>CM056202.1:104397019-104423318 GCA_029692085.1 Gymnothorax javanicus | reverse complement strand
GCCCAGGAAGGGTTGGCTTTAATGCCATCTGATCTCTTATTTCCGTCAAAGGGTAGTACAGTATGAAAAGTGAGCAGATATTAGCACTAGCATTAGATCGCTAGCATTAGCAAGTTAGCATTAGCATTCAACTTTAACATTTGCTGTATATGCATGTATGCAAGAAGCGTTAAACTTTAATGCCATCTGATCTCTTATTTCAATCATAAAAAGTGACACATACAGTATGAAAAATGACACGATATTAGCAATAGCGTTAGATCGCTAACATTAGCAAGTTAGAATTAGCATTCAAACTTTTAACATTGCAGTACTTGCATGTATACAAGAAGGCTTGCTTTAATGCCATCTGATCTCTTATTTCCATCATAGAGGACATACAGTATGAAAATGACCAGATATTAGCAGTAACATTAGATTGCTAGCATTAGCAAGTTAGAAATAGCATTCAAACTTTAACATTCCTGTATATGCATGTATACAAGAAGCGTTGCTTAAAAGCCTTCTAATCTAATAACATGCCCATGAAGGGTTATGGCTTAATGCCATCTGATTTCTGATTTCCATTATAGAGGACACGTGCAGTATGAAAATGATCAGATATTAGCACCAGCATTAAAGCGCTAGCATTAGCAAGTTAGATTGCATTCAAACTTTAACATTGCTGTATTTGTTGTATACCAGAAGGCTTAGCTTTTAATGCCATCTAATATAATATGCCCATGAAAGTTATGCTTTAATTCCATCTGATCTCTTATTTCCATCATAGAGGACATGTTCAGCATAATAGCCGAATATCAAACATTAAATCGCTTCGCATTGCAAGTTAGCATAAGCATTGAAAGTTTATTTATACAAGAAGGGTTAATGCTTAATGCTATCTAATCCAATATGCCCATGAAGGGTTATGCTTAAATGCCATCTGATCTCTTATTTCCATCATAGAGGACATGTGCAGCATGAAAAATGATCGAATATTAGCACTAACATTAGATCGCTAACGTGTAAGTTAACATTAGTATTCAAACTTTAACACTGTATTTGCATTTATACAAGAAGGGTTATGCTTTAATGCCATGTGATCCAATAAGCCCATGAAGGGTAATGCTTTAATGCGATCTGATCTCTTATTTCCATCATAGAGGACACGTACAGTATGAAAATGACCAGATATTACTTTTATCATTAGATGGCATTAGCAAATTAGCATTAGCATTCACAAAACATTAGTATTGCATGTATACAAGAAATTTAGCTTTAATGCCATTTGATCTCTTATTTCCATCATAGAGGATTACGTACAGTATGAAAATGACATGATATTAGCACTAGCATTAGAACTAGCATTAGCAAGTTAGATTTAGCATTCAAACTTTAACATTGCTGTATTTGCATGAATAAAAAGTAAATTAAAGCTTTAATACTATCGAATCTAATTTGCGAAAGTGCTTTTAATGCCATCTCATCTCTTATTTCCATCATAGAAGATCATTACAGTATGATAATGAACAGATATTAGCACTAGCATTAGATCGTTAGCACTAGCAAGTTAGCATTAGCATTCAAACTTTTAACATTGCTGTATTTGCATGTATACAAGAAGGGTTAAGCTTTAATGCCATTTGATCAATAAGCCCATGAAGGGTAATGCTTTAATGCAATCTGATCTCTTATTTCCATCATAGAGGACACGTACAGTATGAAAATGACCGATATTAGCACTAGCATTAAATGTAAGCATTAGCAAGTTAGCATTAGCATTCAAACTTAAACATTGCAGTACTTGCATGTATACAAGAAGGCTTTTAGCTTTAATGCCATTTGATCTCTTATTTCCATCATAGAGGACACGTGCAGTATGAAAATGACCAGATATTAGCACTAGCATTAGATCGCTAGCATTATGCAAGTTAGCATAAGCATTATTGAAACTTTAACATTACTGTATTTGCATGTAGACAAGAAGGGTTAAGCTCTCCCAATGCATCTAATATAATATGCCAATGAAAGGATATGCTTTAATGCCATCTGATCTCTTATTTCCATCATAGAGAACATGTTCAGCATGAAAATGATAAGATATTAGCACTAGCATTAGATCGCTAGCATTAGCAAAGTTAGCATTAGCATTCAAACTTTAACATTGCTGTATTTGCATGTCTACAAGAAGGGTTAAGCTTAATGCCATGTGATCCAATAAGCCCATGAAGGTAATGCTTTAATGGGATCTGATCTCTTATTTCCATCATAGAGGACACGTACAGTATGAAAATGACCAGAGATATTAGCACTAGCATTAGATCGCTTAGCATTAGCAAAGCATTTTAGCATTCAAACTTAAACATTGCAGTACTTGCATGTATACAAGAAGGCTTTAGCTTTAATGCCATTTGATCTCTTATTTCCATCATAGAGACACGACAGTATGAAAATGACCAGATATTAGCACTAGCATTAGATCACTAGCATTAGCAAGTTAGATTTAGCATTCAAACTTTAACATTGCTGTATTTGCATGAATACAAAGTAGGGAAGGGTTTAATGCTATCTAATCTAATTGCCTGAAGGGTTATGCTTTACTGCCATCTCATCTCTTATTTCCATCATAGAAGATACGTACAGTATGAAAATGACCAGATATTGCTTACTAGCATTAGATCGTTAGCATTAGCAAGTTAGCACTAGCATTCAAACTTCAACATTGCAGTACTTGCATGTATACAAGAAGGATAAAGCTTTAATGCCATCTAATCTAATAAGCCCATGAAGGGTTATGCTTTAAGGCATCTGATCTCTTATTTACATCATAGAGCTCACATGCAAGTATGAAAATGACCAGATATTAGCTCTAGCATTAGATCGCTAGCATTATCAAGTTAGCATTAGCATTCAAAACTTAAACATTGCAGTACTTGCATGTATACAAGAAGGGTTAAGCTTTAATGCCATCTAATCTAAAATGCCTTACGAAGGTTAGGCTTTGATGCCATCTGATCTCTTATTTCCGTCAAGAGGACGTACAGTATGAAATTGACCAGATATTAGCACTAGCATTAGATCGCTAGCATTAGCAAGTTAGCATAAGCATTCAAACTTAAACAATGCAGTACTTGCATGTATACAAGAAGGCTTAAGCTTTAATGCCATCTGATCTCTTATTTCCATCATAGAGGATACGTACAGTATGAAAATGACCAGATATTAGCACTAGCATTAGATCACTAGCATTAGCAAGTTAGATTTAGCATTCAAACTTTAACATTGCTGTATTTGCATGAATACAAGTAGGGTAAAAGCTTTTATTATCTAATCTAATTGCCCACGAAGGATTATGCTTTAATGCCATCTCATCTCTTATTTCCATCATAGAAGATCGTTCAGTATGAAAAATGTCCAGATATTAGCACTAGCATTAGATCGTTAGCATTCGCAAGTTAGCATTAGCATTCAAACATTAACATTGCTGTATTTGCATGTATACAAGAAGGGTTAAGCTTTAATGCCATGTGATCCAATAAGCCCATGAAGTGTAGTGCTTTAATGCGATCTGATCTCTTATTTCCATCATAGAGAACACGTACAGTATGAAAATGACCAGATATTAGCACTAGCATTAGATCGCTAGCATTTGCAAGTTAGCATTAGCATTCAAACTTTAACATTGCTGTATTTGCATGTATACAAGAAGGCTTTAGCTTTAATGCCATCTGATCTCTTATTTCCATCATAGAGGACACATACAGTATGAAAATGACAAGATATTAGCAATAGCGTTAGATCGCTAGCCTAAGCAAGTTAGAATTAGCATTCAAACTTTATCATTGCAGTACTTGCATGTATACAAGAAGGCTTAAGCTTTAATGCCATCTGATCTCTTATTTCCATCATAGAGGACACATACAGTATGAAAATGACCAGATATTAGCAGTAACATTAGATTGCTAGCATTAGCAAGTTAGAATTAGCATTCAAACTTTAACATTGCTGTATATGCATGTATACAAGAAGCGTTAAGCTTTAATGCCTTCTAATCTAATATGCCCATGAAGGGTTATGCCTTCATGCCATCTGATTTCTGATTTCCATTATAGAGGACACGTACCGTCTGAAAATGATCAGATATTAGCACCAGCATTAGATCGCTAGCATTAGCAAGTTAGGATAAGCATTGAAACTTTAACATTGCTGTATTTGCATGGATACAAGAAGGGTAAAGCTTTAATGCCATCTGATCCAATATGCCCATGAAAGGTAATGTTTTAATGCCATCTGGTCTCTTATTTCCATCATAGTGGACATGTTCAGCATGAAAATGACCAGATATTAGCACTAGCATTAGATCGCTAGCATTAGCAAGTTAGCATTAGCATTCAAACTTTAACATTGCTGTATTTGCATGTATACAAGAAGGGTTAAGCTTTTTTGCCATCTAATATAATATGCCCATGAAAGGTTATGCTTTAATGCCATCTGATCTCTTATTTCCATCATAGAGGACATGTTCAGTATGAAAATGACCAGATATTAGCACTCGCATTGAATCGCTAGCATTAGCAAGTTAGCATAAGCATTGAAACTTTAACATTGCTGTATTTGCATGGATACAAGAAGGGTAAAGCTTTAATGCCATCTGATCCAATATGCCCATGAAAGGTAATGTTTTAATGCCATCTGGTCTCTTATTTCCATCATAGTGGACATGTTCAGCATGAAAATGACCAGATATTAGCACTAGCATTAGATCGCTAGCATTAGCAAGTTAGCATTAGCATTCAAACTTTAACATTGCTGTATTTGCATGTATACAAGAAGGGTTAAGCTTTATTGCCATCTAATATAATATGCCCATGAAAGGTTATGCTTTAATGCCATCTGATCTCTTATTTCCATCATAGAGGACATGTTCAGTATGAAAATGATCAGATATTAGCACTAGCATTCGTTCACTAGCATTAGCAAGTTAGATTTAGCATTCTAACTTTAACATTGCTGTATTTGCATGAATAAAAGTAGGATTAAGCTTTAATGCTATCGAATCTAATTTGCCCACGAAGGGTTATGCTTTAATGCCATCTCATCTCTTATTTCCATCATAGAAGATACGTACAGTATGATAATGACCAGATATTAGCACTAGCATTAGATCGTTAGCATTAGCAAGTTAGCATTAGTATTCAAACTTTAACATTGCTGTATTTGCATGTATACAAGAAGGGTTAAGCTTTAATGCCATGTGATCCAAAAAGCCCATGAAGGGTAATGCTTTAATGCAATCTGATCACTTATTTCCATCATAGAGGACACGTACAGTATGAAAATGACCAGATATTAGCACTAGCATTAGATCGCAAGCATTAGCAATTTAGCATTAGCATTCAAACTTAAACATTGCAGTACTTGCATGTGCACAAGAAGGCTTTAGCTTTAATGCCATTTGATCTCTTATTTCCATCATAGAGGACACGTACAGTATGAAAATGACCAGATATTAGCACTAGCTTTAGATCACTAGCATAAGCAAGTTAGATTTAGCATTCAAACTTTAACATTGCTGTATTTGCATGAATAAAAGTAGGATTAAGCTTTAATGCTATCTAATCTAAATTGCCCACGAAGGGTTATGCTTTAATGCCATCTCATCTCTTATTTCCAACATAGAGGACACGTACAGTATGAAAATGACCAGATATTAGCACTAGCATTAGATCGCTAGCATTAGCAAGTTAGCATAAGCATTGAAACTTTAACATTGCTGTATTTGCATGTTGACAAGAAGGGTTAAGCTTTAATGCCATCTAATATAATATGCCCATGAAAGGATATGCTTTAATGCCATCTGATCTCTTATTTCCATCATGGAGGACATGTTCAGCATGAAAATGATAAGATATTAGCACTAGCATTAGATCGCTAGCATTAGCAAGTTAGCATTAGCATTCAAACTTTAACATTGCTGTATTTGCATGTATACAAGAAGGGTTAAGGTTTAATGCCATGTGATCCAATAAGCCCATGAAGGGTAATGCTTTAATGCGATCTGATCTCTTATTTCCATCATAGAGGACATGTACAGTATGAAAATGACAAGATATTAGCACTAGCATTAGATCGCTAGCATTAGCAAGTTAGCATTAGCATTCAAACTTAAACATTGCAGTACTTGCATGTATACAAGAAGGCTTTAGCTTTAATGCCATTTGATCTCTTATTTCCATCATAGAGGACACGTACAGTATGAAAATGACAAGATATTAGCAATAGCGTTAGATCGCTAGCATTAGCAAGTTAGAATTAGCATTCAAACTTTAACATTGCAGTTCTTGCATGTATACAAGAAGGCTTAAGCTTTAATGCCATCTGATCTCTTATTTCCATCATAGAGGACACATACAGTATGAAAATGACCAGATATTAGCAGAAACATTAGATTGCTAGCATTAGCAAGTTAGAATTAGCATTCAAACTTTAACATTGCTGTATATGCATGAATACAAGAAGGGTTAAGCTTTAATGCCATGTGATCCAATAAGCCCATGAAGGGTAATGCTTTAATGCGATCTGATCTCTTATTTCCATCATAGAGGACACGTACACTATGAAAATGACCAGATATTAGCACTAGCATTAGATCGCTAGCATTAGCAAGTTAGCATTAGCATTCAAACTTAAACATTGCAGTACTTGCATGTATACAAGAAGGGTTGAGCTTTAATGCCATCTTATCTAAAATGCCCAGGCAGGGTTAGGCTTTAATGCCATCTGATCTCTTATTTCCGTCAAAGAGGAGATGTACAGTATGAAATTGAGCAGATATTAGCACTAGCATTAGATCGCTAGCATTAGCAAGTTAGCATTAGCATTCAAACTTTAAAATTGCTGTATTTGCATGTGTACAAGAAGGGTTAAGCTTTAAGGTCATCTAATCTAATATGCCGATGAAAAGTCATGCTTTAACGACATTTGATCTCTTATTTCCATCATAGTGTACACGTACAGTATGAAAATGATAAGATATTAGCAATAGGATTAGATCGCTAGCATTAGCAAGTTAGAATTAGCATTCAAACTTTAACATTGCTGTATATGCATGTATACAAGAAGCGTTAAGCTTTAATGCCATCTGATCTCTTATTTCCATCATAGAGGACACATACAGTATGAAAATGACAAGATATTAGCAATAGCGTTAGATCGCTAGCATTAGCAAGTTAGAATTTGCATTCAAACTTTAACATTGCAGTACTTGCATACAAGAAGGCTTAAGCTTTAATGCCATCTGATCTCTTATTTCCATCATAGAGGACACATACAGTATGAAAATGACCAGATATTAGCAGTAACATTAGATTGCTAGCATTAGCAAGTTAGAATTAGCATTCAAACTTTAACATTGCTGTATATGCATGTATACAAGATGCGTTAAGCTTTAATGCCTTCTAATCTAATATGCCCATGAAGGGTTATGCCTTAATGCCATCTGATTTCTGATTTCCATTATAGAGGACACGACAGTATGAAAAAATGATCAGATATTAGCACCAGCATTAGATCGCTAGCATTAGCAAGTTAGGATAAGCATTCAAACTTAAACATTGCAGTACTTGCATGTATACAAGAAGGCTTTAGCTTTAATGGCATTTGATCCAATATGCCCATGAAAGGTAATGCTTTAATGCCATCTGGTCTCTTATTTCCATCATAGTGGACATGTTCAGCATGAAAATGACCAGATATTAGCACTAGCATTAGGTCGCTAGCATTAGCAAGTTAGCATTAGCACTCAAACTTTAACATTGCTGTATTTGCATGTAGACAAGAAGGGTTAAGCTTTAATACCATCTAATATAATATGCCCATGAAAGGTTATGCTTTAATGCCATCTGATCTCTTATTTCCATCATAGAGGACATGTTCAGCATGAAAATGATCAGATATTAGCACTAGCATTCGATCGCTAGCATTAGCAAGTTAGCATTAGCATTCAAACTTTAACATTGCTGTATTTGCATGTATACAAGAAGGGTTAAGCTTTAATGCCATGTGATCCAATAAATAAGCCCATGAAGGGTTATGCTTTTTAATGCGATCTGATCTCTTATTTCCATCATAGAGGACACGTACAGTATGAAAATGAGCAGATATTAGCACTAGCATTAGATCGCTAGCAACGTGTAAAGTTAGCATTAGCATTCAAACTTAAACATTGCAGTACTTGCATGTATACAAGAAGGCTTTAGCTTTAATGCCATTTGATCTCTTATTTCCATCATAGAGGACACGAATAGTATGAAAATGACCAGATATTAGCACTAGCATTAGATCACTAGCATTAGAAATTCAGATTTAGCATTCAAACTTTAACATTCCTGTATTTGCATGAATAAAAGTAGGATTAAGCTTTAATGCTATCGAATCTAATTGCCCACGAAGGGGTTATGCTTTAATGCCATCTCATCTCTTATTTCCATCATAGAAGATACGACAGTATGATAATGACCAGATATTAGCACTAGCATTAGATCGTTAGCATTAGCAAGTTAGCATTAGCATTCAAACTTTAACATTGCTGTATTTGCATGTATACAAGAAGGGTTAAGCTTTAATGCCATGTGATCCAATAAGCCCATGAAGGGTAATGCTTTAATGCAATCTGATGTCTTATTTCCATCATAGAGGACAATTACAGTATGAAAATGACCAGATATTAGCACTAGCATTAGATCATAAGCATTAGCAAGTTAGCATTAGCATTCAAACTTAAACATTGCAGTACTTGCATGTATACAAGAAGGCTTTAGCTTTTAATGCCATTTGATCTCTTATTTCCATCATAGAGGACACGTACAGTATGAAAATGACCAGATATTAGCACTAGCTTTAGCATTAGCAAGTTAGATTTAGCATTCAAACTTTAACATTGCTGTATTTGCATGAATAAAAGTAGGATTAAGCTTTAATGCTATCTAATCTAATTTGCCCAACGAAGGGTTATGCTTTAATGCCATCTCATCTCTTATTTCCATCATAGAAGATCGTGCAGTATGAAAATGACCAGATATTAGCACTAGCATTAGATCGCTAGCATTAGCAAGTTAGCATAAGCATTGAAACTTTAACATTTCTGTATTTGCATGTAGACAAGAAGGGTTAAGCTTTAATGCCATCTAATATAATATATGCCCATGAAAGGTTATGCTTTAATGCCATCTGATCTCTTATTTCCATCATAGAGGACACGTACAGTATGAAAATGACCAGATATTAGCACTAGCATTAGATCGCTAGCATTAGCAAGTTAGCATTAGCATTCAAACTTAAACATTGCAGTACTTGCATGTATACAAGAAGGCTTTAGCTTTAATGCCATTTGATCTCTTATTTCCATCATAGAGGACACGTACAGTATGAAAATGACCAGATATTAGCACTAGCATTAGATCGCTAGCATTAGCAAGTTAGCATAAGCATTGAAACTTTAACATTGCTGTATTTGCATGTAGACAAGAAGGGTTAAGCTTTAATGCCATCTAATATAATATGCCCATGAAAGGATATGCTTTAATGCCATCTGATCTCTTATTTCCATCATAGAGGACATGTTCAGCATGAAAATGATATGATATTAGCACTAGCATTAGATCGCTAGCATTAGCAAGTTAGCATTAGCATTCAAACTTTAACATTGCTGTATTTGCATGTATACAAGAAGGGTTAAGCTTTAATGCCATGTGATCAATAAGCCCATGAAGGGTAATGCTTTAATGCGATCTGATCTCTTATTTCCATCATAGAGGACACGTGCAGTATGAAAATGACAAGATATTAGCACTAGCATTAGATCGCTAGCATTAGCAAGTTAGCATTAGCATTCAAACTTAAACATTGCAGTACTTGCATGTATACAAGAAGGCTTTTAGCTTTAATGCCATTTGATCTCTTATTTCCATCATAGAGGACACGTACAGTATGAAAATGACCAGATATTAGCACTAGCATTAGATCGCTAGCATTAGCAAGTTAGCATAAACATTGAAACTTTAACATTGCTGTATTTGTATGTAGACAAGAAGGGTTAAGCTTTATTGCCATCTAATATAATATGCCCATGAAAGGATATGCTTTAATGCCATCTGATCTCTTATTTACATCATAGAGGCCATGTACAGTATGAAAATGACAAGATATTAGCAATAGCGTTAGAACGCTTAGCATTAGCAAGTTAGAATTAGCATTCAAACTTTAACATTGCAGTACTTGCATGTATACAAGAAGGCTTTAGCTTTAATGGCATCTGATCTCTTATTTCCATCATAGAGGACACATACAGTATGAAAATGACCAGATATTAGCAGAAACATTAGATTGCTAGCATTAGCAAAGTTAGAATTAACATTCAAACTTTAACATTGCTGTATATGCATGAATACAAAGCACGGTTAAACTTTAATGCTATCTAATCTAATTTGCCCACGAAAGGGTTATGCTTTAATGCCATCTCATCTCTTATTTCCATCATAGAAGATCGTACAGTATGAAAATGACCAGATATTAGCACTAGCATTAGATCGCTAGCATAAGCAAGTTAGCATAAGCATTGAAACTTTAACATTTCTGTATTTGCATGTAGACAAGAAGGATTAAGCTTTAATGCCATCTAATATAATATGCCCATGAACGTTATGCTTTAATGCCATCTGATCTCTTATTTCCATCATAGAGGACATGTTCAGCATGAAAATGACCAGATATAAGCACTAGCATTCGATCGCTAGCATTAGCATGTTAGCATTAACATTCAAACTTTAACATTGCTGTATTTGCAGGTATACAAGAAGGGTTAAGCTTTAATGCCATGTGATCAATAAGCCCATGAAGGGTAATGCTTTAATGCGATCTGATCTCTTATTTCCATCATAGAGGACACGCACAGTATGAAAATGAGCAGATATTAGCACTAGCATTAGATCGCTAGCATTAGCAAGTTAGCATTAGCATTCAAACTTAAACATTGCAGTACTTGCATGTATACAAAGAAGGCTTTAGCTTTAATGCCATTTGATCTCTTATTTCCATCATAGAGGACACATACAGTATGAAAATGACAAGATATTAGCAATAGCGTTAGATCGCTAGCATTAGCAAGTTAGAATTAGCATTCAAACTTTAACATTGCAGTACTTGCATGTATACAAGAAGGCTTAAGCTTTAATGCCATCTGATCTCTTATTTCCATCATAGAGGACACATACAGTATTAAAATGAGCAGATATTAGCAGAAACATTTAGATTGCTAGCATTAGCAAGTTAGAATTAGCATTCAAACTTTAACATTGCTGTATATGCATGAATACAAGAAGGGTTAAGCTTTAATGCCATGTGATCCAATAAGCCCATGAAGGGTAATGCTTTAATGCGATCTGATCTCTTATTTCCATCATAGAGGACACGTACAGTATGAAAATGACCAGATATTAGCACTAGCATTAGATCGCTAGCATTAGCAAGTTAGCATTAGCATTCAAACTTAAACATTGCAGTACTTGCATGTATACAAGAAGGGTTGAGCTTTAATGCCATCTTATCTAAAATACCCAGGCAGGGTTAGGCTTTAATGCCATCTGATCTCTTATTTCCGTCAAAGAGGAGATGTACAGTATGAAATTGAGCAGATATTAGCACTAGCATTAGATCGCTAGCATTAGCAAGTTAGCATTAGCATTCAAACTTTAAAATTGCTGTATTTGCATGTGTACAAGAAGGGTTAAGCTTTAAGGTCATCTAATCTAATATGCCGATGAAAAGTCATGCTTTAATGACATTTGATCTCTTATTTCCATCATAGTGTACACGTACAGTATGAAAATGATAAGATATTAGCAATAGGATTAGATCGCTAGCATTAGCAAGTTAGAATTAGCATTCAAACTTTTACATTGCTGAATATGCATGTATACAAGAAGCGTTAAGCTTTAATGCCATCTGATCTATTATTTCCATCATAGAGGACACATACAGTATGAAAATGACAAGATATTAGCAATAGCGTTAGATCGCTAGCATTAGCAAGTTAGAATTTGCATTCAAACTTTAACATTGCAGTACTTGCATGTATACAAGAAGGCTTAAGCTTTAATGCCATCTGATCTCTTATTTCCATCATAGAGGACACATACAGTATGAAAATAACCAGATATTAGCAGTAACATTAGATTGCTAGCATTAGCAAGTTAGAATTAGCATTCAAACTTTAACATTGCTGTATATGCATGTATACAAGATGCGTTAAGCTTTAATGCCTTCTAATCTAATATGCCCATGAAGGGTTATGCCTTAATGCCATCTGATTTCTGATTTCCATTATAGAGGACACGTACAGTATGAAAATGATCAGATATTAGCACCAGCATTAGATCGCTAGCATTAGCAAGTTAGGATAAGCATTCAAACTTAAACATTGCAGTACTTGCATGTATACAAGAAGGCTTTTAGCTTTAATGGCATTTGATCCAATATGCCCATGAAAGGTAATGCTTTAATGCCATCTGGTCTCTTATTTCCATCATAGTGGACATGTTCAGCATGAAAATGACCAGATATTAGCACTAGCATTAGATCGCTAGCATTAGCAAGTTAGCATTAGCACTCAAACTTTAACATTGCTGTATTTGCATGTAGACACAAACGGTTAAGCTTTTTAATACCATCTAATATAATATGCCCATGAAAGGTTATGCTTTAATGCCATCTGATCTCTTATTTCCATCATACAGGACATGTTCAGCATGAAAATGATCAGATATTAGCACTAGCATTCGATCGCTAGCATTAGCAAGTCAGCATTAGCATTCAAACTTTAACATTGCTGTATTTGCATGTATACAAGAAGGGTTAAGCTTTAATGCCATGTGATCCAATAAGCCCATGAAGGGTAATGCTTTAATGCGATCTGATCTCTTATTTCCATCATAGAGGACACGTACAGTATGAAAATGAGCAGATATTAGCACTAGCATTAGATCGCTAGCATTAGCAAGTTAGCATTAGCATTCAAACTTAAACATTGCAGTACTTGCATGTATACAAGAAGGCTTTAGCTTTAATGCCATTTGATCTCTTATTTCCATCATAGAGGACACGAATAGTATGAAAATGACCAGATATTAGCACTAGCATTAGATCACTAGCATTAGAAATTCAGATTTAGCATTCAAACTTTAACATTGCTGTAAAAAAAAAAAAAAAAGTAGGATTAAGCTTTAATGCTATCGAATCTAATTTGCCCACGAAGGGGTTATGCTTTAATGCCATCTCATCTCTTATTTCCATCATAGAAGATAACGTGCACAGTATGATAATGACCAGATATTAGCACTAGCATTAGATCGTTAGCATTAGCAAGTTAGCATTAGCATTCAAACTTTAACATTGCTGTATTTGCATGTATACAAGAAGGGTTAAGCTTTAATGCCATCTAATATAATATGCCCATGAAAGGTTATGCTTTAATGCCATCTGATCTCTTATTTCCATCATAGAGGACACGTGCAGAATGAAAAATCACAGATATTAGCACTAGCATTAGATCGCTAGCATTAGCAAGTTAGCATTAGCATTCAAACTTAAACATTGCAGTACTTGCATGTATACAAGAAGGCTTTAGCTTTAATGCCATTTGATCTCTTATTTCCATCATAGAGGACACGTACAGTATGAAAATGACCAGATATTAGCACTAGCATTAGATCGCTAGCATT
The DNA here is from genome assembly GCA_029692085.1 of Gymnothorax javanicus. NCBI lineage: Eukaryota > Metazoa > Chordata > Actinopteri > Anguilliformes > Muraenidae > Gymnothorax > Gymnothorax javanicus. The sequence goes on along the minus strand of CM056202.1, from coordinate 104,409,564 downwards.
AGCAAGTTAGCATTAGCATTCAAACTTAAACATTGCAGTACTTGCATGTATACAAGAAGGCTTTAGCTTTAATGCCATCTAATATAATATGCCCATGAAAGGATATGCTTTAATGCCATCTGATCTCTTATTTCCATCATCGAGGACATGTTCAGCATGAAAATGATATGATATTAGCACTAGCATTAGATCGCTAGCATTAGCAAGTTAGCATTAGCATTCAAACTTTAACATTGCTGTATTTGCATGTATACAAGAAGGGTTAAGCTTTAATGCCATGTGATCCAATAAGCCCATGAAGGGTAATGCTTTAATGCGATCTGATCTCTTATTTCCATCATTGAGGACACGTGCAGTATGAAAATGACAAGAAATTAGCACTAGCATTAGATCGCTAGCATTAGCAAGTTAGCATTAGCATTCAAACTTAAACATTGCAGTACTTGCATGTATACAAGAAGGCTTTAGCTTTAATGCCATTTGATCTCTTATTTCCATCATAGAGGACACGTACAGTATGAAAATGACCAGATATTAGCAATAGCATTAGATCGCTAGCATTAGAAAGTTAGCATAAGCATTGAAACTTTAACATTGCTGTATTTGTATGTAGACAAGAAGGGTTAAGCTTTATTGCCATCTAATATAATATGCCCATGAAAGGATATGCTTTTATGCCATCTGATCTCTTATTTACATCATAGAGGCCATGTACAGTATGAAAATGACAAGATATTAGCAATAGCGTTAGAACGCTAGCATTAGCAAGTTAGAATTAGCATTCAAACTTTAACATTGCAGTACTTGCATGTATACAAGAAGGCTTTAGCTTTAATGCCATCTGATCTCTTTTTTCATCATAGAGACACATACAGTATGAAAATGACCAGATATTAGCAGAAACATTAGATTGCTAGCATTAGCAAGTTAGAATTAGCATTCAAACTTTTAACTTTGTTGTATATGCATGAATACAAGTAGGGTTAAACTTTAATGCTATCTAATCTAATTTGCCCATGGAAGGGTTATGCTTTAATGCCATCTCATCTCTTATTTCCATCATAGAAGATACGTACAGTATGAAAATGACCAGATATTAGCACTAGCATTAGATCGCTAGCATAAGCAAGTTAGCATAAGCATTGAAACTTTAACATTTCTGTATTTGCATGTAGACAAGAAGGATTAAGCTTTAATGCCATCTAATATAATATGCCCATGAGCGGTTATGCTTTAATGCCATCTGATCTCTTATTTCCATCATAGAGGACATGTTCAGCATGAAAAATGACCAGATATAAGCACTAGCATTAGATCGCTAGCATTAGCAAGTTAGCATTAACATTCAAACTTTCACATTGCTGTATTTGCAGGTATACAAGTAGGGTGAAGGTTTAATGCCATCTGATCCAATATGCTACATGAAGGGTAATGCTTTAATGCGATCTGATCTCTTATTTCCATCATAGAGGACACGCACAGTATGAAAATGACCAGATATTAGCACTAGCATTAGATCGCTAGCATTAGCAAGTTAGCATTAGCATTCAAACTTAAACATTGCAGTACTTGCATGTATACAAGAAGGCTTTAGCTTTAATGCCATTTGATCTCTTATTTCCATCATAGAGAACACGTACAGTATGAAAATGACCAGATATTAGCACTAGCATTAGATCGCTAGCATTAGCAAATTAGCATAAGCATTGAAACTTTAACATTGCTGTATTTGCATGTAGACAAGAAGGGTAAAGCTTTAATGCCATCTAATATAATATGCCCATGAAAGGATATGCTTTAATGCCATCTGATCTCTTATTTCCATCATAGAGGACATGTTCAGCATGAAAATGATAAGATATTAGCACTAGCATTAGATCGCTAGCATTAGCAAGTTAGCATTAGCATTCAAACTTTTAACATTGCTGTATTTGCATGTATACAAGAAGGGTTAAGCTTTTAATGCCATTTAATATAATATGCCCAAGAAAGGTTATGCTTTTAAAGCCATCTGATCTCTTATTTCCATCATGGAGGACACGTACTGTATGAAAATGACCAGTTATTAGCACTTGCATTAGATCGCTAGCATTAGCAAGTTAGCATTAGCATTCAAACTTAAAGATTGCAGTACTTGCATGTATACAAGAAGGCTTAAGTTTTATCGCAATCTGATCCCTTTATTTCCATCATCGAGGACACGACAGTATGAAAATGACAGATATTAGCACTAGCATTAGATCCCTAGATTAGCAAGCATTAAGCTAACAGCATTTGCATGTATACAAGAATTCAAATGTGATCCAATAAACATTGCGATCTGTATTTGCATGTATACAAGAAGATATTGCTTTAATGCCATTGTGATCCAATAAGCCCATGAAGGGTAATAATGCTTTAATGCGATCTGACTTTATTTCCATCATAGAGAATTTTTAAATATGAAAATGACCAGATATTAGCACTAGCATTGATCCTAGCATTAGAAAAATTAGATTTTGCATTCAAACTTTAACATTGCTGTTTTAAAAAAAAATTTGAAAGTAATTAACCCCAAGAAGGGTTGCAATGCCATTATTTTTTTTTTAAAAAAAGCCCATGAAAAAAGGGGTTAATTTTCTTTAAAATTTTAAAAGATTTTCCCTTTTTTTTTAAAAATTTTTTTCCATACCCCAAAAAAGGGGAAAAAAACCACATTTTAAAACCCAAAATATGAAAATGACCAGATATTAGCATAGCATTTTAGATTCCCCAAAAAATTTTTTAAAAAAAAATTTTTTTTTTTTTTAAAAAACCCCCCCAAAAAAATTAAAAAATTAAAATTAAATTAAAAAAAAAATTTTTAAAATTTTTTTTAAAAAAAGGGGGCCTTTTCCCTTTTTCCCGGGTTAAACCAAAAAAGGAAAAAAAAAAATTTAAAATTTTAAAAAACCCAAAATTTTAAAAAAAAAAAATTTTTTTTTTTGGGTTTTCCAAAATTTTTTTTTTTTAAAAACCCAAAAATTAAAATTTTTTTTTTCCTTTTTCCCCTTTCTTTAAAAAAAATTTTTTTAAAAAAAAAAATTTTTTTTTAAAAAAAAAGGAAAATTTTTTTTTAAAAAAAATTTCCCCGGGGGGTTTTTAAAAATTTTACTTTAAACCTTTAAAAATTTCCCTTTTGGGCCCCTTTTGAAAAATTAAATTTAAAAAAATTTTCCCCTTTAAAAAATTTTTTTTTTAAATTTCCCCGGGGGGGCTTTTTAAAAAAAAAAAAAAACTTTTTGGCCTTTTTTTTTTTTAAAAATTTTTTTTTTTTTAAAAAAAATTCATAATTAAACCCCAAAATTTGCAAAAACTTAAAAAAAATTTTTTAAATTTAAAAAGGGTTTTTTTTTAAAACCTTTTTTTTTTTAAAAAAAAAAAGGAAAAAGGGGGTAACCCCTTTTAAAAGGAAAAAAAAAAAAATTTTTTTTAAAAAAATTTAAAAAATTTTAATTTTTTGGGGTTTTTTTTAAAAAAATTTTTTTTTTAAAAAAATTTTTTTTTTTCCAAAAAGGTTTTTTGGGGAAAATTTTTTTAAAAAAAAATTTAAATTTTTTTTTAAAAAAAAATTTTTTTAAAGAAAAAAAAAATTTTTAAATTTTTAATTTCCCTTTTTTTTCTTTTTTGGGCCCTTTTATTTAAAAAAAAATAACCCCCTAAAAAATGGAAAAAAATTTTTGCATTAAACCAAAAAAAGAAAGCATTAAACAAAATTTTTTTTTTAAAAAAATTTTTTTTAAAGGGCCCTTTTAAAAAAAAAATTTTAAAAAATTTTTTAAAAAATTTTTTTTTTTAAAAGGGGGGAAAAAAAAAAAAAAAAATTTTTTTTAAAAAAAAAGGGTTTTTTTAAAAATTAAAATTCCCCTTAAAATTTAAAAAGTTTTTTTTTTTTTGGGGTTTTTTTTTTAAATTTTTCCCCCAGCATTTTTCCAAAATTTTTTCCCCTTTTTTTTTTTAAAAAATTTTTTTTTTCCAAAAGGGGAAAGGGAAAAATTTTTTTTTCCCCAAAAAATTTTTTTTAAAAAGGGAAAAAATAAAAAAGCATTTGGGGAAAAAAAAAGCCCGGGAAAAAAAAGGTTTTTTAAAAAATTTTTTTTTTAATTTCCCTTTTCCAAAATTTTTTTTTTCCCCTTTAAAAAAAAAAGGGGGGGTTTTAAAAAACCCCCTTTTTTTTTTTCAAAAAAAAATTTTTTTTGCAAAAAAATTTTTTTTTGAAAAACCCCCCAAAAAAAAAATTTTTTTTTTAAAAAAAAAAAATTTTTTGGTTTTTTTCCAAAATTTTTTTAAAAAAAACGAAAAGGGTTTTTAAAATTTTAAAAAAAATTTAAAAATTAAACTTTAAAAATTTTAAAAAAAAAGGGGGTTTCTTTAAAAGGGTTTTTTTTTTTGGGGAAAAAATTAAATTTTTTTTTAAAAAAAAAAAGGGGTTTTCCCAAAAATTAAAATTAAAAAGGGGGAAAAGAATTTTCTTTTTTTGTTTTTTTTAAAAAAAAGGGGGGAAAAAAAAAAAAAAGGGAAAATTTTTTTAAAACCTTTTTTTTACATTAAACCAAATTTAAAAAAAATTTTTTTTTAAAAAAAAAATTTTTTTGGGGAATTTTTAACCCCCCTTAAAAAAGGTTTTTTTTAAAAAAAGTTTTGGGGGGGAAAAAAAAAAAAAAAAAAAAAATTTTTTTTTTTAAAAAAAAATTTTTTTTTTTTTTTTGGGGAAAATTAAACTTTTAAACCCCTTTTTTTTAAAAAAAAAATTTTTCCCCCCTTTTTTTTTCCCCGGGGTTTTTTTAAAAACCCCCTTTTTTTTTTGGGGAAAAAAAAAAAATTTTTTTTTTAAAATTTTTTTTAAAATTTGGGTTAAATTAAACCTTTAAAAAAAAGGGGGGGGGGTTTTTTTTAAAAAAAAAATAAAGGAAAAAATTTTTTCCCCTTTTTTTTAAAAAAATTTTAAAAAAACCCTTTTTTAAAAATTTTTTTCCCCTTTTTTTTTTCCCTTAAAAAATTTTCATTTTAAAAAAACCGGAAAAAAAAAATTTTTTTTTACCAAGAAAATTTTAAAGGGTTTTTTTTAAAAAAAAAAGGGGCCCCCCTTTCCCTAAAAATTTTAAGCCTTGGTTTTTTTTCCCCCCGGGGGAAAAAAATTTTTAAAATTTTGGGGTTTTGTTTTAAAAATTTTTTTTTTTTTTCCCCCCAAAAAATTTTTTTTTAAAAAATTTTTAAGCCAAACCCAAAAAAAAATTTTTTTGGTTTTTCCTTTTCCCCAAAAAAGGGGGAAAAAAAAAAAAAAGGAAAAAAAGCCACCTTTTTTTTTTTAAAAACTTTAAAAAAAAAAAAAAAGGGGGAACCTTTTTTTTAGGGCCCCCTTTTTTTTTTCCTTTTTAAAAAAGGGGGTTTTTTGGGGGTTTGGGGGAAAATTTTAAATTTTTTCCTTTTAAAAATTTTTTTTAAACCCCTAAAAACCCCGAAAACCCCAAAAATCGGTTTAAATTTTTTTTTAAAAAAAAAAAAAAATTGCAAAAAAAATTTTTTTTTTTTTTCCCTTAAAAAAATGTTTCAAAAATTTTTCCAAAACCCTTTTTTTTTTTAAAAAAAAAAAAAAAAAAAAATTTTTTTTTCCCCCAAAATTAAAATTTTTTTTTTAAAATTTCCCAAAAAAATTTTTTTAAAAAAATTTTTTTTTTTTTTTCCCCCCGGGGGGTTTTTTTTTTTTAAAAAAAAAAAAGGAAAAAATTTTAAAAAAAACCCTTTTTTTTTTAAAAAAAAAAAAACCCCCTTTTTTTTAAAAATTTTTTTTATGAAAAAAGGGTTTTTTTTTTTTTAAAGAAATTAAATTTTTTAAAAATTTTCCTTTTTTTAAAAAAAAAAAAAATTTTTTTTTAAAAAAAACAAAAAAGGGGGAAAAAAAAATTTTTTCCTTTTTTTTTAAAAATTTTTTTTTAAAAAAAGGGGGGTTTTTTAAAAATCCAAAAAAAGGGAAAGGGGAATTTTTTAAAATTTTTTTTTTTTCCCCAAAAAGGGAAGGAAAAGAAAAAATAATTTTAAAAAAAAAAGACCCTTTTTTTTTTTAAAAAAGGGTTTTTTAAAAAGGGTTTTTTTTCCCTTTTTTTTTTAAAAAAAAAAAATTAAAAAAATTTGGATTTTTAAACCAAATTTAAGGGTTTTTTTTTCTTTTTTTTTTAAAAAAATTTTTTTTAAAAAAAAACCCAAAAAAAAAAACCAAAAGAAAATTTTTTAAACCACATAGGGGTTTTTAAAAAAAAAATTTCTTTTTTGGGGCCCCCCAAAAAATTCCCTTTTAAATTTTAAAATTTTTTAAAAAAAAAGGTTTCCAAAAATTTTTTTTAAACCACATTGGGAAAAAAAAAAAAAATTTGGATTTTTTTTTCAAAATTAAAAAAGGTTTAAAAAAATTTAAAAGGGGGTTTTCTTTTTTTTGGGTTTTTTTTCCCCTTTTTAAAAAAAAATTTTTTTCCCCCTTTTTTAAAAAAAAAATTTTTTTTAAAAAAAATTTTAAAAAATTTAAAATTTTAAAAAAAAGGGGGTTTAAAAAAATTTTTTTGGGGAAAAAAAAAATTAAAAAATTTTTTTTTTTTTTTTCCCTTTTTTAAAAACCTTTCCCTTTTTTTTTGGGGAAAAAATTTAAAAAAACCAAAAAAACCCCCAAAAAATTTTTTTTAAAAAAATTTTTTTTTTTTTTTTTTAAAAAAAAAAAAAAAGTTTAACCAAAATTTTTTTTTTTTAAAGGGAAAAACCCAAATTTTTCATTTTTTTCAAAAAGCAAAAAATTTTTTAAATTTAAAACCCTTTTGGGGAAAAAAAAATTTTTCTTTAAAAAAAAACCCCCGGGAAAAAAAACCCCCCCTTTTTTCCCAAAAGGGAATTTTTCATTAAAAAAAAAAATTTTTTTTTCCCAAAAAAAAAATTCCCTTTAAAAATTTTTTCCTTTTGGTTTAAAAAAAAAAAGGAAAAGGCCAAAAAAAGGGGGGCAAAAAAATTTTTTTCCAAATTTTTTTGGGGGGGGAAAAAAAAAAATTAATTTTTAATTTTTTCCCCCCAAAAATTTTTTTTAAAAAAACCCCTTTTTTTAAAAAATTTAAAAAAAATTTTATTTTATTTCCCCAAAAGGGGGGTTTTTGAAATTCCAAATTTAAAAAACCTTTTTTAAAAAAAGAAAAAAATTTTTTTTTTTCCTTTTTTAAAAAAAAAATTTTTTTTTTTTTTTTAAAAATTTTTTAAAGGGGGAAAAAGAAAAAAAATTAACCCAAAATTAAAAAAAAAAATTAGCAAAAAACCAAAAAAATTTTTTTTAAAAAAAAATTTTTTTTCCAAACTTAAAAACCCGGGAAAAAACCAAAAGGACCAAAAAAAAGGGTTTTTTAAAAAAAAAATTTAAAAAAAACAAAGTTAAAAAAAAAAAAAAGGGGGTTTTTTTTTTCCCCAAAAAAAAAACCCTTTTTAAAAAATTTTTTTAAAAAAATTTTTTTTAAAAAAAATTTTTTGGGGAAAAAAAAAAAAAAGGGGGAAATTAAATTAGGCCAAAAATTTAAAATTAAATTTTCAAATTTAAAAAGGGTTTTTAAAAAAGGTTTTTTTTCCCGGGAAAAAAAAAAAATTTTTGAAAAAAAAATTTTAAAAAATTTTGAAAATTTTTTCTTTTTTTTAATTTTAAATTTAAATTTGGGAAAGGGTTTTTTTTTAAAAAAAAGCTTCCTTTTTTTAAAAAATTTTTTTTTCCCCAAAAAAATTAGAAAAAACCCCAAAAAAAATTTTTCCTTTTTAAAAATTTTTTAAAAAAAATTTTTTTTTTTTTGGGGGGGAAAAGGGGGGGTTTTAAATTTTTTTTTAAAAAAACCCAAAATTAAAAAACCCCCCTTTTTTTTTTAAAAGGGTTTAAAAAGGGGGAAAATTTTAAAAAAGGGGAAAAAAAAAAAAAAAATTTAAATTTTTTTTTAAAAAAAAAGGGGGGAAAAACCCTTTTTTTAAAATTAAAAAAATTTTTAAAAAAAAATTTTTTTATTGGGCCCATTTTAAAAAAAAAAAAAAAATTTTTTAAAATTTTTTTTTAAGTTCAAAAGGGTTTTTTTAAACCCCTTTTTTTTTTCCCGAAAGGGGTTTTGCTTTAATGCCATCTAAAAAATTTTTTTTTAAAAAAGGGGAAAAAGAAAAAAATTTTCCCATTTTTTAAAAAAAAAAAAAATTAAAATTTCCCTTTTTTGCATTAAAAAAATTAAACTTTTAAAAACCCAAAAATTTTAAAAGAAAAAAAATTTTTTTTTTTCCCCATAAGGGAAAAAAGGGGGCCCAAAATTTTAAAAGAAAAAAAAAAAAGTTTTTTAACATTTTTTTTGGGGGGAAAAAAAATTTTTTTTTTTAAAAATTAAAAATTTCCCTTTGGGGGGTTTTTTTCCCTTTTTTTTTCCCCTTTTCCCCGGAAAAAATAAAATTTCCCTTTAAAAAAACTAGCATTAGCAAGTTAGCATTAACATTAAACTTTAACATTGCTGTATTTGCATGTAACAAGAAGGGTTAAGCTTTTAACCCCAAAAAAAAAAAAAAAAACCCCCCCCTTTTTTTTTTTTTTGGGGGGAAAAAAAATTTTTGCACTAGCATTGTCCCAAAAAAAGAAATTAAATTAAAATTTTTTTTTAAAAAAAGGGGTTTAATTTTAATTTTTTATTTTATTTTGGGGGGAAAAAAAAAAAAATTTGCATTTGGAAAAATTTCAAAATTCCCCTTAAAAAAACTTTTTTTGATTTAAAAAAGGGAAAAATTTTTGCTTTTAACCAATTTTAAAAAAAAGGTTTTTAAACCCTTTTTTTTTTATAAAAGGGAAAGGAAAAAAAATTTTTTTAACATTTAAAAAATTTTTGAAAAGGGAAAAAAAAAAATTTGGGGGTTTTGATTAAAAAAGGGTTTTTTTAAAAATTTTTTTTTTTAAAAAATTTTTTAAAAAAATTAAAACCCCCCCAAAAAAAAAAATTTTGTTTAGCATTTTTTAAAACCCCCTTTTAAAAAAACCCCAAAATTTTTATTTTAAAAAAAAAAAGGGGGGGGGTTTTTTTTAAAACCCCTTTTTTTAAAAAAACCAAATTTTTCCCCAAAAGGAAGGGTTTTAAAAAAAAAAAATTTAAAAAATTTTTTTTTAAAAAAAAGAATTTTTGGATTCAAAAAAATTTTCCCTTTTAAAAAATTTTTTTTTAAAGGGTTTTTATTTCCCTTTTTGGGCCCCCAAAAAAAAAAAAAAACCCCCCTTTTTTAAAAAAAAGCAATTTTTAAAAAAAAAAATTTTTTTTTTAAAAAAAAAAAAATTTTTTTTTTTTCCCCCCCCCCCCCTTTTTTTTCCCCCTTTTTTTTTCAAAAGGGGGGGGGACAAAAATTTAAAAAAAATTAGCATTTTTTTAATTATTTTTTCATTAAAAAAAAATTTTTTTTTTTTAAAAAAATTTTTTTTTTTTTTTTAAAATTTTTTTTTAAAAAAAAAACAAAAAACCCCAAAAAAAATTTAGGAAAAAAAAATTTTGTTTTGATTAAAAAAAGGGGGTTTTTAAAAAAAAATTTTAAATTTTTTTAATTTAAAAGGGTTTTTTTGGGTTTTTTTTCTTTTAAAAATTTTTTTTTTTTAAACCCAAAATTTTTTTAAAAAAAAAAAAGGGGGGGACCCCAAAAAAAGGGGGAAAAAAATTTTTTTTTTTTTTAAATTTAAAAAAAAGGGGTTTTTTTTTTTAAAAAAAATTTTTTAAAAATTTTTTTTTTTTTAAAAAATTTTTTTTTTTTAAAAAAATTTGCCCAAAAAAAAAAATTTTAGCATTAAAAAAACTTTTTTGGGGTTTTTTTAAAAAAAAAGGGGGTTTTTGGGGGTTAAATAAATTTGGGGAAAAAATTTTTTAAAGGGTTTTTAATTTTTATCAAAATTTTTAAAAAAAGGAAAAAAAAACTTAATTAAAAAATTAAAAAAAATTTTAAAAATTTTTTAAAAAATTTTTTTTAAAAAAAATTTTTTAAAAAGGGGGCCCTTTTTTCCATCAAAATTTTTTTTAAAAAACCAAATTTTAAAAAAAGATTTTTTAAAAAATTGGGAAAAAAAAAAAATTTAAATTGGGGTTTTTTTTAAAAAAACCCCCCCCCTTTTGGGCCCCCATTTTTTAAATTTTTTTTAAAAAAAAAATTTAAAAATTTTTTAAATTTTTTTTGGGGGGGAAAAAAAGGGAACCCCTTTTTTTTTAAAAAAAACCCGGAAAAAAAAAAAAAGGGGGAAAATTTGGGCTTTAAATTTTAAATTTTGAAAAAAAAAAATTTTTTTTTTAAAAAAAAAGAAGGGGGGTTTTTTTTTTAAAATTTGGGGAAAATTTTTGGGAAAAATTTTTTTTCCTTTGGGGTTTTTTTTTTAAAAAAAAAAAAAAAAAGAAATTTTTTAAAAAAAATTTTTGGCCAAATTTTTTAAAAAATTTTTTTAAAAAAAAAGCAATCCGGGAAATTTTTAAAAAAAAAATTTTTTTTAAAATTTTTTTTTTTTTTTGGGGAAAAAAAAAAGGGAAAATTTTGTTTTAACCTTTGGAAAAAAGGGAAAAAAAAAATTTTTAAAAATTTTTTTTTTAAAGAAGGGTTAAGCTTTAACCCAAACCAAAACCCCAAAAAATTTTTTTAAAGGGGTTTTTTTCCCCAAAAAAAAAGGGGAAAAAAAAAAATTTTCATTTGGGGAAAATTTTAGTTTAAAAAAAAAAATTCCCAAAAAAGCCCCGAAGGGGAATGCTTTCATGATCTGATCTCTATTTCATTAGAGGACCGTCAGTATGAAAATGACAAGATATTAGCACTAGCATTAGATCGCTAGCTTTAGCAAGTTAGCATTAGCATTCAAACAAACATTGCAGTACTTGCATGTATACAAAGAAGGCTTTAGCTTTAATGCCATTTGATCTCTTATTTCCATCATAGAGGACACATACAGTCTGAAAATGACCAGATATTAGCACTAGCATTAGATCGCTAGCATTAGCAAGTTAGAATTAGCATTCAAACTTTAACATTGCAGTACTTGCATGTATACAAGAAGGCTCAAGCTTTAATGCCATCTGATCTCTTATTTCCATCATAGAGGACACATACAGTATAGAAAATGACCAGATATTAGCAGAAACATTAGTTGCTAGCATTAGCAAGTTAGAATTAGCATTCAAACTTTAACATTGCTGTATATGCATGAATACAAGAAGGGTTAAGCTTTAATGCCATTGATCAATAAGCCCATGAAGGGTAATGCTTTTAATGCGATCTGATCTCTTATTTCATCATCGAGGACACGTACAGTATAGAAAATGACCAGATATTAGCACTAACATTAGATGATTAGCATTAGCAAGTTAGCACTAGCATTCAAACTTAAACATTGATACTTGCATGTATACAAAAGAGTTAGCTTTAATGCCATCTAATCTAATATGCCCATGAAGGGTTATGATTTAAGGCATCTGATCTCTTATTTACATCATAGAGGCCACGTACAGTATATAAATGACCAGATATTAGCTCTAGCATTAGATCGCTAGCATGAGCAAGTTAGCATTAGCATTCAAACTTAAACATTGCAGTACTTGCATGTATACAAGAAGGTTAGCTTTAATGCCATCTAATCTAAAATGCCCACGAAGGGTTAGGCTTTAATGCCATCTGATCTCTTATTTCCGTCAAAGAGGAGGCAGTACAGTATGAAATTGACCAGATATTAGCACTAGCATTAGATCGCTAGCATTAGCAAGTTAGCTTTAGCATTCAAACTTAAACATTGCTGTACTTGCATGTATACAAGAAGGCTTTAGCTTTAATGCCTTTTGATCTCTTATTTCCATATAGAGGACACATTCAGTATGAAAATGACCAGATATTAGCACTAGCATTAGATCACTAGCATTAGCAAGTTAGATTTAGCATTCAAACTTTAACATTGCTGTATTTGCATGAATACAAGTAGGGTTAAGCTTAATGCTATCTAATCTAATTTGCACACGAAGGGTTATGCTTTAATGCCATCTCATCTCTTATTTCCATCATAGAAGACACGTACAGTATGAAAATGACCAGATATTAGCACTAGCATTAGATCGTTAGCATTAGCAAGTTAGTATTGGAATTCAAACTTAAACATTGCAGCACTTGCATGTATACAAGAAGGGTTAAGCTTTAATGCCATCTAATCTATTATGCCCATGAAGCGTTATGCTTTAAAGGCATCTGATCTCTTATTTACATCATAGAGGCCACGTACAGTATGAAAATGACCAGTTATTAGCTCTAGCATTGAAACTTTAACATTGCTGTATATGCATGTAAACAAGAAGCGTTAAGCTTTAATGCCATCTAATCTAATATGCCCATGAAGGGTTATGCCTTAATGCCATCTGATTTCTGATTTCCATTATAGAGGACACGTAGTATGAAAATGATCAGATATTAGCACTAGCATTAGATCTCTAGCATTACAAGTTAGCATAACATTGAAACTTTAACATTGCTGTATTTGCTTGTATACAAAA
>CM056202.1:103966123-104396919 GCA_029692085.1 Gymnothorax javanicus | reverse complement strand
AATGTCAAATGTCTCAGTTTCAACATTTGAAAAGTTATCTATGTTCTATTGTAAATAACATATTGGCTCATGTGATCTTAAAGTCATTGCATTTTGATTATCCCCCGCCGCGCGTTTAGCGCGAAGCGGGGGATGTAGCATTGAGCTCCGTCCGTCCGTCCGTCCGTCCGTCCGTCCGTACGAACACATATCGTACGGACAGCGGGGGATATTGCCATGTTAGTGGCAAACACTTGTTTTATTCACAATTTACACTTCGTCCCAACTATTTCCGAATTGGGGTTGTATGTATATATAATATAAATGAGTCTAGTATAAATAATTGCAGAGAAAAATGATTGAACCAAATATTTAATGAACATAAACAATCACTGTGTTCCTCATTGGTGAAAGTGTTGACAGGTGGTCAAAAACTAACAATTCATTTGGCAAACAACAGTCACCTGTTTTGTTTCATGTTTATTTGAAGTTCAGACAAATTATTTTGAAAAACTCAAAACATCCATGTTCAGCAACCTAATTTAGTGCTTACTGATTTTCTCAGAGGCTAATTTGATCTCTTTAAAAATGTTTTTACTTGAAAATCCTCACAACATAGAAAAATAAGCACAATATGTTCAAGGGTTGTTATTCATCATGGCACAATGGATGTCCATCAAAATGTGGCTTAAGATGGTAAATAATGGCTCTAAACAGGAAATGCAGCTAATTAAGACAAATTAACAGCTTTTTCAAATTCTGCAAATGTAATCGTGGCTGAAACAAAAACCAGCATACACAAGGGGGCGCCAGGACCGAGTTTGAGAACCAGTAGGCCAGTGAAATGTCTTCAAAAAGTAGGACCCCCTGTGCTTATCAGCAATGTGAAAAAAATAATTGCCCCTCAAACCCAATGACTGGCTGTGCCCACCTTGGCAGCAATAAGTGCAATCAAACGTTTGCAAACTGGCAACGAGTCTTTTTCATCCTTGTGGAGGAATTTGGCCTACTCTTCTTTGCAGAATTGTTTTATTTTGGCCACAATAGAAAGTTTTCAAAAATGACTTATTTCTTTAAGGTCATGCCACAGGATCTCAATCGGATTCATGTCAGGACTTTGATTAGGCCATTCCAAAAGCTACATTTTGTTTCTTGTGAGTCTGTCAGTGGTGGACTATTTGTGGGCTTTTGGTCAGTTGTCCTGCATATGACAACTGCACTTGAGCTTTAGGTCATAAACTGACTGCCGGACATTCTCTGGGACTTTCTGATGGGGACCAGAATTCATGGTTTGATCAGTGCTGGCAAGTTGCTCAGGTCCTGAAGCGGCAAAGCAGCCCAGACCATCACAGTATAACCACCGTGTTTGACTGTTGGGATTATGTTCTTATTGGATGCCATCTCTGGCCAGTCTCTTTCTTATTGTGAAATCATGAACACTGATCTTAACTGAGGCAAGTGAGGCCTGCAGTTTATTAGCTGTTAGTTTGAGTTGTTTAGTGACCTCTTGGATGCGTCGTCGATGCATTCTTGGAGGAATTTAGATAGGCTGGTCTCTCCTGGGAAGGTTCAGCACCATTCTGTTTTCTTTGTTTGTAGATAATCGCTCTTTCTGTGGTTTGCTGGAGTCCTGGAGCCTTAGAAATGACTTCATAACCCCGTCCAGATTGATCGATGTCAGTGGATTTGTTTTGAATTTCTTTAGATTGCGGCATCATCTGCTGCACTTAGAACCTGTCCAGCAATGTGAATCAGGCTATTTAAGTGATGTTTAGATTCAACAAGGCCTGCATTAATCTTGCCTGGGTATTTCTAGTGAGCTTGAACCCAGTCATCAACTACATGTGTTGAATTGGTTGATTTAGTACTGAAGGGGGCAATTACTTTTTCACTAAGGGTCAGGTAGGGTTGGCTAGCTTTTTTTAGTCGACAAATAAAATTATAATTTAAAAACTGCATTTAGTGTTTACTCTGGTTATCTTTGTCTCGTTTTGAAAAAAAAAATTGTTTGAATACTTTGAGCTGGAACATGTAAGTGTTACAAATACTGTATGCTTACGTAAATAGAAGAAATCAGGAAGGGGGCAAATACCTTTTCACAGCACTGTAGGATGGCAAAGTAATGACCTGCAGCCACCTCAGTCATTTTTTTTTTCATGGCAGGCAGGTAGGTTCTATGATTACAAGCGATTTTCAGAATTCATGATCGAACAGTTCATTTCATGATCGTGATAATGAATTAATCACCAGTCTTTAGTCATGTTTTGTCCCTCCACAACATCCAGTCATCAAACGGCAACCTGTTCCACAATTTACGCTGAATCCCAATATCTCTTGCAACTGCCAATTATCTCCAGGAAAAAATAATGTAGCCCCACTTCACTGCTTGCTTAAGCATCAGTGAGTTAATGTTTTTTTTTCCCTACTAGTTTCCAGAAGATGGTTTTGTAGTTCTGCGCCCAAATGAGTATGCCTAATGGTTGAAGAGGCAAATTCACTTCAAAGTGAATTAAATACTAGGGATGCACTGATCCGATATCGGTATTGGTCCCGATATTGAAGAAAATTCTAGATCAGGTATCGGTGACAATGGGCCCGATTCATTCAGTCTAATTCTATGCTGTGCTCTGTGAGTGATGTCATGCGCTAGCAACACGCCATGCGGAGGCCAGGCTAAAGAGAATAGATTAGCACAAGAGGCGAAATTCTGGTGCTTTTTGACAACAGTAACTAGGTGGCATCTGGTACCACTGCCGCCATTTTGGGATGAAAAGTCAGGTGCCGCGCACTGGCCAGTGCAGCCAAATCCGCTTGTTTTAAGCAACTTTGGGCTTAGCTTTTCGTAAAGTCGCTTATAAATATTGGTTGTCGCGGGCTGCAGTTTTTTGGGCTTGTTTCTAAAGTGTAGTCGCTCATTTGGGCTTGTTGCCAAAGCAGAGATGCCAAGTCTCACGCTTAGTGTGGCATTCACGTTCCTGTGCGTAAGTCAGCAATTATTCAATCAACGCACACTGAAGAAATTCACTTTCATGGAATTTAAGTCATTGTGCATTAAGTTAATCAGTTTCACGTGCATTACGGTGGATTTCCCCAATAGTGACACGGAAATCGATAATGACTCGGGAATTCTCATGCTTGTCTCATGCTTGGAATTGCATGAAGACGTTTCAAATGGTCTTATTTCATTTAAACAATTTAAATGATTATGAAACACATGCATTGTTTCCAATCCCTGCATAAAGAGAAGCACGGGAAGTCCGGAGTCATAATCGCTTTCCATGTTACTTGTGGTGAGGTCCACCTTTACTCAAGTGAAACTGAAACTTCAATGCACAAGGATTTTAATTCTGCGTGAGAATCTCATTAATAAGCATTCATTGAATAATTGTGGACTACAGTGAATAAGCCTAAAAAATGCATGAAACCTACGCCAAATGCGTGAGACTTGGCATCTCTGCATGAAATCAAGTTTGAGTGTGTTATATTCAAGCAGCTGGTGTGGTGTCATTGAAGCGCATTGCCTCCCCCACCCCCTTACCCCATAGACAAGGCATAGGGCTAAAATAAACACCCGAGCGATACCTGCGCCTTTCTCCCATCGTTTCTGGCTGCCATCTCACAACGGTAAATAGCTACTTCTTGGTTTCGGCTTGTTCCATTAAAAAAATTCAATTTCAGGCTTCTTTGGTCAGATATACCAATACACAAACTAGGCCTACGCTGTCGGCGGCTGACAGCAAGGGCTATATCCCTGAAATTCCTCAATCCTCGAAGCCCCCTTTATTAGATTCCCCTTTACTAGACCTACAATAGGAGGCAAATTTGAGGTCTGTGTAAGTAATTGTTCAAGAGATATGGTTAAAAAATTGATCTTTTCAATATATAGCGCCACCTGGTGGCAAACCTAGGAGTGCATACTTGCCCAAAATCTAACCAGTTCATCCTCTCTACCATATCTACCCATATTCTAAAAATGAGAAGCCAATGTAAAGCATTTTGTGAGTTATCGCGCTAACGGCTGAAATCTGCGGACGCGGCGGCGGGTGGGGCGAAACCATGATATTCCCGAAACTCGTATTTCGGGGATATAATTATTTTGAAACCGCAGATCTCACGTTGTCACTTCCACTGATTTAAAGAACATCGTATTTCCTTATTTATATGTAATGGATGAAACTTGAAGCTTGTGAAAGACAGCTACGGGAGCCAAGTGCACTAGCAAGGCATAAAATAAATGTCTCAACTCTTGCTGCTCGACTTTGTGATTTAAATTTACACCAAGTGCACTTGGCAGAGCGTGGCTGTACCTGCGCCTCGTCTC
The DNA here is from genome assembly GCA_029692085.1 of Gymnothorax javanicus. Classification (NCBI taxonomy): domain Eukaryota; kingdom Metazoa; phylum Chordata; class Actinopteri; order Anguilliformes; family Muraenidae; genus Gymnothorax; species Gymnothorax javanicus. The sequence continues at coordinate 104,392,619 of CM056202.1, read as the reverse complement.
ATGATGCTTGCAGTGTATAACGCAGCGGTATAATGTCAGCCCATAGAAGAGAGCTAATTTCACTGTTAGCGATTACTATTGTTTGTTTTTCTCAGTTTCAGACCCTTTATTATTTTACAATAGGTGTTATACTCCTAATTGCACTGGCTGAACCAGGAGAGGTTTTGTTTTTTTTTTTTTTACATGTTTGGTCTATTTAAGATTGGTGTACCGATGCACAGGTATTAAATAAATCGGTGCATCCCTATTAAATACCATTATTTATGAAAGCAAATAAGTGCAATGTTGTGTTCAAAATTTTTAAGCCATGATGCATCCTGTTGGATGCTTTGATGGTTTTCACAGTTCGTCCATTTCTTTTTTATTATTTTTTAAATTTTTTTTCCCTTTTTCTCCCACCCTGAACACACTGTTCAGCCCACTGCATAGCGACATGCACCCGTTGACTCAGGAGTAAGATGGCGGTTCCTCCCGACTTCTGTGACGGCTAGCCCTCGCTTCTTTACACTATGCAGTCGCACCAGCAATTACAAACTGCCGATGGTGCTGGAGGATCTCGTAGTCGGTGCACAGTTTGGTTTGCACAGCTACTTGCACCTGGTTGACCAGAAGTGGCTGCTAAAGAATGATGAACTAACAAATTTTTAACAAGCTTAACGCCTGTTATCTCTGGCAAGGCTGCGCCGATTGTTGCCTCACCCATGCGGACCTGCGGCCGTAGCCAGGAATGATGTGGCAGGGATTCGAACACCAGACCACAGGCGTCGCAGATGAATGAATGTCTTAGCTGTGAGTCACCCGGAGGCCCCTACTTTGTCCATTTCTATCGGATATAGAACCCAAGTCTCCGAATTTTTCTTGCATGAACAAACCTTTTAGCAACCTATAAGACCTTGAATTTTGTTCCCAGGTGCAAAGAAAATGCATATTTTTGTACTTTAATTGCTAAATGTTTTCAGGGGGATGCTCCCCGAGCATCCTGGACCCTTACCCAGACAACCCTAGTACCTTACCCCTTATTTCCGAAGAGTCAATTTTATTTTTTTCAGTGTTTTTATTTGGTAAATCTAAAAAAAAAAACTTACAAAAAAAAACAAACAAATTATGCTAAAAAGAAGTTTCATGGCAGATGAAATCCTCAACAGCTAGTTTGCTAGTTTAACAAAATAATCAAGCGACACGCAAACTAAATAACACAGCTAAAGAGAATCTGTGGAATCAAATAACAGAATTATCAGTTGCTCTTGAAATCATTCAAATGCAGGTGAAACAAAGCATAAATCCATCAGTTGGACTGCCAGTAAGGTCTGCTAGCGCATGCAAAATGAGGGATATTTTTCCGTCTGCAACATTCATTTTCTCCGGGAAAAAGCACAATTTGAGCGTAAACTAGACACCATCTTAAACATAATTTTCTACTCCAGGAAAGGGAGGTTTACAATGGAAACTTCATTATTTAAATAACGACAAATAACTGTATTTCTCATGAGTCTGTGGTTCAGCGTCTGTCATCCAAAACTGGCTGGTTTAACAGAATCACTATCCGACATACAGCTAAACGGAATCTGTGACCATGATGATATCCATAAATTGCTCCACATTCCATAATTAAAAGGTTTTCTTGAAATCATCCAAATACGAGCCAGAACAAAAATCCTCCAAAAGGGGCCAACGGTATAATCTGCAAACTCATGCAAAATGAATGATATTTTCCTCTTTGATATGTTTTTTTCTATCTAAATACAGGACAAAACCGAACTCATGGAGCACCTAGCTGTCTTATCTGAGACCATTAATTTAATACTTCAGGAGACAATGGAGGTGAGTTTGACAGTCAATGAAAGCTTAATTCTTAAAATGAAGACAAGTAGCTATATTTCTGTTGTTCAGTGTCTCACACCCTGAACATAACTAAAGTTGCATCACCTATTCCATGGAGTCTTCAGGCAAACACCGCAGTCTGTGTAGACTGTAAAGCTTGAAGCATATTGTTTACACTCATTAGGCAGAATGCAAAATGAAAGTGATCAATTTCTATCTTTACTTTGGAAAGCGCTGCCAAATGATTCCTTGACACCAGCACACATTCAGGGTATTTTGATGCATCTACCTGGCCAAATTTAAATTGTTTTTTTCTTGTTCTGTTGGTATAGTTGAGTGTAGGAATGTGCTGAGTTTTTGGCCACCAAAAATATTAGGCAAAAAATAGAAAAAATAGCACACTTGGTATTTGGCCCAATGAGTGAAAAGCCAAAGAATTTTGCAGAAATATGTGATGAGGTTATTTTGCATTTATGTAAATGCAGAAAAAAGCGCAGATGGAGCAGAAGGTCGCCGCCCTGGAGAAGAGGGCTCTGGAGCTTAAGGGAGCGGCTCAGGCGATATCTGCGGTAAATTTTACAGTCTGTGGAAAGTGTGAAATTTGTAATAAGCACAATGTATTGTTAAAACATGCCTTCATGGCCATGAACCCCATTAGTCTATGATGAGTGACAGTTTTGCATTATTTCTCATATTGCCGTGTTGTTACTGTGTCGTACGTCTACATGTGAGAATAATGCTTCCAGACCTAGAATATATAACGTACATCACTATTAATGCAAAGTGAGTGAGCTATTTTCATGTTTGAAAGGGGAATTGTTCATTCCATCAATATTCTGCAAAAAGCTTAATTTGAGCAGAAACTAGGCGCCATATTGACAATAATTAGTAGACTAGTCATGGAGAAAATTTAAATTTGCTGTTCATAGAAACATTATTCTTAAAATGTTCTCAAATAGCTATATTTCCTATGAGTTTATGGTTCAATATCTCTTATCCTAATCCGGCTAATTAAAAAAAAGGAACATTCAGTTCATAGTGACAATGTTAAACAGAATAAGGGGCCTGAATGACGGCAGTAAATTGTTTCCTATAATGTAAATGTCAGTTATTCAGAAATATCCAAAATCAGGTAAGAGCATAAATCCAATAAACTGGCCACCACTAGAATCTTTGAACTCTTGCAAAATAAGTGATATTTTCCTTCTAAATATAGGAGAAAGCAGATCGTGAGCGGACACGAGCCGCCATGTCGGAGGCGATTGAAAAACAAGTCCTGGAGAGAACGGAGGTAAATTTGCAGTCGGTGGAAACCTTATTCTTAAGATGTCGTCAGAGAGCTGTATTTCCTATGAGTCTCTGCTGCAGTATCTTACATCCCAAACTGGGTAATTTACCAAAATAGCTATCTAACATGCTTAACAACGCAGCAAAAATGAGAAAATTTATGATATTCTCTGAAATGTTATTTTTTTCCATCTAGATACAAAAAGCAGAATGTGAACTGAAATTGGCTGCTATGGCTGAGAGAATTCATGAACTGGTCCAGGAGAAAACAGATGTAAGAAAACAGCCTGTGGAAATTTCATTCTTAAAATGTAGACTAATAGCTATATTTCCTATGAGCCTTATTTTCAGTATCTTTGTTCTTACACATAACTAATATCGCATAAACTCACCCATGCAATCTGGAGGCAAACACTGCGGTCTATGTAAATTGTAAGGCATGTAGCGTAATATTTACACTCAATTAGGCATTATGCAAAATGGCAGTGAGCAATTTCTGTCTTTTCTTTGGTAAGAAAACTCAAGCGATTCCTTGACACCAGCACACCTTGTGGTCTTTCAGGGTATTTCGTGTACCTACCCTAATTTAAATTGTTGTTTTCTTTATTAGCTGGTATAGTTGAGTGTAGGGATATATGTGATGAGGTTATTGTGCATTTATGTAAATGCAGGAAAAAGCGCAGATGGAGCAGAAGGTGGTCGCCCTGGAGAACAGGACTCTAGAGCTCGAAGAAGCGGCTCAGGCGATATCTGCGGTAAATTTTACAGTCTGTGGAAAGTGTGAAATTTGTAATAAGCACAATGTATTGTTAAAACATGGCTTCATGGCCATGAACCCCATTAGTCTATGATGAGTGACAGTGTTGCATTATTTCTCATATTGCCGTTTTGTTACCGTGTCGTACGTCTACGTGTGAGAATAATGCTCCCAGACCTAGAATATATAACGTACATCACTATTAATGCAAAGTGAGTGAGCTATTTTCATGTTTGAAAGGGGAATTTTTCATTCCATCAATATTCTGCAAAAAGCTTAATTTGAGCAGAAACTAGGCACCATATTGACAATAATTAGTAGACTAGTCATGGAGAAAATTTAAATTTGCTGTTCATTGAAACATTATTCTTAAAATGTTCTCAAATAGCTATATTTCCTATGAGTTTATGGTTCAATATCTCTTATCCTAATCCGGCTAATTTAAAAAAAAGGAACATTCAGTTCATAGTGACAATGTTAAACAAAATAAGGGGCCTGAATGACGGCAATAAATTGTTTCCTATAATGTAAATTAGGGATGCACGATATTGGATTTTTGCCGATATCCGATATGCCGATATTTTAATACTCATTTTGGCCGATACCGATACCGATACCGATATTTAATTAAGTTTTTACCATTCCATACTGTACTAGTAATTTTTAGTATTGGTAGTCTATTCTTTAGAAAAAGACAAAGGTGGGGCTGTGCCACACTCAGGTTTCAGTAACCATCCCACAAGGATTCAACACAAACGGCAGGATACCAGTGCTTTATGGAATAGTTGGTAATTACTAAACTCCAATAATAAACATCTGAGTCATTTCTGCACAAAAAGAAACAACGAACGAGATGGCGCATAGAGCACAAATGAAAGCTTTCCATTTGAAACTGAACTTAAAAACAATTAATTGACTTGCGTATTTTTATCGATAACATCTGTTGGAAAAATGTATTTTAAAAAAATCAATATAACTAATTCAATTTATCTGTAAGAACGTTTCTCTTCTCTGAGCACATCTCTGTAAGTTTCATTATTTCGCTATTTTTCCTCTTCTTTGGATTATCTTATCCATGGGCAAGCAAGCTACAGAACTTGAATCAAGCTTGCTCAAACCGAACGCAGAAGTTGGCGTGCGCTTTACAGAGAGGGTATTGCGAGGCAATGGCCTGCCCTTCGCGTGTATACATCAAAGACCACTTTGTCAGGCTTGGCGCACTCGATGTAAATGCAAATCACAAAGTCTGACGTAGGTACGACCATCCAAGCTGCTTCCACACTGGACGCGAAACAAATTTTTCCCGCAACAGATTACATTCAAGTCAATGCCAAGACGCGAATAGGCTTGAATTCAGAAACGACACTCACACTAATTGAGTGTGAGTAAGTACTAAAACTTCGTGTCAGGTTATACTAAATGAGTCAGAGGTTGCCCTAACACTTATTTCTCAGAGATGCCGTGAGTCTCTCCTCTTGGTGGCATTCACGTTCCTGTGCCGTAGTCAGTAATTATTCTATCAACGCGCACTGAAGAAATTCACTCGCGGAATTTAAGTCATTGTGCATCAGTTAATAAGTTTCACGTGCATTACGGTGGATTTCCCCACTAATGACACGGAAATCGATTAAGACTCGGGAATTCTCAGGCTTGTCTTTACTGAGGGACTGCAAGCAATGGAATTGCTTAAAGACGTTTCAAATGGTCTTATTTCATTAAAACTGTTTAAACGATCATGAACACATGCATTGTTTCCAATCCCTGAGTAAAGAGAAGCACGGGAAGTCCGGAGTCATAATCGCTTTCCATGTTGCTTGCGGTGAGGTTAACGCAAGTGAAATTGAAACTTCAGTGCACATGGATTTTAATACCGCATGAGAATCTCATTAAGCGTTCTATGAATAATTACGGACTACGGTAAATAAGCCTAAAAAATGCGCGAGACCCACGCCGAACGCGTGAGACTTGGCGTCTCTGATTTCCTTTCAGAGATCTCACTCACACTGAAAATAGTGTCCCTTTCTGAGTGAAGGTTGAGTGCAGAGAACACCTCCCTTGAGCCGCACTAATTGCGCCGGTATTTCATTGGCATGGCTTTCAGGTGGTTACGAACATTGGAAACTCTGGATCATTTACAGCCATGTGCTCGACGCAATCGCAACTACGTGAATTTTAACTGTAATGAGGATAACGATGCCGGTAACTTGCTGGCTGACCACCTGGTTTCAGTGTTTATGAACTGCACTGTGGTGAACTGGAGATCAGCAGTGGCTACTGGTGAACTGGCAGTAGGGGAAGCTCAAAACCATCCCTTAAAAATAATGATTGGACATGACCTGTTTTCAATCATTTAATAAAATTGAGTTTACTTGAACTCCAAAAATCCTAAGAATTATCATGAGTCACCAGTTCTACTTGTTAGGTTAGAATGAGCACTAATAATTATTGCCCTGTTTTCAATTATTCATTTAAATTACCATTGAAGAAGCTCCGAAAACTCTCAACATTATCAGGTGTGGCCAGTTTTCATTAATGATGCAAGCCGGTCAACTCTCACGCATTCGGATTTCTTGCGCTTTTCTTTACTCATGGGTTGGAAAATTCTGTGCGCAACTGGCTTGTGGGGCGCCGTGTGGATTGGTCTGCGAGGCTCATTTAGCACGAGAATCCATTCTTTTCTACATTCTTAATTACTTCACCCCACGGAGTGGACGTGAAGCACTGTTTTTAGCGGCTCCGTGTGTTTGTTTGTCTGTGTCCGCACTTGCGTGAATGGGTGAAGTCTGCCATCTAGTGGCTCTGCGTGTTTGTTCGCGTTTCCGCACTTGCAAATGTTTGCGTGAATGGAGCGAAGTCTGCCATCTCTGATTGCCTTGTTGCTGAATGTGGAAGGCAGTGTTTGGCACGTTTCACTGCTTGTTGCTTAGTGAGCCTCGCGGGCTGTTTTGCGCCTCTCGAGCAGAATTTATGAAGACACGCTGATAATTTACGTCGTCATTTATTTATGTGCGATAGAATTTTGTGAAGCAATGTATAACAACGTTATCAAAAATACATTTGTCGTTCAACCAATTGGTCTGAGAAACTTTCTAATAAAGAAAAGTAAACTGCGACAGGTTTAGGTCAGTCAGCACTGAAGGGTGAGGATTGAGCGTCCCTTTGCAGCAGCTGACCTTTTACCGCCTCTGTTACCCACTACTGTCAGTTATGCTCCCGTTTGTGAATAGCAACTGGCGAGGAGATATTACTATCTTACCCCAGCAACAGTACTTTATTGGTTACTCGTCTCTGCTTCACCTGCTAGTTTTCCACAATTCCACTGAACGTATTTTTTTCATATTTCATACAATATACAATATTGTGAAGTTAAAATCAATTAAAATGAATAATTAATATTAGTAATCATCTGTAATGTTTGATAATTATTTTTTTAAACACAAATAATGAAAAATTAAAACACTCCCCTCAAGGGGGCGGCGCGCTCTAGCGCCCTCTACTGGCCAACCGCCACTGTACACTATCGGCCGTACATATCGGGCGTAAATTTTAACATCGGCCGATACCGATAATTAACTTTTTAAGCTATTATCGGCCGATACCGATATACTACCGATAATATCGTGCATCCCTAATGTAAATGTCAGTTGTTCAGAAATATCCAAAATCAGGTAAGAGCATCAATCCAATGAACTGGCCGCCACTAGAATCTTTGAACTCTTGCAAAATAAGTGATTTTTTCCTTCTTAATACAGGAAAAAGCAGATTGTGAGCAGAGACTAGCCTCCATGTCTGGAACGATTGATAAACTAGTCCTGGAGAAAGCGGAGGTAAGTTTAATCTGCGGATATTTTATTCTTAAAAGGTAGATAAATAGCTATATTTCCAATGAGTCTGTGGTTCAGTATCTTGCATCCTAAACATAACTAAAGTTGCATAAACTCACCCATGGAATCTTTCAGCAAACTTTGCAGTCTATGTGAATTGTAAAGCTTGTGGTGTAATGATTACACTAATTAGGCATAATGCAAAATAGGAGAGATCAGTTTTCCTCTTTGCTTTGGTAAGCACACTTAAACAAATCACTTGCCACCAGTACAAATAAGTCTTTCAGGGTTTGTTCGATGTCCCTGGCCTAATCAAAATTCAATTTTTTTCTTGTTCAGTCAATTTAGTTGAGAGTACGGATGCACCGAATTTTCGGCCACCAAAAATATTCAGCTGAAGATAGCCAAAAAAAACACCTTTGCTATTTGGCTCAAAGAGTGAAAAGGATGAAACTTTTCACGGAATGTGTGATGTGATAATTTTGCATTCATCTAAATACAGGAAAAGGCGGAGTATGAGCAGAGACTCGCCGCCATGTTGGAGACGATTGAAAAACGAGTGCTGGAGGGAACGGAGGTGAGTTTGCAGTCTGTGGAAACCTCATTCTAAAGATGTCGTCTTATGACGAGTCTCTGCTTCAGTATCTTACATCCCTAACTGGCTAATTTAACAAAATAGCTATCTAACATGCTTAATAACACAGCAAAAATGCAAAATTAGTGATATTTTTTTCTCTGAAATGTTTTTTATTCCATATAGAAACAAAAAGCAGAATGTGAACTTAAACTAGCTGCCATGTTGGAGACGATTGATAAACGCGTCCTGCAGAGAACGGAGGTAAGTTTACAGCCTGCGGAAACTTCATTCTTGAAAAGTTGTCAAAGAGCTATATTTCTAATGACTCTATGCTTCAATATCTTACATCCCAAATAGGCCAAACAGGCTAATTTAACAAAATACCTGTCCAGCATGCTTAATACACAGCAAAAATGCAAAATTAGTGATATTTTTTTCTCTGAAATGTTATTTTTTTCCATCTAGATACAAAAAGCAGAATGTGAACTGAAATTATCTGCTATGTCTGAGAGAGTTGATAAACTGGTCCAGGAGACCGCAGAGGTAAGTGTAAAGCCTGTGGAAACTTCATTTTTAAAATGTAGACTAATACCTATGTTTCCTATAAGCCCGTGTTTCAGTATCTTTCATTCTACACAGAATTAAAATAGCATAAACTCACCCATGCAATCTTGAGGCAAACACTGCGGTCTATGTAAATTGTAAGGCATGTAGTGTAATGTTTACACTAATTAAGCATAATGCAAAATGGGAGTGATCAATTTCTATCTTTTCTTCGGTAAGAAAAATCAAACGATTCCTTGACACCAGCACACGTTGTGGTATTTCAGGGTATTTCGTGTACCTGCCCTAATTTAAATAGTTTTTTCTTATCTAGCCAGTTTAGTTGAGTGAAGGGATTGGCCAAATTTTCAGCCACCAAAAATATTAGAGGAAAAATCAAGAACATAGCACATTTGTTATTTTGCCCAATGAGTGAAAAGCCAAAAAATGTTGACCAAATGTGCGATGTGGTTATTGTGCTTCATCTAGATGCAGAGAAATGCACGAATGGCCCATAGCCTGCTTTCCCTGGAGAGGATAACCATAAGGCTTGAACAAGCCTCTCAGGAAATATCTGAGGTAAATTTTACAGTCTATGGAAAGTTTGAAATTTGTAATAAGCGCTATGTATTGTTGAAAGGTGCCTACATAGCCGTGCTCTGCATGAGTCAGTGGTGAGTGTCAGTGTTGTATTTCTTCCTGACACTGCTACAGTGTTATAGTGTCGCGCATCTACATGTGGGATTAATTCTTTCAGACCAAAAATCGTTTTCAAATTGCAAAAACTCAGTCACTATTCATTTATGGCCATGAAAATGTTCTGTAGATTCTTTGTTTGCCAGACTTAAAATGATCATTTGAGACGAGCCAACAACGGCTGTACTGCGGAGCTCCTTTGAGGCTCCTGGTGTAAATTTGAATGCATGATTGTGTGCCTGATATAGTTGGGTGATTTCAGGATCGGAGGTCTAGAGTATTACTGTGCTCATATGTGTATTATAACATACATCATTATTAATGCAAAGTGAGTGAGCTATTTTCTTGTTTGAAAGCGGAATTTTTCATTCCATCAATATGCTGCAAAAAGCTACATTTGAGCAGAAACTAGGCACCATATTACAGATTTAGTAGACTTGTCATGGAGGAAATTAAAATTTGCTGTTTATAGAAATATTAATCTTAAAATGTTGTCAAGTGGGTAGATTTCTTTTGAGTCTTTGGTTCAATATCTCTTATCCTAATCCGGCTAATTAAAAAAAAGGAACATTCAGTTCATAGTGACAATGTTAAACAGAATAAGGGGCCTGAATGACGGCAATAAATTGTTTCCCATAATGTAAATGTCAGTTATTCAGAAATATCCAAAATCAGGTAAGAGCATAAATCCAATAAACTGGCCGCCACTAGAATCTTTGAACTCTTGCAAAATAAGTGATATTTTCCTTCTAAATATAGGAGAAAGCAGATCATGAGCGGACACGAGTCGCCATGTCGGAGGCGATTGAAAAACAAGTCCTGGAGAGAACGGAGGTAAATTTGCAGTCGGTGGAAAGCTTATTCTTAAGATGTCGTCAGAGAGCTGTATTTCCTATGAGTCTCTGCTGCAGTATCTTACATCCCAAACTGGGTAATTTACCAAAATAGCTATCTAACATGTGTAACAACGCAGCAAAAATGAAAAAATTTGTGATATTCTCTGAAATGTTATTTTTTTCCATTCAGATACAAAAAGCAGAATGTGAACTGAAATTGGCTGCTATGGCTGAGAGAATTCATGAACTGGTCCAGGAGAAAACAGATGTAAGAAAACAGCCTGTGGAAATTTCATTCTTAAAATGTAGACTAATAGCTATATTTCCTATGAGCCTTATTTTCAGTATCTTTGTTCTTACACATAACTAATATCGCATAAACTCACCCATGCAATCTGGAGGCAAACACTGCGGTCTATGTAAATTGTAAGGCATGTAGCGTAATATTTACACTCAATTAGGCATTATGCAAAATGGCAGTGAGCAATTTCTATCTTTTCTTTGGTAAGAAAACTCAAGCGATTCCTTGACACCAGCACACCTTGTGGTCTTCCAGGGTATTTCGTGTACCTGCCCTAATTTAAATTGTTGTTTTCTTTATTAGCTGGTATAGTTGAGTGTAGGGATATATGTGATGAGGTTATTGTGCATTTATGTAAATGCAGGAAAACGCACAGATGGAGCAGAAGGTGGTCGCCCTGGAGAAGAGGGCTCTGGAGCTTGAAGAAGCGGCTCAGGCGATATCTGCGGTAAATTTTACAGTCTGTGGAAAGTGTGAAATTTGTAAAAAGCACAATGTATTGTTAAAACATGCCTTCATGGCCATGAACCCCATTAGTCTATGATGAGTGACAGTGTTGCATTATTTCTCATATTGCCGTGTTGTTACCGTGTCGTACGTGTGAGAATAATGCTCCCAGACCTAGAATATATAACGTACATCACTATTAATGCAAAGTGAGTGAGCTATTTTCTTGTTTGAAAGGGGAATTTTTCATTCCATCCATATTCTGCAAAAAGCTTAATTTGAGCAGAAACTAGGCACCATATTGACAATAATTAGTAGACTAGTCATGGAGAAAATTTAAATTTGCTGTTCATAGAAACATTATTCTTAAAATGTTCTCAAATAGCTATATTTCCTATGAGTTTATGGTTCATTATCTCTTATCCAAATCAGGCTAATTAAAAAAAAAGGAACATTCAGTTCATAGTGACAATGTTAAACAGAATAAGGGGCCTGAATGACGGCAATAAATTGTTTCCTATAATGTAAATGTCAGTTGTTCAGAAATATCCAAAATCAGGTAGAAGCATAAATCCAATGAACTGGCCGACACTAGAATCTTTGAACTCTTGCAAAATAAGTGATTTTTTCCTTCTTAATACAGGAAAAAGCAGATTGTGAGCAGAGACTAGCCTCCATGTCTGGAACGATTGATAAACTAGTCCTGGAGAAAGCGGAGGTAAGTTTAATCTGCGGATATTTTATTCTTAAAAGGTAGATAAATAGCTATATTTCCAATGAGTCTGTGGTTCAGTATCTTGCGTCCTAAACATAACTAAAGTTGCATAAACTCACCCATGGAATCTTTCAGCAAACTTTGCAGTCTATGTGAATTGTAAAGCTTGTGGCGTAATGATTACACTAATTAGGCATAATGCAAAATAGGAGAGATCAGTTTTCCTCTTTGCTTTGGTAAGCACACTTAAACGAATTGCTTGCCACCAGTACAAATAAGTCTTTCAGGGTTTGTTCGATGTCCCTGGCCTAATCAAAATTCAACTTTTTTCTTGTTCAGTCATTTTAGTTGAGAGTACGGATGCACCAAATTTTTGCCTACCAAAAATATTCAGCCAAAAAAACAAAAACAAAAAAAAAAACTTTTGGTATTTGACCCAAAGAGCAAAATGGCTGAAAATTTTCATGGAATGGGTGATGTGGTAATTTTGCATTCATCTAAATACAGGAAAAGGCGGAGTATGAGCAGAGACTAGCTGCCATGTTGGAGACAATTGATAGACGAGTCCTGGAGAGAACGGAGGTGAGTTTGCAGTCTGTGGAAACCTTATTCTAAAGATGTCGTCAAAGAGCTGTATTGCCTCTGAGTTTATGTGTCAGTATCTTACATCCCAAACTGTCTAATTTACCAAAATAGCTATCTAACATGCTTAATTATGCAGGAAAAAAGTGAATAAGTGATTTTTTTTCCCTGAAATGTTATTTTTTTCCTTCTAGATACAAAAAGCAGAATGTGAACTGAAATTAGCTGGCATCTCTGAGGTTATTGCTATGCTAGTCCTTGAGAAAACGGAGGTAAGTTTACAGCCTGTGGAAACTTCAGTCTTAAAATGTAGGCTAATGGCTACACTACAGGCCAAAAGTATGGGGCCACCCTCAGATTTGCCTTCCCCAAAACCAAGGGGTCACATTGCGCTTTGGGCACCATTAACCCATTTAGGCCTGAGGCCTATTCAAAAAACGCCTATGAAAACCTATGGGCGATTTTGAAAAGAACCCCTAAAACCTGAGGTTTTCTGGAAAACAGCACCCAGGTGTCAACGTCTAGTAAAAAGCTGATATCTCAGCCTCTGTAGCAGATAGAAACTAAATTCAAAAAGTATTTGAGAGCTTACACCTGTGGCTTTCATAAGAACTATGTTTTTTATTTGTGCAAATCTTCATCACAATATTTAAAACACTGAACAAACTATAACAAACTATAAAATATAATAAAACCAATAAAATAAATAACAAATCTCTATCTACATAACATGCACAACTCAAATGGAATAAAGAGGCCTAATAAATAAAAGTATAAGCTCTGCACTAGAGAATAACAAACATTTTTCTTTCTCTGGAACAGGTGGCAGCAGTGGCGGAGCTACGGGGGGGGCGAAGACACGTCCCTTTTAGTCCTGGCTAGATCTCAATCATTTTCCTTTATTGACGCGTTTTCCAATTATCGTAATTTGCAACTGAAGACACGGTTTCTCTCAATATGCGATCTAACAGCGATTAAATCATGAGCTAAATTCAGTACAGTTGCGGAACAAGAACAGAGAATTGGGTTGCACAAAACGGCCGTTTAAAACAATTATAAATCCTGACCTGTTCTCAGTCATCTTCATGATTAACAAAAGGTTCACTCCGAGAGCGGTCCACACTTAACAGGGGCTGCTTGTTCTCCCTGATTAGGTAAGACGACAATCATTCCTCTGGACGCGTATTTGCTGTATTTAAATCTACGTTATTCAAAATTGCATACCTGTCGACTCTCACGCAAATGGCTTGAGCCGCACACTTGTTATAACCTAGGCTATTTAACTGCCGAGTGCCACTGTTTTTTTTTTTTTTTTTTAAAATCAACCCACGAAATACCGAGAGTGAAAGTCCGCGTTTCATTGGAACACGGACCAGTTCAATCACGCGAAGCATTGGCCAATTAATAAGTAAATTATTTTTCTGCACTGAATTTAGCCCATGATTTCATCGCTGTTAGATCGCATATGGTGAGAAACCGTGTCTTCAGTTGCCAATTACGATAATTGGAAAAGACGTCAATAAAGGAAAATGATTGAGATCTAGCCAGGACTAAAAGGGACGTGTCTTTGCCCCCCCCCCCCCGTAGCTCCGTAACTGGGTGGCAGGCATGATAAAGTGTCCGTTCAAATAAAATAAAAATAAACATAAAAATATAAAAAATAAAGTGTCTTGAAGTGTTACTATGGCATCTGCCCTAGTATAAAGTGCCAGTAAAAGAACAGCTATGAGCCGGAAATGGTCGGAAAAGTAATGAAAACTACAAAATGACGTATCCGCTTTCCCGGCCTGAAGGGTAGAAATGCGTAACAGCATCCCCGGTTTCAAAGGTTAAAATGCGCACATGCTGTCCCGGTTTAAATGGGTTAAAAGTCTGAGGGTTGCCCCAAACTTTTGGCCTGTTGTGTATATTTCCTATGAGCCTTTGTTTCATATCTCTCATCTGACATGTCGATAAAATTACATAAACTCACTCATGGAATCCTGAAGTAAACATTCCAATCTATGTAAACTGCAAAGCATGTAGCATAATGTTTACACTTATCAAGCGTAATGAAAAAGGAAAGCGATCACTTTTTCCCTTTGGTAAACACACTTAAACGGATCTCTAGACACCATCAACTAATGTGGTCCCTTAAGGTTTGTTTGACATCGCTAGCCTAATTAAAATTCATTTTTTCCTGTCCATGCTGATATTTTTTAGTGTTGGGATGCACCGAATTATCGACGGTACATTTTACCGACTGTGGAAACTTTGAAATTTGAAATATGCGCTACGTATTTTTCATAAGTGTCTCCGTAGCCAGTCTCCCCACGAGTCTGTGATGAGTGTCGGTGTGATATCGTTCCTCACATTGCTACAGTTTTACAGTGCCAAGTATCTACATGTGCGAATAATGCTTCCAGACCAAGTTTTCAAGTAGCGAAAACTCAGTCATTATCCAGTTCTGGAGTTGCTCGAGGTGAGAGACAGCGAGCAGGCGTGGACGTCCTTGAAACTACTTGGCCAAGTGTCACTTTTTTGGAATTTTCCCCTTGGAATGAAAGGGCCCCCACAATGCTTGTGGGTTGCGGAGGGGAGTACTCTCGTTTGTGCTGATGCACCTAACAACAGTTTGCAGTATTCAGACTTCTTAGAGTCCCTGGGCAGAGCACTGTACCGGTCCATTGTGGTGGAGAAGGACCGGAGCTAAAAAGCGAAGCTCTCAATTTACTGGTTGATCTGTGTTCCAACCCTCACCTATGGTCATGAGCTCTGGGTAGTGACTGAAAGAATGAGATGTTGAATACAAGCGGCCGAAATGAGCTTTCTTCACAGGGTGGCTGGGCTGACCCTTGATGAGAGGGTGAGGAGCTCAGTCATCCGGGAGAGGCTCGGAGTAGAACCGCAGCTTCTCTGCGTGGAGATGATCCAGTTGAGGTGGTTCTGGCATCTGGTCCGTATGCCTCCTGGACACCTCTCTTTGGAGGTTTTCCCGGCATGTCCAACTGGGAGGAGGCCCCGAGCCAGGCCCAGGACGCACTGGGGGGATCATATCTCCCAGCTGGCCTGGGAACAGCTTGGGGTCCCCCAGGAGGAGCTGGAGGAAGGGGCTGGGGAGGGGGACACCAGGGCCTCTCTGCTTAGTCTGTTACCCTTGCGGCCCGCCTCTGTATAAGCGGCAGAAAATGGATGGACGGAAGGGTTATCCAATTCTGGCCATGAGAATGTAATTTGTGATCTTTTTGTTTGCCGGGCTTAAAATGATCATTTGAGGCAAGCCGACCATGGCTGTGCTTCAGAGTTTTTCTGAGTTTGAGGAGCATGATGTAACTTCATCATTTGCATATGTACACCCAATAGAGTTGAGTGATTTCAGGGTCATCGGCCTAAAACTTAATCAACGATCGTCACGTACATTATAATGTGCATCATTATTAATGCAAAATCAGTGACATATTTTCATGTCTGAACTGGAAATGATTCTTTCCATCTAGATGCAGATGGAAGCAATGATTGAGCTGAACGCGGGCATCAAGGCTGAGCCAATTGATGTATCAATACAGGCGACAGCGGAGGCAAGTATACAGTCTGCAAGATTTATTCTTAAAATGTTGATGGACAGTGATACTTCCCATGAGTCTATGTTCACCATCTGACGTCCTAACCAGAACTAAGAGTGCTTAAATTCACCCCTGGAATCCTGAGGTGAACATTGCAGCCTACGTTAACTGTCCAGCATGTAGCATAATGTTCACACTTACAGTATTACACATAATGCAAAAACAGATAGATCACTTACTTTCTTTTCCTTTCATAACCACACCGATGGGGATCAGTTCACGCCAGCACACATGCTGGTCCTCTAGGTTTTGCTCAGTGTTCCTAGCGTTATTTAACCCTTTGTTGCATGTTGTCCAATAGTTTGGACATAATGTATGTTGTCTAGGCTCATAGATACCCAAAAAACACATAATGTACATTTTATTGGACATTTCCGCTTCAGAATTTCCCTAATAGGTGCCTCTTTGATTAGTCACATGGTTTTCCACAGACAATCAGCGGCGCCTGCAGCCGTACGGCCGTACGCACTGTGCGAACCAAGAATTCTAGAGCGCACCGCTCAAATCATGGTGCCGGTGCAGTGCCTACATTCAAGCTGCAGGGAGGGAGGAGGGAGAGAGAGAGAGAGAGAGAGAGAGTGTGCGTGCTTGTGCTGAGGGACAGGGAGGGGCAGAATCGAGACTGGGGCGGGGTCTGCAGGACTAAGAAAACTCATTGGTTAGGGGAGTGACAAAGACTTAAAATGTATCTTTTTTTTCCCCACTCTTCTCACAGCGTCTGCGTGGGTTCCCTCCAGATTGTTGAACAGCGAGAGCAGTCAGCAAGCATTTTTACTCGTGTGCGAAAAATCTATCTGTCTATCCATAAGCTTAAACTGAAGTTAAGCTTCAAACAAGTGAATTTATTTCAGACACTCCCCAAAAAGCCTAAAAGCAATGACGCTCAGTCATTTCACTCAGGCGAACTCTCTGTCTAAATCAGTGGAGTCATTTGACTTCATCATTGGCATCACTGCCATCCAGGGTTTGTTACAATATCTTACGCCCCTCCGCAATAGTTTGCAGAATCCTGAGTGCGATGTACCATCAGCTGCAACCAGTGCAAGCGCCTCAGTATCACTGCTTGAGGGGAAAAGGGAGACAGCGTTTGGGAAGTTGCATCAAGCCCCGCAGAGTACTGGCAACTGAATCTGTTCCTTCCCTTTATTGACCATCTCACAACAGAAGTGCGGGATCGTGTCTGTGTAGCACTGTCGCGTCTGAAGGGCCAATATTTGCTGCCAGATAAAATATCGGCCTTGTCTGACAATTTATGGCAGGAAATAAAAGCCGAGTACGCACATCTGATGCCTGATGCTGATGCTGCAGACATGGAGCTGGAGATGTGGAAACAGTTCAATGAGCTCCAGCCAAAATGTAATGACATTTGTCAAGCCCTCGATAGCTCAGCAAATTTCTACCCAAATATCCACTGTGTTCTGAAAGTCTTGTTGACCATGCCTGTGTCCACCGCGTCTGCTGAGCGATCATTCAGCACGAAGAGGCGTCTCAAAACTTATTTGCCCAGCACGATGACTGACAAAAGACTAACTGGACTTGCCGTCATGAACATACACGCAGACAGGGAGATCGACAGCGAGGAAATACTGAAACAATTTGATGGAACTGGCAAGAGGAGAATTCACTTTAATTAGGCAACTGCGTCCTTGCGCTTCTTTGGAAAAAAAAAAGAACAAAAACAGCGCACCACTGTGAGTGGCGCTGATAGGCCTAGTTTATGTGTTTTTTTTTTTTTTTTTTTGGGGGGGCAGTGCGTACCTCAAGGTATTTTTTTCTGGAGGCACCCCTGCAGACAATCACACTGTCATTGTCCACATATAAGTAGTAAGTCGACAAAAGTTCATATAAGCCATGTCCGGAATACTGGACATCATGCATATCAATGACCAGTGTTCTTCGACTTCATATTATTTCTCTCACCCCACATACATAATGTTGAAAATAATGGACAGACTGACCGCGCACCCACTAGTTCTCCTCCTAAAAACAAAATCGGTCCAAATCCCATCAAATGGTCCCAAAACAACACTGAATATCCAATTTTAATGTTCATACTCTTTGCAACAAATGGTTAAATCAATTTTTTTCTTGTCAGGCTGATTTGGTTGAGCGTGGAGATGCCCTAAATGTTCGGCCACCGAATGTATTCTGCAAAAAATAATGCAATCGGTATTCGGCCGAATGAGTGAAAAGCTGAAAATTGTGATGGAATGTGTGATGTGATAGTTATGTATTGTTCTTCATGCAGCGAGAAGCTCAAATGGACCATAATATGCTGGCCCTGGAGGGGAGAGATCAGATGCCTCAAGAAAAATTCTTGTCAAAGGTTGTGGTAAATTTTTCAGTCTGTGGAAACTTCTTTCTTTAAACGTAGACGAATAGCTATGCTTTCTGTGCGCCGACAGTTATGTATCCTATGCATCATTAGAATTGCACAAACTCAGCTATGGAATCTCGAGACAAACATCAGTCTGTGTAAACTGCAGAGCATCGAGCATGATGTTTACACTTATAAGACGTAATGCAAAATGGGAGTGATCACTGTCAACCTCTCTTTGGTAACCACATTTAAACTGATCGCTTGATACCAGCACACATTGTGCTCCTTCAGGGTTTGTTCGCTGTACCTGGCCTAATTAAAATTAATTTTTTTGCTTGCATAGCTGGCATAGTTGAGTGTAGATATACACCAACCTTTCAGCCATTGAAAAAATCCGGCCGAAAATAGCTAGTAGTTGAGTGCAGGGATACACCAAATTTTTGGCCACCGAAAATATTTGTCAAAAACAGAAATTAGGCATTTGGCCCGAGTCATAAGGCAGAAAATTTTGATCGACTGTGTGATGTGGCAACGATTTACTTATCTATATGCAGGAAAGAACACACATGGATATAAAAGCGCATGCCATGGAGAAGAGAACTACTGTACTTCTGCAAGCAGCCCAGGCAATAACTGAGGTAAATTTTTACTGTCTATATTTTTTTTTTTTATTTATTTTTAGCCCGCCACCACCCCCCCCTTGGAGGACAACTTTGTTTTTATTTATAAATATGAAAATGCAAATTAAGCAGCAGAATTAGGTTACAAATGAGAGAAAAGAAAAAGTGTGTGTGTGTGTGTGTGTATATATATATATAATTACATTAAAAAAATTGCAACAAAGAGATAATTAAACTCAAATACTGATAAATAAATGCGGAATTTAACATAATTTAATGAATGAAGTATGTATCAGATGGGGAATGTGGGGGGTAAGTGTGTGTATCAATGGCAGATGTGTAGGTGTTTATTGTGTGAGGTGTGGGCTTTTACGTATACATAAATGGACAAACAAACAGGCAGACAGTTAGACAGATCGACTGACGGATATTGATTGATCTAAGTGTGAATGTTAATTAATCTCAATTCAGGAAAGCATGGAATTTCGGGAGAAATCAGCCGCCACGCCTGGCACAATTGATTTGCAAATTCTGAAGACAACACAGGTGAGGTTTCAGTCCGTGGAAACTTTACTCTTAAGATGTAGACTAATGGCAATATCCCCTATGAGTCTTCGCTTTAGTAGCTCACGTGCCAAACAGGCTAGTTTTGCATAACTTTTAAAAGCAGTTATTTTAAATGGAAATCTGGTCCCAGTAATGAATCTTTACCCTGAATGTTCAATCACTTCTCCCATAAATTATTCCACAGACCCCCAAAAAAGCAGGCTAAGCAGTGATAATCATTTTTAATCATTATTTCAAAAGTAGGAATGATCAGTTCTACTCTGACATGGGTTCATCTGAATACAGGAAACAATGACGGCCACGTCAACAGACCCCATAAATATAGCACCAACGGCACCAGGATCCCGCGACCCCAGCGACGTCCAATCAAACAGCTCTGAGCAGCTGAAGTGCCAGCAGCCCGATCAGGACGGGGCCCTGACTGAAGAGGGCGCTCACGAGGAGCCCTGCAGCTCCTGCGTCTCATTCGATGAGTCTTTAATGTCCCAGTGGTGGGACATTCATAACAGAAGCCTGGAAATCGCTAACAGAGGCCTGGACGGGGAACAGGAAACGCAAACTGCAGCACTGGACTGCAGCTCGGTATCGCAGCTCCAAGAGGAGGTGAGGCTGCCCCCTCCTGAACAGAGCCCCAACCCAGAAACTCCTGCAGCGGAGGAGGAGATGAAGACTGACCACAGCCAAAACCTGTCCGAGACATCAGGTGAGTCTGTCCTGCCTTGAATGTGTTATATGGTTCTGCCTCAAGTATCATGTGTGAAAACAGATTTCACCATGACAGACCCATCTCCGGCTGTAAGGACAGAGAATTTCTGCAAGGAGTTCCTCTGTGATCAATAAATGTTAGGGTTTGCATTCTGAACCGCCCATAAAAAAAAGAAAAATGATATCCAAGGAGCAGATGGTGCTGAAAAGCACACGCCCTGGTTGGATTAGCAGATAGATCTCATCACTATGAGTTAAAGGGACATTATCATCCAATACAATTAGCCACTTAAATCGTTCCCTGATAGCAATACATTCAACTTCTAACCTTTTCCAGGTGACTCAACCCCCACGTTATTCAAATATGGAACAAAGGGTGCGAGCAAACAGGCTATTCTCCCTTGAATGGGGCGCGCCATTTTATTAGAGCAGTCTCTTTTTCGGCGCTTAGCTGTAACGTTACTCTGGCTGCTCTGCATATACGCTACATACAGCATACACAGAGTACAATCGCAGTTTTTCCACCGCAGTTTTTGTGAGTTGAGCTAGCTAGCTGACGTGCACGGAGTACCTTTCCATAACCATTGTGAAACCTTAGTTTGTTAGCTAGCTAGCTAGTCAGTATTGACTGTGAATTTAAAAACCATGGCAAGTTCAACTGTGAATGCCTTTGACTCGTTACGTTGTATTGGAGTGATGTAGTTTAGTACAAACGCAAAATTTACTCAACTTGTTTAATAACTTTTGTCTGACACCCTACTCGTAAGATCCTCTATATCATGTTAGTGGCGTAGCCAGCGGGTGTGCCAGAACACGTCACTTTATGACAATAATTAGTCCTGGCTAGTTCTCAATCATTTTCCTTTATTGACACGTTATCCAATTATCGTAATTTGCAACTGAAGACACGGTTTCTCTCCATATGCGATTTAACAGCGATTAAATCATGGGCAAAATTCAGTACAGTTGCAGAACAAGAACAGTGAATTGGATTGCACAAAACATACGTTTAAAAGAATTATTAGTCCTGACCTGTTCTCAGTTATTTTCATGATTAACAGAAGGTTCACTCCGAGAGCACTCCACACTTAACAGGTGCTGCTTGTTCTCCGATGACGTAAGACGACAATCATTCATCTGGACGCGTATTTGCTGTATTTAAATCAATGTTATTCAAAATTGCATACCTGTCGATTCTCACGCAAATAGCTGGAGCCGCACGCTTTTTATAGCCTATTTAACTGCCGAGTGCCACTTATTTTTTTTTTTATCAACCCACACAATACCGAGAGTGAAAGTCTGCGTTTCGTTGGAACACGGACCAGTTCAATCATCGCGAAGCATTGGCCTAATTATAAGTAAATTATTTTGCTGTTCTGAATTTAGCTCATGATTTAAACGCTGTTAGATTGCATATGGAGAGAAACCGTGTCTTCAGTTGCCAATTACGATAATTGGATAACGCATCAATAAAGGAAAATTATTGAGAACTAGCCAGGACTAATTGCTGTCATAAAGGGACGTGTCTTGGCACACTCGCTGGCTATGCCACTGTGTCATGTCTGTCCCCGTGGTAGACTATCCTATCGCACAGCGAGTTTGTGTCATTTGTCATGTATGTTTGTAAGTCAGTCAAGCAGACATAGTCGAGGTCTAGATGCAGGAAATCTAACTTGCTGGCTTTCTTTCGAGGCTTGCGATTCAGTTTAATAGCCGGATATCACACAAAAGACAGGTAATGTTCAAGTATTATCATCGCAATACATAATTTATGAGTGCAATGCAGATGAAAATGACAACGAGAAGAAAGGCAGAGAGCCGAGATGACATCATTATTTACAGCGCCTTCAGCGTTATTTCCTCAAAACTACTGTCTGCTAGAAGCGTCATGGCGCGTTCCATAAACTTATCAAAAACATCTAAACAATTTGAAAGGATGACCCAACATGAAACATTTCCTACACATGACTGAATGTGTGTATTTATGCAGCTACTGAGTGTGACTTGCTGTACTATGATACCGTCCCTTTAAATGGCCAGTCAGCACTTTGATACCGTCCCTTTAAATGGCCAGTCAGCACTATGATACGTCCCTTTAAATGGCCAGTCAGCACTATGATACCATCCCTTTAAATGGCCAGTCAGCACTATGATACCGTGCCTTTAAATGGCCAGTCAGCAAAGCATTTGCTTGGGGGTGATTTCAACTCACATCACCAGATTCGAAAAATGTTCCTGGCTGACGGCTTCTGATTTGCTTCAGATATATGTGCACTACAAAATGTTCTTGTATCCGCTAGATTATGTGCAAAATTTTTAGACCCATCTCTTCATTTGTTTTCCAGATATTGAGACTTCAAAAAGGGGACGTGGCCCCCCATTTTGCATAAAATACAAGTGTACGATATTCCAACTTCAATGAGTCATAATTTTTGGACTATTGAAGACAAATACATGGAATTTCCAGGATTGGTTTTCAGGATTGGTTTATGCTATTGTATTTCTAATGAAATAGCTCACAGCTAAATGCTACTCATGTGCTGTGCTACTCATGTGGGAATATTATATTTCATAGTACTTGTGCAAAACTGAAATGATTAATTAACCAATTAACTAATGGGAACTTCGGAGAACACAAAAATGTAGCACAAGGTAATACAGTGTTTGCTTTGTCTTAATTGATGTTACGCACTGATCATGTGACCCCCCCCTCAGATGAGCTGTCATTTGGCCCTGAACTACGTGCTCAACTGGAGGAGAGCTTTAAGCTTCTAAACTCTGATGAACGGTAGGGAGACTCTAATGCTAACCACTCATAGCGAAAATCAATCAACCAAACGCATGTGGCAGTTTGCAAACTTCTAACTTCCTGAATGGCGATGAGCAGGGCTTTCGGCTGTTCCAATGCTTATTATTGGCTTCACTGAGACATTTTCTGGATATCAAACTCGCAGAGAGAAATAGAACAACTATTAATAGCAAATATGTATGATGCTTGGGAAATGTAGTTTTTTAGAATGGCCCGATATGACTGGCGCAGCTACAAGTGGTTACACGCGCACCCAAGTATTATAACAGGTGCAGGACAAACATATACGTCTAAACTGAAAATGAAATGTTCGCACACTGCTGAATCATCAGCTCATAATAATTTATTGTTCAACAGTTTTGGCCCATGGGGCCGTCCCCAGGCCCAAAAAACTAACAAAGGCCACATCGGCCGAAACTGTTGGACAAGTAATTGAGCCCCTCGGAAAAACAGTGGTCTAACTAAGATTTTCTAATTTTCCGAGTTAGACCCATATTTTTCATGCTAAAGGTAAAATCTATTCATGCAATAATGGGCCAGAAGATTTTTAGTTCCACCTCTGAAATATAGATAGTAGTGCAAGAGTGGTCTAACTCCAAAATTCTTAGTTTTTAAGCGAAACATGCAAAAATAACAAAAATCGTCAATGTTGACAACAAAATATTTTCTGACCAGGAAAGCGGAGATTCAAAGGATGTCACTTCAAGACAGGTCTAAATGCTTACTGGCATGCTATATTTGACAACTTCGAAACTTCGGAAGCTATTTTCTCATAATGATAAAAAATGGAGTTAGACCACTTTTGTTCTGAGGGGCTCAATTGTTGTGAGCAGATTCAACAGCATGCGGACATTTCATTTTCAGTTTACCCAATATGACAGGCTGTCAACAGTGATTTGGAGTGATTATTGTCATGCATTTTGGTATTTGAATTCCAGGGCTGTATTTTTATAATTTAAAAAAAAAAAAAACTGCATAGATTTTATCCAGAAATATTGCAAATCCACAGAAAAAAGCGGCATATGTTAAAAAATTTCCAACCTTATGAAACCACTGGTAATCTAAATTGCATGCAATTTTTACATATTTAATGAGGATCAACGTGGAATTTTTACATATGTGCACAATCCTATGAACTTATTATGTGATCTAGAGTCAAATTTGTTCTTCTAAATCTGAAACCTGCAAGTAAAGTGGCATTCACAACTTTTCTGTGCTTTTGCATTGTTTATAAATGAGGGCTCTGGTCTTTGTTCATGTAAATCCAGCATCAGGGTCAGGATGTGGGTTGATTTTCATTGGTTGAGTGCAGGTGCAGACTGGTCCAATAAAGAGGATTTTGATTGGTGTAAACTTGGGGCAAATCATGTAGCAGCCTATTCTGATTGTATTCCAGTTGGTTTAGTGTAGCTGCTGATAATTATTCGATGAGTAAAAGGCATATTGTGATTGGTCCATCTGAGGGGCAGAATCTAATCTGAGTGGGGACAGAGTCTCATTCGATCATTATGGGGGTTGATCCTGATTGGTTCAGCATAAGACGCATTCTGTTTGGTGGAGCATTGAGGCAGGTTCTGATCTGCCCAGCGTTGAAGCAGATTGGGATTGTTCCAGTGCAGGGGCAGATGGTGATTGATCTCCTCACCCCGCAGGTGGATGAAGATAAAGGGGCTCTACTCAATCTATCAACTGGCTAAGCACCAGCCAGAAACACTCTTCCGAGACAGACAGGACATCTGCCGGGCCGTCTTAAGGGAGGTAAGCCTGCTGAGGCTTGTTAAACTAAGATGGATTACAGAGTTAGCAGGTCTTGACACCAAGTTAAATGTGGACCAGTCGCAAATCTGGAACATGGACTGAAGCTGAATGAGCTGCTCTATGTTGTAGCGAGATCCGACTACAGTGCTGCAACTTAGTAATGATGCTCTATGGAACCGGCCTCCTGAACTCGTCTACTGTGTGTTCATGTTTCTCTGTGTTCGGCGTCACGTCTGTGCTGTCGCTCTGCTTCCTTCTCAGTGGTGCGTTATTCTGAATCATGTACAGCAGGGCATTTCTGTGGAAAAACCTTTTTTGTTTTGTGCAAAATGAATATAACTCATGAGTCTCGCTGTTAGCATGTGTATATGCCAGCTGCTCCACACCAGTGTGCTTGAAATGTTCAGATTTTTTTTGCTGCTCCTGCTGCCTGATGGCGTTAATATTAAACACTTGTAATTAATTTGACAGTGCCTTTTTGGGAGAAACTGGAAGCAAATACGGAAGTTCATTTTTGTCTCACCCTCGTAATGTTAGAGGGCTCATGGGATGGTGGTCGGTGAGATCTGCAGGTCCTCATAATGGACATTGAGTGCGCAGTACTGTCAGAAAGTGTAGGAATCCACAACAGCCAATCAGCTGATAGTGTTAGGAATGCTCGTGGCAGGCAGGTGAGAGTTTGAATTCGGTGCTGAGTGTCGGCCAGCATTCGCTGTCTTGAATGCTCTTCTGTTTGTGTTCAGGTACTGAACCCGTTGGATTCGGTGTCCGCGATGGCCTTGGGGACGCTTGCAGACCTGCTTTCTTTACTCAAGACGTACTTTGACCCGTTCCTGGACTGGGTCGGTGACGCGCTGTACCTGAAAGCCGCCTCCGACAACGAAACCCTCCAGCGACTCGCCCATGTGGCATTGGGTCACATGACCCAGAGCTGCAGCCCATTAATCTGCATGAAGGTCCTGCTCTACATACTGAGGTGGGTGGAGTCAGGGGCGGGCCATGGGCAAGGGGCTGGACAATGGGGGGCTGATGTGTGTGGAATCAAGGGCGGGTCAGCTTAATATGGGCGGGGCTCGCTGGGGTCAGGACAGAAGTCAGTTATTACACTCATTTGGTGGGAGCTTTTTTCCGCAGCGTCATTCAGTAAGTTCACACTGAAGATTTTAGCCTCAGCCACAGAGCACAAATCAGATGAAGTTTCTGCACTGAATTTGCAACCATTTTCACCAGGTGAACATCTCAATAACATCCTCAATAACATCAGTGCAGTAGAGCCCCTTATTGCTGTTGGCCCCAGCAAGGTCATGAACTTGAAGAGGAACCATGCTTGCAATAATCCATCCTCAAAAAGATAAATGCAAGGCTACTGCTTATATTTATTGCTTTGTTTCTCTCACAAACATGACACACATTGACCTTTGAATAACTGAAGGAGACATGGATTTAACACTCATGGATATCAATGATGGCGGCACCAGGCATGTCGTCAGATTGTTGATACTGCCTGGCATAATGCTACTCTAGGTATGCAGCCTCTGTCCAGGAAGACGGGATCCATCCATTGGGCGTGGTTTTATTGACCTTAATCCAACTACCGAATATTTCACTCAAATTGCTGTACTATTGCACTCCGTCTGCTCTGTATTGTTTGGATCTGGGATATGTTTGAGCCCCTTGAACCCGAACACACTCGGCACCGAGGGCAGCTGTGCATCCCACAACAAGCACTATACAAGGGCATGGTAACTGTACACCAGCACAGTCATATTATATACCCAGTTAGCGGGAAGAAACTTGGATAAAAGCTGGTGGTAACCTTTTTTTCCCAAAAGCAAACACAATTCCAACACCAAGAATCTAAATAAGCGAGTAACTGAAATGCGGAAATGGTGCATGTGTCCCATATATGGTGCTAGCGAATCCGTAACTTCATGCCACTGCACAAGCGATATCATATAAAAGCAGAGACTCCATGCCTGGGACGGGCTCCTCTGGTCCGAGAGATCCGCAGTGTATGGATGCTTTTGTAGTCTGCTTTCAGTCAGCAGCCAATTAGTGCTGAGAATACAAGTTATGTCAAATAATTATCCAATCAGTGACTTTTAATCAATCAGTTGTGCAGAAGCACATTAAAACCTGCAGACATTGTGGCTCTACAGCACCAGAGTTGCCCATCCCCACTGTATGGATAAGAAACTTAGAAGCTTAACGCAGTGCGACCAAAACTCACTGAATATGCAGCTGTAAAAGAGCAAATAATAACTGCACTTCAAACGGCCATAACCATAAATTATGTCTTACCTGAGCTGTTTTGCGAGTAAATTTGCGTTCAAGGGCATACTGATGCTGCTTATATCTTCCCTGAAGTCTCGTTGTTACTTGGAAATGATTGCTGACAGTCCCCAGGTACCCCATGCAGTTGGAGCAAAAACAGCAGCATGTCAACTATCTGACGTCATAAACATGGCTTCTCCCCAGAGAACCAAAGATCTAATGGTGCTGCTCATTAATTATTTGAAGTTTTATCACAAGACGGATATCAGAGTTGGCGCGGGACAAACACAAGTAAAAATTAAAGCTGCAAGCAGCTGTGATCGGGCCCTCGTACTCAGGCGCGACCGCGGAGGGCCTGCGGGTTTGAAGAGAGAAGAGGGAAAAAAATGGGAAGGAGTAAAGAAACGCAATGTTTCATTAATCCACTAGGTGGCGCTTCTGAGCATAACCAGATGTGGGCAGGTGCGTTAAGGGGGACCCTGATCACACATGTCAAGTTTCGAGTAAATCAGACAATGCGTGACGGATTCATAAGGAGTTGATATTTTGTGGCGAACAATTGAAAGTCGCCGCCGCTGCCACAGGCAGCCTGCAACATGACACGAAACGTGTGTCACTGTGGAGATTCATCAACTTGATCGTCATGTGGCCACAAAATGTAGTTCATCAGGTCAGGAGTTTGGGGTTGGTGTTTGTCAATGTAAAATGTGGCATTTCCTGCTTCCACAAGGGGGCGCCATGAGCAAGAGTGACTATGAGCATATGGAGGTGCTCAGGGCAGGGCTCTTGTCATGTACAGAAGTTTTGAAGCAGTTAGGATGAAGTGCGTGGGAGAGAGAGCTGTTCGAATATGCATGGCGAATCATCAAAAATGGCGGCGCCATAGCGGCCACGGCCATCGGCGTAGAGAAAAGCTTTTGATAAATTTTGATGACAAAGGTTTTGAGATGATGTTCACCCAATCTGGAGTTCAATGGACAAAATCTGTGGGAGGAGTTTGTTAAAATACACGGTGTGGAATGGCCGCCATAATCGAAAATGAAAATCAAAATGGCGGACTTCCTGTTGGGGTTGGACCATGACGTAATGAGACTTTTTTGTGCATCAGAACAGCTTCTACATGTGTACCGATTTTCATCCAGCAACTCCAAAAAAGCCCTATGGGGAGGGTTTTAGAAAATTTTAAGGGGCGCTATAGAGGCAGGTGTGCAAAGTTTGGTGAGTTTTTTAGCATTTAAAGGCCTCCAAACAGTTGAAAATACTTGGTTAAAAATAATAATAATAATAATAAAAAATTTTTCCAATATCGATAGGGTCCTCACACCGTTAGTGCTTGGGCCCTCATAATTCTACACAACAATTTTAATTAAAATGTCGCTGATACAGTGCAAATGCATAACTGTTACTGTTCACCTTTAAGTTTTATTTTTCTGTCGGGGGGGGCGGTGGGCTGGGGTTAAGGTATAAATAGGCTTACATAAGAATTAGGGCTGGATGTTAGTTTGTAGATACCAACAGATGTTCTCCTTTCCAGTAACCCGATTACGGAAGATCCCGACCAGGAAGCGGTAGCGCGGGAATGCTTTGCCATGCACCTGCTTGCACTTGTGGAGTCTGCGGGCTATGAACCGGAAATGCATGAGCTCTTCCTTTCATTCAGCCATCTAACCCAGGACACCTCAGAGGTAGTCAGGTGAGTAGAGCGTCTTTTTCAGCCTGTCTGTCACCTCACTTCAGTTCCTTGTTTCTCAATGATTTAATTCCTTAGACCAGGCCCTGATAATTGATTGCGGCCTACCTTCAGTTAAAGGGATCATAATCTATCATATTCAGTTGAAAGGGCCTTTTTGCAGTTTACCCAAGATATTGTTCTGCAAAGAAATGGCACAGCATTCTCATGATGCAGATTTTTGTCTTGAATGCGTGGCCTACGAATGATCGGCCTGCAAGCATATAGTCCACCTCTCTACATCTGCCACGAATCTGCCACACCTGTAACTTTGAGCTGATGTTTGAAGCATTGACTGCATGTGAAGATGGACATTTGAACAGGTCCCCCACAGTGAGGCCAAAACATCTTGATTGCCATCTAGTGGCTGGCTCCAGTATATTTTATAAACCTGCCCCATCCATGTTGGTGGAAGGGATGTGGGCCACACTAAATAATTAAAGTAATGTAATGTAAATAATTAAAGTACGTGTCAAACAATTTTTTTACAAAGATGGTTTCTGCCATTTAGGTAGTTCTTAAAATTACTTAAAAGTAAGGGGGTGGGGGTGTTAAGTCATGATTGACAGTCGACACTGACAGTGACTCCGCCCGCTGGCTTAATACCGGGAATTCTTCAGCGCTGGAATGCAACCGTCAAGAAGAGCTGTAACGTTGAAATTACACACGCCTTAGTTGCTCGGTCTCCATACAACTTAGCATAACCCACAGTGATTTTGAAAGTCAAATGAAAATTGACAGTGGAATTGATGCTCTGAACAAAGCATCATGAACTGTTTGCAGGGATGCTTGCTAGCAAGGTAGTTGGAACAGACGTTAAAACACAT
The DNA here is from genome assembly GCA_029692085.1 of Gymnothorax javanicus. Lineage (NCBI taxonomy): Eukaryota > Metazoa > Chordata > Actinopteri > Anguilliformes > Muraenidae > Gymnothorax > Gymnothorax javanicus. The sequence continues at coordinate 104,363,022 of CM056202.1, read as the reverse complement.
GATAGCGGGGAGTCCATTTGCCCACAGACTGTATTTTGCTACCTTATCTTGAAGGGTTGTATGGGGCAACTTAACCATCGTCAACATATTACCCACCTAGCTAGTAGATAGCTAGCAGTCGGCACGAGTCTGAGTGTAATACTGATGATGAGGAAAGCAGCTAACATACTTGGCTTCTTACAACTGTACTTGGAAAACATCCAAACTAGCTAAGGCCATATAAAAAAAAAGTTGGTAATCATCCCTTCCCGACTGGCAAAAACAGTGCCGAGGCAATTTTTTAAAATTTTTTATTTCCAAAAAAATACTTTTTTTCGTCAAAAAAATGTCTAGAATCTCGTAAAAACGTGAGAAAATTGTGCCTCAGTGATTCCAGCTTCACAGTGTTTCGATTCAACTGCGGTGACTGACCGGCCCTCCAGCGAGCGTTTGTTGGACACACTGCGCACGTGCAAATATCTCAAGAGCATTCAGTTAAAAGGAGTTTCCACCAGTTTGTCTTAAAAAAATATATATATATATAAATAAAAAACCTCCAACCGCCCCGCCTTACTTTTTTTTGCCCATAAGGATGATCACCAACTCTTTTTAATAAGGCCTGCCCCTTTAACAAGCTTTCAGTCGCAGTAGAATGGTGGTTTCAAAAGGCTAATTGTTTGGTTATGTTTCCTAACAAGATAATATTGAGTATATCAGGCTAACAATAACAGCTGAAGTAAACTAACACATTCTGGGTCACTGACATGGCCAGCTAGGCTACATGAAAAGTGCAGCGAATGTGCTTGCGACTGAGTTGGGCGAATGTATGAGCGGTACTTCAATACCACAGCTCAGCCCCCGATCACTATTATGCAGGCTCTGGCTCCAGAAGAACAAGGTGGCAGCGTCTGGATGAAGGATATTTTGGCTCCATTTTTGCGCAGCGTTTGGAAGAGGAGATGCGATGTCCATCTTTACATTCAGTCTATGGTTTGATGGAGCAGGAACAGTCCAATCTAGCCCAGGTTGATTAATGTACCCCATTCTTTGCCACAGGAGCTGCACTGAACAGATGCTTGCTGTCCTTTCGGAACATGTGGAAGTAAGTCAGTTACTCCATCAGATACAGTGCTGAGGTATTGGGCCGGACAAGTGAAAAGGTCCAAAATTTTATGGAATGAGTAATGTGGAAACTGTGTATTGGGTCATTCTGTGTCAACTCAACCAGAGCCCCCCGCATCAAAATTTTGATTTTCATGAAACTTTGCACATTTAAAAAGATATGCATTGGCAGTACTGAGGTCAAATATTTCAGCTCAATTATCGCTAGTTCCTGAAATTTGGCCTATTTTAGTGGGGGGTCAATTTTAACAAAATTGCCTTAATATTAGAGGGAGATTGAGGGCCTCAGATAGGGATTTTCAGAGCTGACAGACCCACAAGTTTCATTTTGTCATCAGAAAAGTTGCTGAACTCTTGGCTTAATCTACTTTCCTCTACTCAGTGTGTTTAGTTTACCTGTACTGTGGCGTTGAAAAAGCAAAAAACACCAATCATACTAATTCGCAAGAATTTTTTCAAAATTTAATATATTTCTTATTCTGTCACTAATTAAGATAGAGCCCTGAGACTTGGTATGTCAACTTTCTGAAGACCACAAAAATATCAAAGTCTGAATGGTTGTATTAAATATTTTAATAACCTTGGAAGTTGGTTTCAGAATGAAAGGTGCATATTTTGGGTCATTATAGTGGGTATATATCTGAAAAGGGACACAAGTTATCAATGTTATATTTTAGTGCTTGAAGGCATGGGTCTTGGGCCTAACATGGAGGGCCAAGAGGCTGCAGGTTTTCATTCCACCCAGAAACTCAGGCAGGTGATTCACTGATTAGTCCCTTCTCTCTGCTTGAAGGTGAGGTCATCAGTGAAGTCACCTGCTGGAGTTTTTGAGCAGAATGAAAACCTGCGGCCTCTTGGCCCTGCATGGCACCAGTTTGACACACGTGCTTTAGACTGTACTGCATGCCAATCATATTAGGTGTCTAACTTAATTTTCGGAGCACCTTAGCCATGGTGTAAGTGAAAAGGTGAGTGTGACACATGCACTTGTTTCATAATGAAATAGATACATAGGCATTGTTATGAGACATGTTGGTCACATTACAAATATGTTGACATATAAAGAAACATCAGAATAACTTCTGAATGTTTGAAAACAAGGTCCAACAATGCTGTGTATGTATCGATATGTAATTTCTTGAAGCATAATATGGAAATTAAATGGGTCAACTAGGCGGCAACACTAGCAACTATTGAAATTGTTTTTACCTTCTAATCAGCTTGGTAAACATGTAAATGAGTTCACCCATGATGCACACTAGAGAATGTGTTGCATTTGGATCCTGGCACTCCCCGTGACAGACAACAATGCCTTACTTCTGCAGAGCTATCTATATATAGGGCCATGGGGCGAAAAAACCCAAAATTTCAGAGATGGGATTATTGGAGGTTTCAGTTTATATGTTGCTTAATGAATTTTGGACCACTCCCAAAGCGGAGTGTTAGGTGGAACTGCGGATAGGAGATGGGGGCGAATGTGATGTCGTATGGACGTGGTCTGTGATTGTGCGAACATTGGGAGCCCCAGGTGGCGAGACTCAGGGTGGGCCTCGCGTCTCTCGTCGGAGTCCGTGTGGCTCCCAAGCCCTTCAGGGTCCCAGGTAGTGACTGTTTCTTGCTTCCTTCTTGGAGAGGGGAAGGGTGGGAGGGACGTAGAAAGAAACGAGACGAGCAGGGATTGTGGGAATGTAGGCGATATATATAGACGTAAGGACGAATAGGAAGGCACATTGAGAGTGGCCCTGTTCATTAACCTACGTTATCAGGAACTCCCTTTTATGAATTTTGGACCAGTCCCAAAATTGAGGAGAGTGTTAGGTGGGACTGCGGATAGGAGATCAGGGCAAATGTAATGTCGTATGGGCGTCCCCAGGTGGCGAGACTCAGGGTGGGGCTCCCGTCTCTCGTCGGAGTTCGTGTTGGCTCCTGAGCCCCCTAAGGCAAAAGTGCACCAATAACCGAAGCGCTACCAAAGCGCTAGTGAGCTGCGCCACTTCGAGTGGCTGTAAAGCCTCGTTCAATGACCAAAGCGCAAAACCTCCTATCTGCAGAATTTTTCTGATTGGCGGATTTCACTTTGGATGATGAGAACAAGGAAGGCTGCTCATCCAAAGTGAAATTTGCCAATCAGAAAAATTCTGCCGATAGGAGGTTTTTGCGCTTTGGTCATCGTTATGCTCGACGCAGTCGCTATTGCGCGAGGTTCGCGTGCCAGGAATGATGTAATCCTGCACCTGGCGACAGCCACGCGCGCTGGCGCTTGGCGAGGTCGCGCACCTCCAGGATTTTGAAACTTTTCGCAAGCCGCGCTAGTGTCGCCCAGTTCAAAAATGTTTTCCGCTTGCTTCTATTTCTACTGGTTTTGCCTGCTTCTACTACTTCCTATAGTAATTTTTTTTTCTATCGCCCCCTGTCTTTGCGGCGAATACTGCAACAGAGAATGCACCAAGTATAAATGCGTCCGCTCTGTTGAGGTCTTGCGCGCAATCCGCATGAATGGCAAAGGTATCACTGAGGCTTAAGGTGGATACACGTAGTATCCGTGAATGTTTGCCGACGAGGCAAAGTGCACCCATAGCTGAAGCGCTAGAGAGCTGCGCCACTACGAGTGGCCATGAGGTGTATACGCGAAGTATCCGTGAATGTTTGCCGACGAGGCAAAGGGTACCAATAGGCTCGTTTGGATTGAACTGCCGGCTGGCTGTGGCTGACTCAAGTTGCCAACGAGAACTGCCGCCCGACTTCAGGGGAGGAGTATAAAAGGTCTGCCGTCAAATCAACACTTTCCCAGAGGCGTCGAAACGTGGCCAATCTCGTGGCTTTTTTCTTTGTTTGTGATGGACGCGAAATCGAAGCCATGGTTGACCCAGTTTTCGAAAAACAGTGATTTATTTTTGTTGAGAATATCTTTGTTTTTCCAAATAAAATATCTATGGGGTGAAGTAAAGTAAGTAAAGTAGAATTCATGTTCGTCAAATTTAACTGTAACAGACGTCAAACGCGTCATCCAAAACTGAAACCAATTACGATCCATTTCCGTCGTCACAGAGGCGTATCCGTTTTGCCGCAGCCAGAGGAGAAGAACTGCACCATTTGGCTGCAGACGCCTTGATCCCGCGAGGTCTTGTGGTCATGTGACAGGGAGATATTACGTAGAAGGTTTGCAGCGCCGACGGAAGTCGAACAAGATTTCTAACCGGCGTGCATCACTTCCAGCCGGGTCGAAAGTCGAACGTGCCTATTAACTGAAGTGCTAGCGAGCTGCGCCACTGCGAGTGGCCGTGAGGTGGATACGTGTAGTATCCGTGAATGTTTGCTGGCGATGCAAAGAACAGCAGCATTTGCAATGGTTTGATGATTTTGGAATAAACATGGCAATCATTCAACAGCACCATAAATGTATGAGATTAAATTTGCGAAGAACACAACGTGCATATATAGCAATAGTTGCTCAGACTAATTGGTAGAACTGACGAAAGTCTAATTTATTTTTTAAAGCCTTGTTATATTTTGCACTACGAAATTATGTGGCGTTTTCTTCCGCACATCGATAACTACGAAAAATATCAAGAAGTCTGTATAACTTCTGTTCTCTTGTAGCTCGTGAAACAACACAGATTTGTGTAAATTAGTTTGCGAGGCTCATAGAGCAATAAGCCATGAGAATCCGTTCTGCAAAGTGGCAGCTAAATGGAGTTGTTAGGTACGATGCGCAGCTGAGTGATGGCAAACTAGCTGCTTTGCGGAAGGAGTGATTTCCCCCGAATTTAGAGCAAGAGGACGTCGCCAAGCGTGATGACGTTGGCGCTGGGGACGTTGATGGCGGAACCCGGTAGTGCTGTATGGTCTGCATTCATCTGGTCTGCACGTGGGGAGGATCAGCTGCGTTGTGGAGGGAGTCAGTGAATAATTTTTTGAAGTCTAGCCTTGTTGTCGGAGCGGTGGAAGGGGATTTATCTTCTCCTTGAGTGTCCGATGGAGTCTGGCGACGGTCCAGCTTGGAGCCTCGGATGAGCCTTGAGCGTGAGCCGTGGTAAGCCTCGCTGGGGAGCCGTGTGCTCTCGCTTCTGAGCTCCACGGTTGACGAGGGGCGTAGCTACTGCGAGACAGCGGTCTGGAATTCCTGCGGCGCGGAGCCCAGCCTCGGTCGTCATCGCGGGGGGAGCGTGGTCCGGAATATGAGCACTCTGGTTTGGGCAAGCGGATGATGCTTCGTGGTAGAGGTACGAAGATGGCGGATCGCAGGTGGGTGCGTGGAGGAGAAACGGGAGCTGCGGGAATGGATTGGGAAGATTCCTCTGGAGCATCAGAGAATTATTCCGATCCGAGGGACTCAGTAGGATTTCGGTTTTCGTGTTTCATGTTAGCGAACTCTTGCTATGGGCTGAGCTATCTGGTTTGCGAGTAAACAACGTAGAAACGAGTGAGCGGGGATTGTGGGAATGTAGGCGGTATATACAGACGTAAGGACGAATAGGAAGGCGCATTGGGAGTGGCCCTGCTCATTAACCTACGTTATCGGGAACTCCCTTAAATATAGAAGTGGGGAATTCCTAAATTACATATATAACCCTGGAAAGGTCTTGTGTATTAAAATCATTGGAAAATTTTTTTTACACAGTAATTACCATGGTTACACTGTCATCTATTCAGAAATTTTTTTTTTCCAGCTTCCCTTTATTAAACTATAATAAATCTGATAGCAGCACTGGTATATAATGACAATTCTTTTGAATGTCAAATACTGTGCTGGTAAGAGTAGATAATGATGCAGCAGTGCTCTGTGAATGAAACAGTGTGATCATTAAAATTTATCGGTGTGCTCTTCAGTCACAAATCATGGTATCAAGGCTTAAATGAATGCCAAACCACTATTATGATGGGCGTGATGAAAAATAAAAAAAAACAGTTTTACATCTCTCGTTTTTTAATATCTTAGGCCTATGACCCATGCCTTCAACCACTAAAAATATGACATCAATAACTTGTGCCCCTTTTGAAATATATACCCACAAGAATGACCCAAAATGCGCACTTTCCATTCTGAAGCCAAATTCCAAGGTTATTAAAACATTTAATACAACCATTGTGACTTTGATATTTTTTACGGTCTTCAGAGTTGACTGGCAGTTTGCATACCAGGTCTCAGGGCTCTATCTTAATTAGTTATAGAATAATCAATACAACCCCAATTCTGAAATAGTTGGGACAAAGTGTAAATTGTGTATAAAATCAAAATGCAATGACTTTCAGATCACGTGAGCCAATATGTTATTCACAATAGAACATAGATAACATTTCAAATGTTCAAACTAGGACATTTTACTTTTTCATCCACAAAATGAGCTTATTTAAAATTTTCTGGCTGCAACAGGTCTCAAAAAAGTTGGGACACAGGCAAAAAATAAAGGGCTGAAAAAGCAAGAAATATATAAGAAAATCAACTGAAAGAACATTTAGCAAGTAATTAAGTTGACTGGCATCAGGTGTGTAACATGATTGGCTATAAAAGGGATGTCTTAGAGAGGCTGAGTCTCTCAGAAGTAAAGATGGCCAGAAGCTCTCCAACCTGTGAAGGCTTGCATAAAAGAAACAATGTTCCTTGGTGCCAAATTGCAACGGCTTTGAAGGTCTCATCATCGATGCATAACATCATCAGAAGATTCATAGAAACTGGAAAAATCCCTGTGCGTAAGGGACAAGGCCGAAGACCTTTACTGGATGCCCGTGATCTTCGGGCCCTCAGACGCCACTGCATCACTCACCGGCATGATTCTGTCATTGACATTACTAAATGGGCCCAGGAATACTTCAAGAAAATAAACTTCCAGGTACTAGAATGCAAATCAAATGTTGTGGAAAATGTAATGGAATGCCTTACAATTGAGATTCCTAGGTTGAAAAGGGTAAAAATACGGTTATTTGTTGTGTGTACAGAGCACCGGATTCGCAAATTGATGTTTTTTAGTAAATGTATGGGTGAATTACTCGCCAATATGAACCAGAAAAATGTTTTTTATATGTGGGGACTTTAATATTGACTTGATAAATCCAAATAATAGCTCTATAATAGAAGATTATATTAACACCATGTATGCCATGGGTATGCAACCATTAATTACAAAACCAAGCAGGATTACTAGGCACAGTGCCACCTTGATAGATAATGTGTATACTAATGTATTAGATTCTGAAATATTAAGTGGCATCATGATAAATGACATTACTGATCATCTACCAGTTTTTTGCTATTTGTAACTGCAAATTAGATATAAGGGACCAGGCTAGATCGAAAACCCTGGAACACACAGAAATCAGAAAAAAAAAAAAAAAAAGGCTAAAGAAACTAGAATTAGATATGTTGAACCAAACTTGGGATAATGTCTTAGCGGAACAAGATCCAAATAAAGCCTATGAGGCTTTTCTATGGACAGTAAACTCCCTGTATGATAAACACTGTCTAGCCAAAACAACGAACAAACTGAAGCAAAACAAAGAGAGAAGACCTTGGGTTTCAAAAGCACTGGCGAATGTACTCATGACCTAAGAGGCAGAATGTTGTTGTAAACTAGAAGGGTCAAATCAACTCGGAGTGAGCACTCCTTATCTGTGGCTGGAGTCAGTGCATGGAACATACTTGAAGACAATTTTAGAATGGCAGACAATCTGAAGGAATTTAAGTATCTTTTGAAATGTGCATGTTTGAATAACTATAAACTTATCCAACAAAATGGCATTGGATAACTTAAAACGAACCATAACGGGCATAAACAATAGGGGTTGTTTATAGACACTCAGCTATATTGTGAATAAAATTCTTCATGATGTTCATAAATCTCTATGATTTTATGTTGTGACGTTTAAATCGCAGTGTAAATGGACACTCAGCTCTGTTGTGATTTATTAATCTTTATGATATCTTAACCATAATCAAACTGTTTTTCTGGGAGTTGGGGGCGGGACTTTGACAAGCGATTTCGCTTCTCCCGAGACCCTTTTCGGTCATGATACATGTTGTGTTGAAATTGTCATGGAACGACTGTACAATCATGCCGAAATGAAAAAACAAAAAAAAAAAAAAAAAAAAAACCACTGTTTGTAAACACAGTCTGCCATGCCATCCACAGATGCCACCTAAAACTCTATCATGCAAAAATGAAGCCATTTTTGAGCATGATCCAGAAGCGCCGCCGTGTTCTGTGGGCCAAGGCTCATTTAAAATGGACTGTAGCAAAGTGGCAAAGTGTCCTGTGGTCAGACGAGTCCAAATTTGACATTCTTGTTGGAAATCATGGGTGTCGTGTCCTCCAGGCTAAAGAGGAGAAAGACCACCCCTCCTGTTATCTGCGTTCAGTTCAAAAGCCAGCATCTCTGATGGTATGGGGATGCATTAGTGCATATGGTGTGGGGACACTTGCATTTTTAAAAAGCACCATGAATGCTGAAAGGTATATAAAGGTTTTAGAGCAACATATGCTCCCCTCCAGACGACATTTATTCCAGGGAAGGCCATGTGTATTTCAGCAGGACAATGCAAAACCACATACTGCAGCCATTACAACTGCATGGCTTCGTAGTAGAAGAGTCCGTGTGCTGAACTGGCCTGCCTGCAGTCCTGATCTTTCACCGACTGAGAACATTTGGCGCATAATAAAATGATAAGAATGTCAAAGGAGACCCAAAACTCTCCAGCAGCTGGAAGCCTGTATTAAAAAAAGAGTGGGATCAAATTCCAATGACTGAACTCAAGAACCTTGTCTCCTCAATGCCCAGACGCCTCCACTCTGTGTTAAAAAGAAGAGGGGATGCTACACCATGGTAAACAGGCCCCTGTCCCAACTTTCTTGCGACCTGCTGCAGCCATTAAATTTGAAATGAGCTCATTTTGCGGATAAAATTGTAAATTTTCTCAGTTTCAACATTTGCTATGTTGTCTCTGTTCTATTGTGAATAAAATACTGGCTAGTGTGATTTGAAAGTCATTGCGTTTTAATTTTATTCACAGTTTACACTTTGTCCCAACTATTTGGGAATTGGGGTTCTACATTAGATTTTGAAAAAATACTTGCAAATTAGTATGATCGGTGTTTTTAGCTTTCTCCAGGCCACAGTACAGGTCAACTAAACACAATGAGTAAAGAAAAGTAGCTTGAACCATGAGTTCAGCAACTTTTCTGATGACAAAATGAAAATACAGTACTGAATCTTTACCCTGAATGTTCAATCACTTCTCCCATAAATTATTCCACAGACCCCCAAAAAAGCAGGCTAAGCAGTGATAATCATTTTTAATCATTATTTCAAAAGTAGGAATGATCAATTCTACTCTGACATGGGTTCATCTGAATACAGGAAACAATGACGGCCACGTCAACAGACCCCATAAATATAGCACCAACGGCACCAGGATCCCGCGACCCCAGCGGCGTCCAATCAAACAGCTCTGAGCAGCTTGAGGGCCAGCAGCCCGATCAGGACGGGGCCCTGACTGAAGAGGGCGCTCACGAGGAGCCCTGCAGCTCCTGCGTCTCATTCGATGAGTCTTTAATGTCCCAGTGGTGGGACATTCATAACGGAAGCCTGGAAATCGCTAACAGAGGCCTGGACGAGGAACAGGAAACGCAAACTGCAGCACTGGACTGCAGCTCGGTATCGCAGCTCCAAGAGGAGGTGAGGCTGCCCGCTCCTGAACAGAGCCCCAACCCAGAAACTCCTGCAGCAGAGGAGGAGATGAAGACTGACCACAGCCAAAACCTGTCAGAGACATCAGGTGAGTCTGTCCTGCCTTGAATGTGTTATATGGTTCTGCCTCAAGTATCATGTGTGAAAACCGATTTCACCATGACAGACCCATCTCCGGCTGTAAGGACAGAGAATTTCTACAAGGAATTCCTCTGTGATCAATAAATGTTAGGGTTTGCATTCTGAACCGCCCATAAAAAAAAGAAAAATGATATCCAAGGAGCAGATGGTGCTGAAAAGCACACGCCCTGGTTGGATTAGCAGATAGCATATCACTATGAGTTAAAGGGACAATGTCATCCAATACAATTAGCCACTTAAATCGTTCCCTGATAACAATACATTCAACTTCTAACCTTTTCCAGGTGACTCAACCCCCGCGTTATTCAAATATGGAACAAAGGGTGCGAGCAAACAGGCTATTCTCCCTTGAATGGAGCGCGCCATTTTATTAGAGCAGTCTCTTTTTCGGCGCTTAGCTGTGACGTTACTCTGGCTGCTCTGCATATATGCTACATACAGCATACACAGAGTACAATTGCCGTTTTTCCACTGAAGTTTTTGTGAGTTGAGCTAGCTAGCCGACGTGCCGGAGTACCTTTCCATAACCATTGTGTAACCTTAGTTTGTTAGCTAGCTAGCTAGTCAGTATTGACTGTGAATTTAAAAACCATGGCAAGTTCAACCGTGAATGCCTTTGACTCGTTACGGTGTATTGGAGTGATGTAGTTCAGTACAAACGCAAAATTTACTCAACTTGTTTAATAACTTTTGTCTGACACCCTCACTCGTAAGATCCTCTATTTCATGTCAGTGGCGTAGCCAGTGAGTGTGCCAACACATGTCACTTTATGACAATAATTCGTCCTGGCTAGTTCTCAATCATTTTCCTTTATTGACGCGTTTTCCAATTATCGTAATTTGCAACTGAAGACAAGGTTTCTCTCCACATGCGATCTAACAGCGATTAAATCATGAGCTAAATTCAGTACAGTTGTGGAACAAGAGCAGTGAATTGGGTTGTACAAAACTTCTGTTTAAAAGAATTATTAGTCCTGACCTGTTCTCAGTCATTTTCATGATTAACAGAAGGTTCACTCCGAGAGCACTCCACACTTAACAGCTGCTGCTTGTTCTCCCCGATTACGTAAGACGACAATCATTCATCTGGACGCGTATTTGCTGTATTTAAATCAACGTTATTCAAAATTGCATTCCTGTCGATTCTCACGCAAATAACTGGAGCCAATAAAGGAAAATGATTGAGAACTAGCCAGGACTAATTGCTGTCATAAAGGGACGTGTCTTGGCACACTCGCTGGCTACGCCACTGTGTCATGTATGTCCCCGTGGAAGACTATCGTATCGCACAGTGAGTTTGTATCATTTGTCATGTATGTTTGTAAGTCAGTCAAGCAGACATAGTCGAGGTCTAGATGCAGGAAATCTAACTTACTGGCTTTCTTTCGAGGCTGGCGATTCAGTTTAATAGCCGGATATCACACAAAAGACAGGTAATTTTCAAGTATTATCATCGAAATACATAATTTATTAGTGCAATGCAGATGAAAATGACAACGAGAAGAAAGGCAGAGAGCCGTGATGACGTCATTATTTACAGTGCCTTCAGCGTTATTTCCTCAAAACTACTGTCTACTAGAAGCGTCGTGGCGCGTTCCATAAACTTATCAAAAACATCTAAACAATTTGAAAGGATGACCCAACATGAAACATTTCCTACACATGACTGAATGTGTGTATTTATGCAGCTACTGAGTGTGACTTGCTGTACTATGATACCGTCCTTTTAAATGGCCAGTCAGTACTATGATACCGTCCCTTTAAACGGCCAATCAGCACTATTATACCGTCCTTTTAAATGGCCAGTCAGCACTATGATACGGTCCCTTTAAATGGCCTGTCAGCACTGTGATCCCGTCCCTTTAAATAGCCAGTCAGCACTATGATACCGTCCCTTAAAATGGCCAGTCAGCACTGATACCGTCCCTTTAAATGGCCTGTCAGCAGTATGATGCCGTCCCTTTAAATGGCCTGTCAGCACTATGATACCGTCCCTTTAAATGGCCAGTCAGCACTATGATACCGTCCCTTTAAATGGCCAGTCAGCAAAGCATTTGCTTGGGGGTGATTTCAACTCAAATTGCCAGATTTGAAAAACGATCCTGACTGACGACTTCTGATTTGCTTCAGATATATGTGCACAACATAATGTTCTTGTATCCGCTAGATTATGTGCAAAATTTTTCGACCCATCTCTTCATTTCTTTTCCAGATATTGAGACTTCAAAAAGGGGGCGTGGCCCCCAATTTTGCATAAAATACAAGTGTACGATATTCCAACTCCAATGAATCATAATTTTTGGACTATTAAAGACAAATACATGGAATTTCCAAGATTGGTTTTCCAGGATTGGTTTATGCTATTGTATGGCAAATAGATCACAGATAATGCTACTCATGTGCTGTGGGGAATATTATATTTCATAGTACTTGTGCAACAATGAAATGATTAATTAACCAATTAACTAATGGGAACTTCGGAGAACACAAAAATGTAGCACAAGGTAATACAGTGTTTGCTTTGTCTTAATTGATGTTACGCACTGATCATGTGACCCCCCCCCCTCAGATGAGCTGTCATTTGGCCCTGAACTACGTGCTCAACTGGAGGAGAGCTTTAAGCTTCTAAACTCTGATGAACGGTAGGGAGACTCTAATGCTAACCACTCATAGCGAAAATCAATCAACCAAACGCATGTGGCAGTTTTCAAACTTCTAACTTCCTGAATGGCGATGAGCAGGGCTTTCGGCTGTTGCAATGCTTATTATTGGCTTCACTGAGACATTTTCTGGATATCAAACTCGCAGAGAGAAATAGAACAACTATTAATAGCAAATATGTATGATGCTTGGGAAATGTAGTTTTTTAGAATGGCCCGATATGACTGGCGCAGCTACAAGTGGTTACACGCACACCCAAGTATTATAACAGGTGCAGGACAAACATATACGTCTAAACTGAAAATGAAATGTTCGCACACTGTTGAATCATCAGCTCATAATAATTTATTGTTCAACAGTTTTGGCCCATGGGGCCGTCCCCAGGCACAAAAAACTAACAAAGGCCACATCGGCCGAAACTGTTGGACAAATTGAGCCCCTCACAACAACAGTGGTCTAACTAAGATTTTCTAATTTCCCGAGTTAGACCCATATTTTTCATGCTAAAGGTAAAATCTATTCATGCAGTAATGGGCCAGAAGATTTTTAGTTCCACCTCTGAAATATAGATAGTAGTGCAAGAGTGGTCTAACTCCAAAATTCTTAGTTTTTAAGCGAAACATGCAAAAATAACAAAAATCGTCAACGTTGACAACAAAATACTTTCTGACTAGGAAAGCAGAGATTCAATGGATGTCACTTCAAGACAGGTCTAAATGCTTACTGGCATGCTGAATTTGACAACTTCGAAACTTCGGAAGCTATTTTCTCATAATGATAAAAAATGGAGTTAGACCACTTTTGTTCTGAGGGGCTCAATTGTTGTGAGCAGATTCAACAGCATGCGGACATTTCATTTTCAGTTTTCCCAATATGACAGGCTGTCAACAGTGATTTGGAGTGATTATTGTCATGCATTTTGGTATTTGAATTCCAGGGCTGTATTTTTATAATTTAAAAAAAAAAAAAACTGCATAGATTTTATCCAGAAATATTGCAAATCCACAGAAAAAAGCAGCATATGTTAAAAAATTTCCAACCTTATAAAACCATTGGTAATCTAAATTGCATGCAATTTTTACATATTTAATGGGGATCAACTTGGAATTTTTACATATGTGCACAATCCTATGAACTTATTATGTGATCTAGAGTCTAATTTGTTCTTCTAAATCTGAAATCTGCAAGTAAAGTGGCATTCACAACTTTTCTGTGCTTCTGCATTGTTTATAAATGAGGGCCCTGGTCTTTGTTCGTGTAAATCCAGCATCAGGGTCAGGATGTGGGTTGATTTTCATTGGTTGAGTGCAGGTGCAGACTGGTCCAATAAAGAGGATTTTGATTGGTGTAAACTTGGGGCAAATCATGTAGCAGCCTATTCTGATTGTATTCCAATTGGTTTAGTGTAGCTGCTGATAATTATTCGATGAGTAAAAGGCATATTGTGATTGGTCCATCTGAGGGGCAGAATCTAATCTGAGTGGGGACAGAGTCTCATTCGGTCATTATGGGGGTTGATCCTGATTGGTTCAGCATAAGACGCATTCTGTTTGGTGGAGCATTGGGGCAGGTTCTGATCTGCCCAGCGTTGAAGCAGATTGGGATTGTTCCAGTGCAGGGGCAGATGGTGATTGATCTCCTTACCCCGCAGGTGGATGAAGATAAAGGGGCTCTACTCAATCTATCAGCTGGCTAAGCACCAGCCAGAAACACTCTACAGAGACAGACAGGACATCTGCCGGGCCGTCTTAAGGGAGGTAAGCCTGCTTCTCAATCTGAGGCTTGTTAAACTAAGATGGATTACAGAGTTAGCAGGTCTCCACACCAAGTTAAACGTGGACTAGTCGCAAATCTGGAACATGGACTGAAGCTGAATGAGCTGCTCTGTGTTGTAGCGAGATCCGACTACAGTGCTGCAACTTAGTAATGATGCTCTATGGAACCGGCCTCCTGAACTCGTCTACTGTGTGTTCATGTTTCTCTGTGTTCGGCGTCACGTCTGCGCTGTCGCTCTGCTTCCTTCTCAGTGGTGCGTTATTCTGATTCATGTACAGCAGGGCATTTCTGTGGAAAAACCTTTTTTGTTTTGTGCAAAATGAATATAACTCATGCGTCTCGCTGTTAGCATGCGTAAATGCCAGCTGCTCCACACCAGTGTGCTTGAAATGTTCGGATTTTTTTTGCTGCTCCTGCTGCCTGATGGCGTTAATATTAAACACTTGTGATTAATTTGACAGTGCCTTTTTGGGAGAAACTGGAAGCAAATACGGAAGTTCATTTTTGTCTCACCCTCGTAATGTTAGAGGGCTCATGGGATGGTGGTCGGTGAGATCTGCAGGTCCTCATAATGGACATTGAGTGCGCAGTACTGTCAGAAAGTGTAGGAATCCACAACAGCCAATCAGCTGATAGTGTTAGGAATGCTCGTGGCAGCAGGTGAGAGTTTGAATTAGTTTAGAGTGTCGGCCAGCATTCGCTGTCTTGAATGCTCTTCTGTTTGTGTTCAGGTACTGAACCCGTTGGATTCGGTGTCCGCGATGGCCTTGGGGACGCTTGCAGACCTGCTGTCTTTACTCAAGACGTATTTTGACCCGTTCCTGGACTGGGTCGGGGGCGCTACTTGTACCTGAAAGCCGCCTCCGACAACGAAACCCTCCAGCGACTTCGCCCATGTGGCATTGGGTCACATGACCCAGAGCTGCAGCCCATTAATCTGCATGAAGGTCCTGCTCTACATACTGAGGTGGGTGGAGTCAGGGGCGGGCCATGGGCAAGGGGCTGGACAATGGGGGGCTGATGTGTGTGGAATCAAGGGCGGGTCAGCTTAATATGGGCGGGGCTCGCTGGGGTCAGGACAGAAGTCAGTTATTACACTCATTTGGTGGGAGCTTTTTTCCGCAGCGTCATTCAGTAAGTTCACACTGAAGATTTTAGCCTCAGCCACAGAGCACAAATCAGATGAAGTTTCTGCACTGAATTTGCAACCATTTATACCAGGTGAACATCTCAGTAACACCCTCAATAACATCAGTGCAGTAGAGCCCCTTATTGCTGTTGGCCCCAGCGAGGTCATGAACTTGAAGAGGAACCATGCTTGCAATAATCCATCCTCAAAAAGATAAATGCAGGGCTACTGCTTATATTTATTGCTTTGTTTCTCTCACAAACATGACACACATTGACCTTTGAATAACTGAAGGAGAGATGGATTTAACACTCATGGATATCAATGATGGCGGCACCAGGCATGTCGTCAGATTGTTGATACTGCCTGGCATATTGCTACTCTAGGTATGCAGCCTTGTCCAGGAAGACGGATCCATCCATTGGGCGTGGTTTTATTGACCTTAATCCAACTACGAATATTTCACTCAAATTGCTGTACTATTGCACTCCGCCTGCACTGTATTGTTTGGATCTGGGGTATGTTTGAGCCCCTTGAACCCGAACACACTCGCAATGAGGGCAGCTGTGCATCCCACAACAAACACTATACAAGGGCATGGTAACCGTACACCAGCACAGTCATATTATATACCCAGTTAGCGGGAAGAAACTTGGATAAAAGCTGGTGGTAACCTTTTTTTCCCAAAAGCAAACACAATTCCAACACCAAGAATCTAAATAAGCGAGTAACTGAAATGCGGAAATGGTGCATGTGTCCCATATATGGTGCTAGCGAATCCGTAACTTCATGCCACTGAATAAGCGATATCATGTAAAAGCAGAGACTCCTTGCCTGGGACGGGCTCCTCTGGTCCGAGAGATCTGCAGTGTATGGATGCTTTTGTAGTCTGCTTTCAGTCAGCAGCCAATTAGTGCTGAGAATACAAGTTATGTCAAATAATTATCCAATCAGTGACTTTTAATCAATCAGTTGTGCAGAAGCACATTAAAACCTGCAGACATTGTGGCTCTACAGCACCAGAGTTGCCCATCCCCACTGTATGGATAAGAAACTTAGAAGCTTAACGCTGTGCGACCAAAACTCACTGAATATGCAGCTGTAAAAGAGCAAATAATAACTGCACTTCAAACGGCCATAACCATAAATTATGTCTTACCTGAGCTGTTTTGCGAGTAAATTTGCGTTCAAGGGCATACCGATGCTGCTTATATCTTCCCTGAAGTCTCGTTGTTACTTGGAAATGATTGCTGATAGTCCCCAGGTACCCCATGCAGTTGGAGCAAAAACAGCAGCATATCAACTATCTGACGTCATAAACATGGCTTCCCTCCAGAGAACCAAAGATCTAATGGTGCTGCTCATTAATTATTTGAAGTTTTATTACAAGACGGATATCAGAGTTGGCGCGGGACAAACACAAGTAAAAATTAAAGCTGCAAGCAGCTGTGATCGGGCCCTCGTACTCAGGCGTGACCGCGGAGGGCCTGCGGGTTTGAAGCGCGAAGTGAGAAAAAAATGGGAAGGAGTAAAGAAACGCAATGTTTCATTAATTCACTAGGTGGCGCTACGAGCATAACCAGATGTGGGCAGGTGCGTTAAGGGGGGCACCCTGATCACACATGTCAAGTTTCGAGAAAATCAGACAATGCGTGACGGATTCATAAGGAGTTGATATTTTGTGGCGAAGGATTTGAAGTTGCCGCCGCTGCCACAGGCAGCCTGCAACATGACACGAAACGTGTGTCACTGTGGAGATTCATCAACTTGATCGTCATGTGGCCACAAAATGTAGTTCATCAGGTCAGGAGTTTGCGGTTGGTGTTTGTCAATGTAAAATGTGGCATTTCCTGCTTCCACTGGGGGGCGCCATGAGCGAGAGTGACTATGAGCATATGGAGGTGCTCAGGGCAGGGCTCTTGTCATGTACAGAAGTTTTGAAGCAGTTAGGATGAAGTGCGTGGGAGAGAGAGCTGTTCGAATATGCATGGCGAATCATCAAAAATGGCGGTGCCATAGCGGCCACGGCCATCGGCGTAGAGAAAAGCTTTTGATAAATTTTGATGACAAAGGTCTTGAGATGATGTTCACCCAATCTGGAGTTGATTGGACAAAATCTGTGGGAGGAGTTTGTTAAAATACACGGTGTGGAATGGCCGCCATAATCGAAAATGAATATCAAAATGGCGGACTTCCTGTTGGGGTTGGACCATGACGTAATGAGACTTTTTTGTGCATCAGAACAGCTTCTACATGTGTACCGATTTTCATCCAGCAACTCCAAAAAAGCCCTATGGGGAGGGGTTTTAGAAAATTTCAAGGGGGCGCTATAGAGGCAGGTGTGCAAAGTTTGGTGAGTTTTTTAGCATTTAAAGGCCTCCAAACAGTTGAAAATACTTGGTGAAAAATAATAATAATAATAATAAAAAAATTCTTCCAATATCGATAGGGTCCTCACACCGTTAGTGCTTGGGCCCTCATAATTCTACACAACAATTTTAATTAAAATGTCGCTGATACAGTGCAAATGCATAACTGTTACTGTTCACCTTTAAGTTTTATTTTTCTGTCGGGGGGCGGTGGGCTGGGGTTAAGGTATAAATAGGCTTACATAAGAATTAGGGCTGGATTTTAGTTTGTAGATACCAACAGATGTTCTCCTTTCCAGTAACCCGATTACGGAAGATCCCGACCAGGAAGCGGTAGCGCGGGAATGCTTTTCCATGCACCTGCTTGCACTTGTGGAGTCTGCGCGCTATGAACCGGAAATGCATGAGCTCTTCCTTTCATTCAGCCATCTAACCCAGGACACCTCAGAGGTAGTCAGGTGAGTAGAGCGTCTTTTTCAGCCTGTCTGTCACCTCACTTCAGTTCCTTGTTTCTCAATGATTTAATTCCTTAGACCAGGCCCTGATAATTGATTGCGCCTACCTTCAGTTAAAGGGATCATAATCTATCATATTCAGTTGAAAGGGCCTTTTGCAGTTTACCCAAGATATTGTTCTGCAAAGAAATGGCACAGCATTCTCATGATGCAGATTTTTGTCTTGAATGCGTGGCCTCTGAATGATCGGCCTGCAAGCATATAGTCCACCTCTCTACATCTGCCACGAATCTGCCACACCTGTAACTTTGAGCTGATGTTTGAAGCATTGACTGCATGTAAAGATGGACATTTGAACAGGTTCCCCACAGTGAGGCCAAAACATCTTGATCGCCATCTAGTGGCTGGCTCCAGTATATTTTATAAACCTGCCCCATCCATGTTGGTGGAAGGGATGTGGGCCATGCTAAATAATTAAAGTAATGTAATGTAAATAATTGAAGTACGTGTCAAACAATTTTTTTACAAAGATGGTTTCTGCCATTTTAAGTAGTTCTTAAAATTACTTAAAAGTAAAGGTGTGGGTGTGTTAAGTTATGATTGACAGTCGATGCTGACAGTGACTCCGCCCGCTGGCTTAATACTGGGAATTCTTCAGCGCTGGAATGCAACCGTCAAGAAGAGCTATAACGTTGAAATTACACGTGCCTTAGTTGCTCAGTCTCCATACAACTTAACCCACAGTGATTTTGAAAGTCAAATGAAAATTGACAGTGGAATTGACGCTCTGAACAAAGCATCATGAACTGTTTGCAGGAATGCGGTCGCTGATAAGTGAAGCCAGATGGCTCGCCAGCTAGCCAAGCTAGTTTAACAGGTTTCTATAGCAGGTTTCTGTAAGTTGGGTAGGAATGAAAACAAACTACTTTACTAGCATGCTAGTAAATCGTGATTCAGTGACAGGTAACCTAGCTCGTCAGCAAGCTTGCTAGCAAGGTAGTTGGAACAAACGTTAAAACACATGATAGCGGGGAGTCCATTTGCCCACAGACTGTATTTTGCTACCTTATTTTGAAGGGTTGTATGGGGCAACTTAACCATCGTCAACATATTACCCACCTAGCTAGCAGATAGCTAGCAGTCGGCACGAGTTTGAATGTAATACTGATGATGAGGAAAGCAGCTAACATACTTGGCTTCTTACAACTGTACTTGGAAAACATGCAAACTAGCTAAGGCCATGTAAAAAAAAAGTTGGTCATCATCCCTTCCCGACTGGCAAAAAACAGTGCCGAGGCAATTTTTAAAATTTTTTATTTCCAAAAAAATTTTTTTTTAAATCAAAAAATGTCTAGAATCTCGTAAAAACGTGAGAAAACGATGCCTCAGTGATTCCAGCTTCACAGTGTTCGATTCAACTGCGGTGACTGACCGCCCTCCAGCCAGCGGCGTTTTTGAACCACACTCTTGCGTGCAAATATCTCAAGAGCCTTCAGTTAAAAGGAGTTCCCACTAGTTTGTCTTAAAAAAAATATATATATATAAATAAAAAACCTCCAACCCCCCCCCCTTTACTTTTTTTATGCCCAAAAGGATGATCACCAACTCTTTTTAATATGGCCTGCCCCTTTAACAAGCTTTCAGTCGCAGTAGAATGGTGGTTTCAAAAGGCTAATTGTTTGGTTATGTTTCCTTACAAGATAATATTGAGTATATCAGGCTAACAATAACAGCTGAAGTAAATTAACACATTCTGGGTCACTGACATGGCCAGCTAGGCTACATGAAAAGTGCAGAGAATGTGCTTGCGACGGAGTGGGGCGAATGTATGAGCGGGACTTCAATACCACAGCTCAGCCCCCGATCACTATTATGCAGGCTCTGGCTCCAGAAGAACAAGGTGGCAGCGTCTGGATGAAGGATATTTTGGCTCCATTTTTGCGTAGCGTTAGGAAGAGGAGATGCGATGTCCATCTTTACATTCAGTCTATGGTTTGATGGAGCAGGAACAGTCCAATCTAGCCCAGGTTGATTAATGTACCCCATTCTTTGCCACAGGAGCTGCACTGAACAGATGCTTGCTGTCCTTTCGGAACATGTGGAAGTAAGTCAGTTACTCCATCAGATACAGTGCTGAGGTATTGGGCCGGACAAGTGAAAAGGTCCAAAATTTTATGGAATGAGTAATGTGGAAACTGTGTATTGGGTCATTCTGTGTCAACTCAACTAGAGCCCCCCACATCAAAATTTTGATTTTCATGAAACTTTGCACATTTAAAAAGATATGCATTGGCAGAACTGAGGTCAAATATTTCAGCTCAATTATTGCTAGTTCCTGAAATTTAGCCTATTTTAGTGGGGGGGTGTCAATTTTAACAACATTGCCTTAATATTGGAGGAGATTGAGATTCAAAATTTAATATATTTCTTATTCTGTCACTAATTAAGATAGAGCCCTGAGACTTGGTATGTCAACTTTCTGAAGACCACAAAAATATCAAAGTCTGAATGGTTGTATTAAATATTTTAATAACCTTGGAAGTTGGTTTCAGAATGAAAGGTGCATATTTTGGGTCATTATAGCGGGTATATATCTGAAAAGGGACACAAGTTATCAATGTTATATTTTAGTGCTTAAAGGCATGGGTCTTGGGCCTAACACATTAAAAAAACTGGAGCTGTAAAACTCTTCCTGTAGACCAGGGTGTCAAACAGGTGCAATGGAGGCATGGGTCTTGCAGGTTTCATTCCACCCAGAAACTCAGGCAGGTGATTCACTGATTAGTCCCTTCTCTCTGCTTGAAGGTGAGGTCATCAGTGAAGTCACCTGCTGGAGTTTTTGAGCAGAATGAAACCTGGTGCGGCCTCTTGGCCCTGCATGGCACCAGTTTGACACACGTGCTTTAGACTGTACTGCATGCCAATCATATTAGGTGTCTAACTTAATTTTCGGAGCACCTTAGCCATGGTGTAAGTGAAAAGGTGAGTGTGACACATGCACTTGTTTCATAATGAAATAGGTACATAGGCATTGTTATGAGACATGTTGGTCACGTTACAAATATGTTGACATATAAAGAAACATCAGAATAACTTCTGAATGTTTGAAAACAAGGTCCAACAATGCTGTGTATGTATCGATATGTAATTTCTTGAAGCAAAATATGGAAATTAAATGGGTCAACTAGGCGGCAACACTAGCAACTATTGAAATTGTTTTTACCCTTCTAATCAGCTTGGTAAACATGTAAATGAGTTCACCCATGATGCACACTAGAGAATGTGTTGCATTTGGATCCTAGCACTCCCCGTGACAGACAACAATGCCTTACTTCTGCAGAGCTATCTATATATAGGGCCATGGGGGAAAAAAGCCAAAAATTTCAGACATGGGATGATTGGAGGTTTCAGTTTATATGTTGCTTAATGAATTTTGGACCACTCCCAAAGTGGAGGAGAGTGTTAGGTGGGACTGCGGATAGGAGATCAGGGCGAATGTGATGTCGTATGGGCGTCCCCAGGTGGCGAGACTCAGGGTGGGGTTTGCGTCTCTCGTCGGAGTTCGTGTTGGCTCTTAAGCCCCCAAAAGGCAAAGTGCACCAATAATCGAAGCGCTACCGAAGCGCTAGTGAGCTGCGCCACTGCGAGTGGCTGTAAAGTTCGTTCAATGACAAAAGCGCCAAAAAAAGCCTCCGATCTGCAATGTGGGCGATTTTTCTGATTAGCGGATTTCACTTTGGATGATGAGAACAAGGAAGGCTGCTCATCCAAAGTGAAATTTGCCAATCAGAAAAATTCTGCCGATAGGAGGTTTTTGCGCTTTGGTCATCGTTATGCTCGACGCAGTCGCTATTGTGCGAGGTTCGCGTGCCAGGAATGATGTAATCCCGCACCTGGCGACAGCCACGCGCGCTGGCGCTTGGCGAGGTTGCGCACCTCCAGGATTTTGAAACTTTTCGCAAGCCGCGCTAGTGTCGCCCAGTTCAAAAATGTTTTCCGCTTGCTTCTACTTCTACTGGTTTTGCCTGCTTCTACTACTTCCTATAGTAATTTTTTTTCTATCGCCCCCTGTCTTTGCGGCGAATACTGCAACAGAGAATGCGCCAAGTATAAATGCCTCCGCGCTCTGTTGAGGTGCGCGCGCAATCCGCGAATGGCAAAGGTATCACTGAGGCTTAAGGTGGATACACGTGTAGTATCCGTGAATGTTTGCCGACGAGGCAAAGTGCACCCATAGCCGAAGCGCTAGAGAGCTGCGCCACTGCGAGTGGCCGTGAGGTGTATACGCGAAGTATCCGTGAATGTTTGCCGACGAGGCAAAGGGTACCAATAGGCTCGTTCGGATTGAACTGCCGGCTGGCTGTGGCTGACTGCGTAGCCAACAAGAACTGCCGCCGACTTCAGGAGAGGAGTATAAAAGGTCTGCCGTCAAGTCGAACACTTTCCCGTAGCGTCGGAAACGTGGCCAATCTCGTGGCTTTTCCTTTGTTTGTGATGGACGAAATCAAAGCCATGGTTGACCCAGTTTTCGAAAAACAGTGATTTATTTTTGTAGAGAATATCTTTGTTATTCCAAATAAAATATCTATGGGGTGAAGTAAAGTAAGGCAAGTAGAATTCATGTTCGTCAAATTTAACTGTAACAGATGTCAAACGCGTCATCCAAAACTGAAACCAATTACGATCCATTTCCGTCGTCACAGAGGCGTGTCCGTTTTGCCGCAGCCAGAGGAGAAAAACTGCACCATTTGGCTGCAGACGCCTTGATCCCGCGAGGTCTTGTGGTCATGTGACAGGGGGATATTACGTAGAAGGTCTGCAGTGCCGACGGAAGTTGAACAAGATTTCTAACCGGCGTGCATCACTTCCAGCCGGTCGAAAGTCGAACGTGCCTATTAACTGAAGTGCTAGCGAGCTGTGCCACTGCGAGTGGCCGTGAGGTGGATACGCATAGTATCCGTGAATGTTTGCCGGCGATGCAAAGAACATCAGCATTTGCAATGGTTTGATGATTTTGGAATAAACATGGCAATCATTCAACAGCACCATAAATGTACGAGATTTAATTTTCGAAGAACACAACGTGCATATATAGCAATAGTTGCTCAGAATAATTGGTAGAACCGACGAAAGTCTAATTTATTTTTGAAAGCCTTGTTATATTTTGCACTACGAAATTATGTGGCGTTTTCTTCCGCACATCGATAACTACGAAAAATATCAAGAAGTCTTTATAACTTCTGTGCTCTTGTAGCTCATGAAACAACACAGATTTGTGTAAATTAGTTTGCGAGGCTCATAGAGCAATAAGCCATGAGAATCCGTTCTGCAAAGTGGCAGCTAAATGGAGTTGTTAGGTACGATGCCCAGCTGAGTGATGGCAAACTAGCTGCTTTGTGGAAGGAGTGATTTCCGCCAAATTTAGAGCAAGAGGACGTCGCCGAGCGTGATGACGTTGGCGCTGGGGACATTGATGGCGGAACCCGGTAGTGCTGTATGGTCTGCATTCATCTGGTCTGCACGTGGGGAGGATCAGCTGCGTTGTGGAGGGAGTCAGAAAATAATTTTTTGTAGTCTAGCCTTGTTGTCGGAGCGGTGGAAGGGGATTTATCTTCTGCTTGAGTGTCCGATGGAGTCTGGCGACGGTCCAGCTTGGAGCCTCGGATGAGCCTTGAGCGTGAGCCGTGGTAAGCCTCGCTGGGGAGCCGCGGGCTGTCGCTTCTGAGCTCCGCGGTTGACAAGGGGCGTAGCTACTGTGAGACAGCGGTCTGGAATTCCTGCGGCGCGGAGCCCGGCCTCGGCCGTCATCGCGGGGGGAGCGTGGTCCGGAATATGAGCACCTCGGTTTGGGCGAGCGGGTGACCCTTCGTGGTAGAGGTACGAAGATGGCGGATCGCAGGTCGGTGCGTGGAGGAGAAACGGGAGCTGCGGGAATGGATTGGGAAGATTCCTCTGGAGCATCAGAGAATTATTCTGCATCTGAGGGACTCAGTAGGATTTCAGTTTTCGTGTTTCATGTAAGCGAACTCTTGCTATGGGCTGAGCTATCTGGTTTGCGAGTAAACAACATAGAAACGAGTGAGCGGGGATTGTGGGAATGTAGGCGGTATATACAGACGTAAGGACGAATAGGAAGGCGCATTGGGAGTGGCCCTGTTCATTAACCTACGTTATCGGGAACTCCCTTAAATACAGAAGTGGGGAATTCCTAAATTACATATATAACCCTGGAAAGGTCTTGTGTATTAAAATCATTGGAAAATTCTTTTTACACAGTAATTACCATGGTTACACTGTCATCTATTCAGAATTTTTTTTTTCCAGCTTCCCTTTATTAAACTACACTGCTCAAAAAAATAAAGGGAACACTTAAACAACACAATGTAACTCCAAGTCAGGCACACTTCTGTGAAATCAAACTGTCCACTTAGGAAGCAACACTGATTGACAATCAATTTCACATGCTGTTGTGCAAATGGAATAGACAACAGGTGGAAATTATAGGCAATTAGCAAGACACCCCCAATAAAGGAGTGTTTCTGCATCTGGTGACCACAGACCACTTCTCAGTTCCTATGCTTTCTGGCTGATGTTTTGGTCACTTTTGAATGTTGGCAGTGCTTTCACTCTAGTGGTACCATGA
The DNA here is from genome assembly GCA_029692085.1 of Gymnothorax javanicus. Classification (NCBI taxonomy): domain Eukaryota; kingdom Metazoa; phylum Chordata; class Actinopteri; order Anguilliformes; family Muraenidae; genus Gymnothorax; species Gymnothorax javanicus. The sequence goes on along the minus strand of CM056202.1, from coordinate 104,338,065 downwards.
GACGGACTCTACAGCCCACACAAGTGGCTCAGGTAGTGCAGCTCATCCAGGATGGCACATCAATGCGAGCTGTGGCAAGAAGGTTTGCTGTGTCTGTCAGCGTAGTGTCCAGAGCATGGAGGCGCTACCAGGAGACAGGCCAGTATATCAGGAGACGTGGAGGAGGCCGTAGGAGGGCAACAACCCAGCAGCAGGACCGCTACCTCTGCCTTTGTGCAAGGAGGAACAGGAGGAGCACTGCCAGAGCCCTGCAAAATGACCTCCAGCAGGCCACAAATGTGCATGTGTCGGCTCAAACGGTCAGAAACCGACTCCATGAGGATGGTACGAGGGCCCGACGTCCACAGGTGGGGGTTGTGCTTACAGCCCAACACCGTGCAGGACGTTTGGCATTTGCCAGAGAACACCAAGATTGGCAAATTCGCCACTGGCGCCCTGTGCTCTTCACAGATGAAAGCAGGTTAGGGTTAGGGTTAGGGTGAGCACATGTGACATGTGACAGACGTGACAGAGTCTGGAGACGCTGTGGAGAACGTTCTACTGCCTGCAACATCCTCCAGCATGACTGGTTTGGCAGTTGGTCAGCAATGGTGTGGGGTGGCATTTCTTTGGGGGGCCGCACAGCCCTCCATGTGCTCGCCAGAGGTAGCCTGACTGCCATTAGGTACCGAGATGAGATCCTCAGACCCCTTGTGAGACCATATGCTGGTGCAGTTGGCCCTGGGTTCCTCCTCATGCAAGACAATGCTAGACCTCATGTGGCTGGAGTGTGTCAGCAGTTCCTGCAAGACGAAGGCATTGATGCTATGGACTGGCCCGCCCGTTCCCCAGACCTGAATCCAATTGAGCACATCTGGGACATCATGTCTCGCTCCATCCACCAACGCCACGTTGCACCACAGACTGTCCAGGAGTTGGCGGATGCTTTAGTCCAGGTCTGGGAGGAGATCCCTCAGGAGACCATCCGCCACCTCATCAGGAGCATGCCCAGGCGTTGTAGGGAGGTCATACAGGCACGTGGCGGCCACACACACTACTGAGCCTCATTTTGACTTGTTTTAAGGACATTACATCAAAGTTGGATCAGCCTGTAGTGTGTTTTTCCACTTTAATTTTGAGTGTGACTCCAAATCCAGACCTCCATGGGTTAATAAATTTGATTTCCATTGATAATTTGTGTGATTTTGTTGACAGCACATTCAACTATGTAAAGAACAAAGTATTTAATAAGAATATTCATTCAGATCTAGGATGTGTTATTTTAGTGTTCCCTTTATTTTTTTGAGCAGTGTATTACACCGCCTCCGGTGTCGCACATTATGTGGAATGTTCAAGAATCCTTTGTAAAAATGGTGCATGAGAAGACATGAGTTGTGGAATCGATTGGACCGCTGTAAGCTGTGAACAAAAATTCAGTGTTCGCCTTTTGTTTTGAAGGCTGTTTTAACTTCACCATAAGGATTTCTGGGCTCTTTTTGTACCAGAAGGTGGCACTAAATTACTGATTAGATGTCAACATGCTGTATAAGAAATTGATTCGTGAATTTAGAGGGAAATGTGGGAATGCTAAAGCACGAAGACATGGAGCACTAGCTGTGTACAATAGTTGAATATTTAGAATCTGCATAATTGTCTTTGCTTTTCTCTCCAAAAAAAAAAGATAAAAGGAAATAGTTAATTTGATGGGATCCCTAGCAGTCAAATATTAATTTGGAATGCCATTCTGTGCACATACAATTCAGAGATGCCAACCACTCGGATTTCGGCGGAGTTACTCCGAAATTCTCATAGAAAATCCGTTCTCCGCATTAATGTCCTAAAATTCCGATTTATCCATCAAAATTTTAAAAATAATTTTAACATCATATAAATTTACGGTTAATTCGAATGGCATCGAACCGAGTAGTATGCGATGCGGCTAGTGTCTGTGGTACAGTGGGATATGTATATCTTCAAATGTACAGGCTAGCTAACCAATTTTTTTCTTCGGCCAAAACATTCTTTAGCTTGATGAAGACATGATATCTATTTGGGTGGCGACACACGTTCCTACAGCCAAAGTAAAAAATGGTGACAAGACGGCGAATTGCAGTTCATATGCAGGAAGTGATTGGCTGGCAAACTGCCTATCAAAATGCTTTTGATTGACCAAATAGTCTGGCGAGCAGTTTGTTTTACAAAAGGGTAAAAACCCAGCCGTCACCTGCTCCACTACTGAATGATATCACATAAGCTGTCACGGGCAACAATCATTATTCAGAGCACGAAAGTACAGTCCCCAAGCTTCACTTCGCATGCTGGAAATCACCAATGCACGGAGCGAGATAAAGATCTCAGTCCGATCCTTCACAACCGCTGTGGCTGACAAGCTAAATATTTGCCTCAAGAATATAGTCGGCTAAAGCTGAGGTTTTTACAAAATCTAGGACTACGATTATGCACCTTTCAATATTCACTAACGCTGCTGGTAAACTGGTAAGCCCCTCCACTTCTCAATGTCAACTTGTTCGAAAGTGCTGACGTCAGCTTGTATAACAGCTAAATGTGTGGGTTTCAATATGCATCCCGCGTGTGACCGTAGATGGACACTAATTACATGGCAAACGCTGGTTACTTCGACCGCGGTGTTTTGGCGCTTTTCCAGTACATGGTACCGACTCTATTCTACTCGGCACCGGGTACTTTTTGGGGTTGCTTTTCCACTAGAGGATAGTAGCTACCGCCTCCGTGGTACCTGCTCATCATTGCGACGCAGCATGTTACTGCCGCGACGGAATCCTCAATTATATCAAGTTTACTTTTATTCCGTCGATTTTGTTAAATATTTATGCGTTTAAATCAGGGGACGTGCTCTACCGTCACCACGTTATGGCACTAAAGTCCACGAGTGTTTAATTGTAATTTCTGTTTGACATTCTCCTGATGCATAGGATCGCAGCTGGTTTTATGTCCGATTCGGTTGCACATTAAATAACGTACCACCTAAAAACGCAAAGCAAGGATATACGTAAAAGGCATAGAGTATTCATATTCAGGCTTCATGAAACATTTCACTTTGAAATTGAAGGCAAAACACGTAGCAAATGCGCAAATCGCAGGAGATGGCAGAGTATTAGAGTTTATCGCTTTACGATGCGTCATCTCATCTGATTCCTTTCCTTAGAACAAAATGCTTCATCGGTATCCGTAAAGTTATTTTCCGCACAATTTTCGTAAAATAGGGGCAGCACTATAACTTTCTCAAGGGGAATTAGGGGAACAGAATTTGACACAACCCTGTTGCTTCCAATTTCGCAACAAACAGGGTCACAGACAAAGAAACGCATTTCATAAATGCAGCAGCTTCGGTGAACAAACGCAGCCTTGTTTGAAAGGTAAGGCAACGCACAGTATATTTGTCAAGCTGCCTAAAACAACACACCTTTCAAAAACACAATTTGAAGACCAGTTTCAATGATGCAAGTGAAGCCAATTTCCTAGCGATAATGCGGAAGCGAGTTGTCTTTTGCAGAGACGATTCTCTCTGACCAATCAGTGGGCTGCAATATTGCACGTCACATTTTAGTACCTACTAGTACCTGGTCGGCCGTTTTTTGGAACCCCTGGAGAGCAGGTACCAGAAAAAGTACCGACCAATACCAAGTACCAGGAACTTTTTCCTAATGGAAAAGCAAAAAAGGCGAGTAGAGTAGAGTAGAGCCGGTACCATGTAGTGGAAAAGCGCCTACGTCGCCATTTTTTGCGATAGTTCTGCACATATTCTTGCTATGTGATCTAGGCTACTTGAGAGAAAACAATATAAAGATGAACTGTTGAAGTCAACATTATTTTGTGATGTTGATACTAACTTGAAAATCCTATTTAAGGGATTTGATATATTTTTTTGAAAACATGTACAAGTGTGTTGTTCCACAGTACTTTTTGAAATATTTTATATTTTGGAAAGATGTTACATTTTTGTGAAAAGTTGTAAAAGTATACTGATTCATGATCATCAAGACAACATTATCTTGTATTGTTAATACTGTATTTTCATGCCTATCAGCATTCTTTTTGAAAGATGTGATCTTTTGGAAATGCTTAACAACTGCACTGTCCATTACTTTCTTTGAGACCTCAAGACTATTTGTGCAAAAAAAAGTATAAGTGAACTCTACAACGATTCAAGAGATTCAATTTTGGAGGTCAATTAAAACTTTAAAATGAACCTCTGATTTTGGTCATTGTTGATATGAATGAGTTTGATACCAACAATAGGAAAAGAATAATCTGACTTTCAAAATGGTTGTTTGAGAGGGGGCAAAATTAAGTGAATAAAGACAAAAAATGCCACAAAATAGCTTATTTGAGACCAAAATTTGTAAAATTTTCTTAGGGGAGGCACACCCTCCCGTACCCTCCCCTCAAAAGTCTGCGCGTTTTGCAATCTTTGTCATTTCCAAATGTTGGCATCTCTGACAATTGAAATACTTGCATGGTATTATGAATGTCTACAGAATGTAAAATTTTGTGTATCTTGGCAGTACATTGAGCCTTGGTTTAAATGTGATTGTGTAGGTCAGCGGTCGAGAAGTGTTCGAGCTCCATCCCGAGCTGGTCAATGACGACGATGAAGAGGCCGATGACGCCAAATATGAGGAGAATGGTGATGAGGTTGTTGAAGAGGTGGGTGCGTCATAAAATGGAGGAGGTGCGCTGTCGAACTGTCCTGAGTGATGATTTATTTCCCACGGACAGTCCTTGGTGGCTATTTATGTTCACCCTTTTAGAAAATGTGTTGGGTTGGGGGTTTGGATGGTATGTTTAACCTAAACCGTATTACTGATGGAACTGAATGTCAGATCACGTCTCATGACTGAAATTCCACTACATTTCCTCTGTACAAAAGTAACGTTTATATTCTGTGTGACCGCAAGGTAGTTCGCAGAATATGCTAAATGCAGCCTGGATGTGGGGGCGAAGCTGCACTTGATGCTAGAGACTGTATGAAGGCAGGAACAGGAGGAGAATATTGAGGATAATGAAGTTTCCTCGACCTTGAGCGGTAACATTTGTCTCCGTTGCAGATGGAAGAGGTCGAGGAAGTGTACCAGGACATCGATGTGGCCCGGTTTGTGCCAAAAGAAGTGGACAGTGCTGGAATCACTGTGGCGTCCTCGGACAGGTTCACCGCTAAATCTGAGCCATCGGAGGAAACGGACGGTGAGGGAAACTGCTCTTTCAGGTGCTGTGAGGATAACTGGGAACTCCGGAGCAGAGGCCTGTGTTCGACCTCTCAGGCGCACTGGAACTGTCAGCCATCTATATCGTTAGCTTCATAGCATAATTGCTGAATTCATGTTTGCAAAATTGAGATATTGGCTGCCTGTTCTCTGGTGTTGGTGAAAAAAATGTTTTTTTTTTTTTTGTTCTCAAAACGTTAAAAAATAAAAAAAGTAAAAGGAAATGTTATTCTCTTTAATAATCAAATAAATTAAAAAATGAAAAAAAAAAACTTAAAAAAATGAGATGAGCAGTTATGCAAAGAGGGTTACGATATTTGTATCTCTCATTAGAAAGTATCAGGGGCTTTTGAACCGCACAGGTGTCATTTCCTTATAATCACGCTGGAGCAAACTGTTCTTCTTCCCTTTATTTTAATTTTGGAGTGGCCCTTGCTATTGGTAAGAGGACAACCTAGTAAGTTGGGAAAATTGCATATTAATTCAGTGTATTTTCTGAATTAAATGGGCCCCTAAGTTTAAAATTTTGGGAGTACATAAAGAAATTTAGGATTACATGGAGCACTGTGCCTGCCAAGTTGAACAAATTTAGGCACATAATCAAAATTTTGGGGCACAGCTATGATAATTTTTTAATGGACTGTAAAGCTAATGCATTGCAGTTCTTTAACATGAACAGGAGATTTTAACTAAAACCACTAACTGGAAAGTGGGTGGTATGGTGGCACAGTTAATAGCATTGGAAAGTCTGCATGTTGCCTGACTGACGGACAACTGACACTGACTGCCGACACTCTGACCTCATGCTTTGTGTGTTCTCCTGCAGAAAACAAACTAAGCGAGGCCTTTGCGACGGCGAGAACCTGGGCGAGGAGGACGACGCGGAGGCCGTACCCATAGATGAGAACCTCTTTACAGGAGAGGATCTGGACGAGCTGGAGGAGGAGCTCAACACATTAGACCTGGAGGACTAGGATCAGGATAACGGGCAAACCGTCGTTCCACGGATTAACGCGAGACTCGATACCAGTGACCGTTTCACACAGTGAAAAACTTCCCATGGGAATCTCACAGAGCCATTAAAGTCGCTGTGGTTAAAGAGACATGCATATAGAAATGTTCTTTTCTTCTTTTAAGCTCTCCAATCCATTAAAGATTTCTTTATCTTATTCAAGTGAATGGTTTTTTCCTGCAGTCAGACCCTGTGAGATCACTGCTACTGAACTCCAGTCCGTTTATTATTTAAGAATTCAATGTCTTCTGAAATTGCTGGGAAAAATGAGTGTAAAAATGTATATAAAGTCAGTCTTGAACTGTATCAGTATGACTCAAGATACCTGTTTCATAATCATTTCCATGACTCCGAACTTAATTTTATTTGCCAAAATGACTTTGCTACAATTTCTCGCTTGGGACAAGTCTGAGAGGCATGGAGCAATGAGCATGTAATTTACCGGCAGTCGATTCCCAGATGTGCTGTGGAACGGACGATCCAGATTCTTCGTGTCTCATAATTTATTCCCATTTCCCTTTGCTGTCAGATGATTGTGTATTGATTGCTGCATACCTTCCAGTCATGACATTTGAGCTTATTTTCAAGTGGGTTGAGATTGCATGCCTGTCAGGATCTCTTCTGAGGGAAAATCGATGCAAAGGGGATGTTCACACTGTTTAAAGTAGCAATGAAAGGGAATTGAGATGCGGTTTAAATCGCTGAATGCAGACCAAGTAAAGAAACTAGAGTGGATTGCGTAAGAAGCGCACCGTGAGAAGCTTTCTAATTAAAGATCTCTGATGCTCAGGACTGTATGTTCTTCTGCTGACTGCAAGTCAAAATAAAGGAATAAAGATGGCAGGTAATTGAAGTGCATCTGCCCTCGTGTATCTGAACTTTCATTTCACCATTATGGAAAGACTAATTGAAAGCGACATGGGTATTGCATGCGATCACGTAAAAAAGTGCATTGTGATTAAAGTAATTATTTTGCGCCAATTTATAAAATGAATAGACAGAAAAACACTGCATGTTTAATTTCATTGATCAAAAAGTAAAGGCTGTAAAAGCTTTCTGATCGTAAAAGATCCAGTATATGCTTTTCTTCGGAAATGACCCGTGCCTTGGATAGGTGTGGGGTCGAGTTTGAGGGCTCCTGTCTCATGAACAATTTTGCTGATCATTGTGGTGAATTAAGCCTCATTTCCTCACATGTTCCTCATCTGCTCTCAGATGTGATAGCCATTTTCAAATCTTGAAGGTTGAAGGCAAAAAGTGATTGAGATCTTAAATGTTGAATGTGCAAACTTCCAATAAAACTCACTAGTATTTTGTTTGTATTGTTTAGAGTTCTAAAATAAATGGGAGAACACTGGAGTTCTTTTATTTTACCTCTATTTGCCTCACACCAAGACGGCTGCGATTTTGAATCTTGCCTGGGGCCTTTTTGGACAGATTTGCACTGTGTGTTCTCCCTGTATTCATGCGGGTTTTAGGATAGTCCGAAGACAAGAATGCTTGATAAATTGGTTTCTCCAAATTGCCATTTGGCTTGATTTCCTGCTAAGGCAAACTGCAGTTACTATGCTGCCGCTGAGAAAATGGTTTCTGAAGTTTATGATTTACATTCAAATTTTTCTGTCGAGATTTTGATCATTTTTTCTAGATCTGAGTAAAAATGAACATTAGGTTCTCAGTATCAGCTGCCATTTGAATTATTTCAACTAAAACTGCAATTGTGGTTTGCCTCTGTCGGACAATGTGAGTATGTGAATGTTAAGAGTGGGGGTGTTTTGAGAAGAGTGCAAAGAATGGCACTATATTGGCTCAAAAAGAGCTCAAGTGCTGTTAAACAGACACAAATTAACTTTAATTTTACCAGGAGGTCCATTGAGATACTGAATCTGATTTACAAGCGAGACCAGGCTCCACAGTACAGCAATATATCTGAACTAAAAGGAACTAAACGTATGTCGGCGCGCCATTGCAAATCTCCACACTCCGCAACGAATGTTATGGGAGTAGTAGTAATGTGTCAGAGGGCAATTCACTGAACTGGCATTCTGCTGTGGAAATGATAATCTGCTTGTTGCAGTGACAAAGCCCTGATACTGATCAGAGTTATAACAATGTGACATAGTTGGTTAGTTGGATAGAGTACTTTTTGAGTGTCTGTTGAGGGCATAAATTACCCTTCATTTTGAAATGAGAGTATTATGAAAGGAAAGGACCTACGGTACAGCAATTGGCACACCTGACGCCATTTGACCTAGAAAACGGTCAAAATGAGATCAAATCTAAAACCTGTCTGATATGTGATGAAGGGTCTTCCCATGCACCTCCCATAAAAATTTGAGCATCCTAACTCAATGCATAAGGTAGATATGGCCATTTTTCTTTTTTCACAAAAAGCCCCCTAGTAGCCAAAATATGAATTACAGGATGGCAATTTATGGCATGTAGGTTGCCATCACCAAGATACATATCCATACCAATTTGCAGCCTTCTATGTTGAATAATAACAAAACTTGCCATCCTTTTCAATGATTGGCAGACCTGACGCCATTTGACCTATAAAAGTCAAAATCAGGTCAAATCAAAAACCCGTCTGATATGTGATGAAGGGTCATCCCATGCACCTCCTATAAAAATTTGAGCATCCTAGCTCAATGCATAAGGAACTAATGGCCATTTTTAAATTTTCACAAAAAGGCCCCTGGTGGCCAGAAGAGGAAATTAATTTAAATTCTAAACGCTTTGTGCACCCCTCTGGGTCACTACCTTACACACACCTAAGTTTCCGGTTGATTGGTCTAACAGCCTAGGAGGAGTTACTGTTTCGGACGGACAGACAGACGCCGAACTGTATTACAAGGTCTCCTCGCTTTTTCAGAAGCGCGGAGATAATAAAGCTTGGATTGTGAATGCAGCCAACAGTAGAGCTGCAAACAGCAAATAAAGCATCCAGGGCTTGGTGGCATCTTGGGGTCACCAGGTTTCAAAAAGCACCATCAGGTGCCACCTCCACAACCACCAGCTCTTTGGAGGGGTTGCCAGAAGAAAGCCTTTTCTGACGAGAAGACAAAGAAGCAAGCGCTTGGAGTTCGCCAGACGTCATTTAAATTATGACTGGAACAAGGTGCTTTGTTCAGATGAGACCAAAATTAGACATTTCTGTCAGATACAGCATCAGCATGTTTGGCATGGAAACAGTGATGCATACAAAGAGAAGCACCTCATACCCATGGTGAAATATGATGCTGGGTCAGTCATGTTTTGAGGTGTTTTAATTCAAGAGGTCCTGGGGCACTGGTAAAGATTAATGATATAATGAACTCCACCAAGTATCAGGATATCTTGGCTGACAATCTGGTTGCCTCTGCCAGAAGGCTGGGACTTTGCCATAGGTGGACTTTCTAGCAAGACAATGACCCAAAGCATACCTCAAGATCCACACAGAAATGGTTCCGTGACAACAAAATCAATGACTACATGCTGTTATCCTTGCCTGAGGCAGTTGCACTAAGTACTAACTGAAGGGTGCCAATTATTAAGAAACCTTGATTTTGTTGAAATTTATTTCACATGAAATGATTATAATTTTGGTTGTTTCCACTGAAACAAAGTGTTTCACTCATGTTGGTATATTCCATTTCTCAATAATTATTGTTTTTTTTTTACAAAAAACCAGTGAAGTTGGCACGTTGTGTAAATCGTAAATAAAAACAATACAATGATTTGCAAATCCTTTTCAACCTATAATCAATTGAATACACTGCAAAGACAAGTTACTTAATGTTCCAGGTAAACTTTGTAATTTTTTGCAAATATTAGCTCATTTGGAATTTGATGCCTGCAACATGTTTCAAAAAAGCTGGCACAAGTGGCAAAAAAAGACTGAGAGAGTTGAGGAATGCTCATCAAACACTTATTTGGAACATCCCACAGGTGAACAGGCTAATTGGGGAACAGGTGGGTGCCATGATTGGGTATAAAAGCAGCTTCCTGAAATGCTCAGTCATTCACAAACAAGGATGGGGCGAGGGTCACCACTTAGTGAACAAATGCGTGAGCTGATTGTCGAACAGTTTAAAAACAACATTCCTCAACGAGCTATTGCAAGAAATTTAGGGATTTCATCATCTTGGTCCGTAATATCGTCAAAAGGTTCAGAGAATCTGGAGAAATCACTGCACGTAGCGACAAGGCGAAAACCAACATTGAATGCCCGTGACCTTCGATCCCTCAGGCGGTACTGCATCAAAACCGACATCAGTGTGTAAAGGACATCACCACATGGGCTCAGGAACACTTCAGAAAACCACTGTCAGTAACTACAGTTCATCGCTACATCTGCAAGTGCAAGTTAAAACTCTACAATGCAAAGCCCATTTATCAACAGCACCCAGAAACATGCCGTTCGCTGGGCCCAAGCTCATCTAAGATGGACTGATGCAAAGTGGAAAAAGTGTTCTGTGGTCTGGCATCCACATTTCAAATTGTTTTTGGAAACTGTGGACGTCGTGTCCTCCGGACCAAAGAGGAAAAGAACCATCCGGACTGTTATAGGCGCAAAGTTCAAAAGCCAGCATCTGTGATGGTATGGGGGTGTATTAGTGCCCAAGGCATGGGCAACTTACACATATGTGAAGGCACCATTAATGCTGAAAGGTACATACAGGTTTTGGAGCAACATATGTTGCCATCCAAGCAACGTCTTTTTCATGGACGCCCTGCTTATTTCAGCAAGACAATGCCAAGCCACATTCTGCACGTGTTACAACAGCATGGCTCCGTTAGTAAAAAAGTGCGGGTACTAGACTGGCCTGCCTGTAGTCCAGACCTGTCTCCCATTGAAAATGTGTGGCGCATTATGTAAAATTGTTGAACAACTTAAGCTGTACATCAAGCAAGAATGGGAAAGAGTTCCACCTGAAAAGCTTCAAAATTGGTCTCCTCAGTTCCCAAACGTTTACTGAGTGTCAAAAGGAAAGGTGATGTAACACAGTGGTAAAAGGCCCCTTTTTTTTGCAATGTGTTGCTGCCTTTAAATTCTAAGTTAATGATTATTTGCAAAAAAAAAAAATAAAATTTCTCAGTTTGAACATTAAACATCTTGTCTTTTGCAGTGTATTCAATTGAATATAAGTTGAAAAGGATTTGCAAATCATTGTATTCTGTTTTTATCTACGATTTATATAACGTGCCAACTTCACTGGTTTTGGGTTTTGTATTATTATTGTTCGAGCATTACCAGTCAAGGGTGCCAGTAGTTTTTGAGCCCACTGTATATAAATGTTCTATTTTTCATCGCTACTCCAAATTTGTACTCAATAGCTTAAACAGGAGAAAATAGTTTGAAAGCATTTGTTTCTTTTCCACAACGTGGACAGTTCTTTCAAGCTTTATCGTAAAATATTATGTTGCAGTGATTCACAAATTTCCCCCAAAACTGCACTGTCAATTTCATGTTTTTCACAAGTCTTTATTTCCTCAGTCAGTGTGTGTTCATCGGACACATCAACAGAATTGGTGCAATCCTCAATTATGGTTTGTACTGAGCTAGAACCATGCATACTAACTTCCTGCTACTTTAGAAAACTGATTGTCAAGCTTCGTGTAACACCATACCTTGCACGTCTTGCTCCATGGTCATCACTGTCATTACAGCCACTGCATTGTACATCATGAGCAGTGTTTGGCAGATCTGTTTCAATATTCTCTTTCAGTTCATCTTTTAACGAGGTGACATCTGTGATGTCTGCTTACATGAAAAGTTTATGAAGAGTACTTCAAAAGTTACATTACAGTGTTTCAACTCACAAACAATAAATTGACTTTCTGCAGTGTGTATCATAATGTGAGGTCAGTGCTCTCAAATTCTCCACTTAGTGATCACATGTTGGACATGTAATCTCAAGGTTTCAAATGCTAGTATCAGGGAATTTATCAGAGAGCATATTTCTATAAATTCAACACACGTGCTTTGTACAATATCCAATGCAGGGCTGCCAACTCTCACGCATTCGCCGTGAGTCTCACGCCTCTTAGAGGCATTCACGTTCCCATGCCGCAGTCAGCAATTATTCAATTGAGGCGTACTTAAGAGATTCTCACGCGGAATTGAATCCTTGAGCATGGAAGTTAACCAGTTTCACGTGCATTACAGTGGATTTCACCGCGAGAGTCGTGCAAATCAGAGTTGACGTTTCAATTGGTCTTATTTCGTTTAAACAATTTAAACGATCATGAAACACACACTTTGCTTCCAACTCGAGTGAAGAAAAGCGCACAATGTTTGGAGTCACAATCGCGTCCACGTTACTCGTGGTGAAGTCCACCGTAACGCAAGTGAAATTGAAACTTCCACTCACAAGGACTTTAATTACACGTAAGAATCTCATTAATATTAGTTGGTTGAATAATTGCTGACTACGGTGAATACGCCTTCAAAATGCGTGAAACTTACACCGTATGCATGAGATTGCGTAGAAAGTTGGCAGCCCTGCCGATGCTTGAGAATATTTTGCTGCAATACTCTTTCAACATCGGGAAGGTTACAAGACACTGTTAAATTTGGCTCATTACTATGAATTACAGACAGGTCATCAATCTTGCTATGTTTCTGCATTGGGTAATGCAACATAATGGACAAGTCAACATTTTGCGAAGAAGGTAGATACTGTAATGTGGTAAATAGCCACTAGATGGCAGTATTGACATTTTTTTGTTAAGCAATCTAAAACTAGGTTTGGGCATGTCCTGGGCATGCCTCAGAGGGGGCTGGAAAAGAGTATATAAGGAGAAAAATTGAGAGAGTGGAGTAGTAGGAAAAATTGTGGAAGGATACACTTGACCAGACCTGTCACTCTTTTCAAGACCTGTGAAGCTTTTTGTGGATTTTAGCCTGTGTTGGAGCATTGTCCTGTCCCAGGACATCGCAACATAGCAGCCCATCTCAATTACCAAGGGACTGTAACTATTTTTTTTTATTATTATTTCAATCTTGGTCAGTAGGGTAGAGAGTAGATTGGTTCTGTTTGTTTAATTAAATCTGCTGAAGTTGAACAATTTTGTCTGTCATCCCTTGCTGTCCGTGACGCCATAACAGATTGACGCCATAACAAATTGGGGCCATAACAATACTTATACCTTTGACGCTCTCGGCAAACCTGAAGGAAAACATTTTTTTTAAAGACCTGATCCTTCACAAAGATTCACATGAAACACTCCAGATCATTGCTCACCTGCTCACCATTGCTCATTCAAATTAGCTAATTGAATTAATTGCCAATTTGGAAGAAAAAAAAAAGCTCAATTGCTCAATTAATTGAATAAAATAGAAATCTGACTCCTGCTTACTGATTACTAAGTCAGTTATATATGTTATATTGTCTTTGTGGCAAAATGTACTTTGGACAAAATCAGGGTCCATTTAAAGAGTGCTGCGAGTCTGCAGAGTTTTGTGTTTCTCTGATTTCATTTGTTAACAGGGGTTAAACAGGGGTTTCCTACATCCTGTGTTTTATTTGTATTGTATTTAAATGAACTTGTTAAACTTGTGAGAGATAAATGTCGTCCCAATGGCTTCCTTCAGTGGCTGCATTGTTTGCTCTTCATGGATGATACTGTGCTTTTATCCACTACAAGGGAGCGGTGCGAATACAAGCTGAGTCTAATGGTGCAGTTTTGTACCGACTATGGTATGGAAATTAACTCGAGGAAATCGAATTTTATGGTGATTAATGGTTGTGAGCAGGACAGAATGGATATCCGTGTAAACAGTGTATCCGTTAGCTACTGCAATTTTTACAGTTATCTGGGATCTGTTTTTATTGATGGTGCAAAATTTGCCTCTATTATGACGCGACATTCAAGCCATAAGTACTGTAATCTGCTGAAATTATTCACATTTGTTCGACGCCATAGGAATTTACCATTCTTTTTAAAACGCAAGGTTTTGGACGCATGTCTGTTATCATCACTCCTGTACGGATGCGAGAGTTGGTTTGGAACAGTATTTCATAGGTTGAAGTCCATGTACATGGCTGCAGTAAAGTCTGTTATTGGGGTCAGAACAAGTACCCCGAATGACCTCTGTTTGCTGGAGATTGGCCAGCCGTCTCTCGCAGCTTTAGTAAAGAGTCGGCAATATACGTTCTTTTGTGATATCTTGTCGGAAAGACGAGGGTTTACAGATGACCCACTGATGTTTGCGCTAAATCTAAGTCGAGCTGCTGACACTTCAGCTTGGAAGCATGTGGATAGTGTTCTGAGGGAGGGTCAGGCGTGTTTGGACGCTGATATGGCTGCACGTAAGCAGCGAGTTTTACGTTTGGAACCTAGAGGTGTTCAACAGTATCTGTTGATAAACCATGATCTCTCCGTACACAGGGTCTATAAGGCAGGTATTGTGGGTAGTGAGTTAGAACACCAGAGAATAGTTTTTAGTCAGTTTCGGTTGTCCTCCCACAGACTGCGTGTGGAAATTGGTAGGTGGCAGCCCAAGCGAATCAGTTTCACGTGCATTACGGTGGATTTTCCCACTAGTGACATGGAAATCGATTATGACTCGGGAATTCTCAGGCTTGTCCTTACTGATTGAAAGCAATGGAATTGCATAAAGACGTTTTAAAATGGTCTTATTTCATTTAAACAGTTTAAACGATCATGAAACACATGAATCGTTTCCAATCCCTGAGTAAAGAGAAGCACGGGAAGTCCGGAGTCATAATCGCTTTCCATGTTACTTGGGTTGAGGTCCACCTTTACGCAAGTGAAACTGAAACTTCAATGCACAAGGATTTTAATTCTGCGTGAGAATCTCATTAATAAGCGTTCATTGAATAATTGTGGACTACGGTGAATAAGCCTAAAAAATGCATGAGACCTACGCCGAACGCGTGAGACTTGGCATCTCTGGCTGTATGGAAATTTTTCGGGTACTGAAAAAACAGACGGCCACGGCTTGGAGGAGGAAGGATATCCGACAAACAAAACGTGCTTGCGAAGAGTGGCTGCCAGAGGAAGCAATACTTCAATATGATTTCACATCTACGGGAGCACCACCCATCACTCATTGCCAAATTCAAGGTAACGTTAACGCTGTCTTGAAAAGAACGTTTGCAACCAGCTACAAGAGTTAGCGTGTCTAGCATTGGTGAAATAAATACTAGTCTTGCTACCGAGGCAGATATCATGGCTAACGAACATGGCTAACATCAGCTAGTTTCCTTTCTAACGTTACTTCACAGAGCGGAGAAGAGCAGAGAAGTAGCTACTCATTTTCGGCGAGATAAGTACTTTTACTGTAGTGCTAAAATTAAACTTAGCTGGTATCACGTCTATAGCTTTGTTTAAGTCTTCCACCATTGTGTACATCTGTTCAAAATCACGACATTTTTTTTTAAACAGCCTGCAGGCTCTTTGCAACTATTTGTGTTGTATGAAGAAAGAGCACGTGTGTGAGCATAAAGTAAACACACCAGTCGACTCTCTCTGTCTCTGTCTCTCTCTCTTATTATGTGTATGCATGCATCAACATTGAAATAATAGAATCAATATTGTAGCATTATTTGATATTATTCGTAAGTGTGGTGGTATATGTGTTTTTACATAAAATCAATTAGATCATGTAATACTGTGCTTAAATTTATGTTTAATCCAGCATTATATTACCAAAGCACACAAATTTTTGCAGCAGAGTTGACTGTCATTACAGATTTAGGTTAAATTATCTTTTTATTTAGAAGAATTCAATTATTTTATTATTTTACTATTTATTTTAACTTAACATGGTACATGTTTACTAATATACCAAATATTCTATATGTTGTTAAAAAATAAAAGATTGTGTTCAATGGAAAAAGTTGTTGTATTTTTACCTAGACATTTCAAAATAATACATTTTAGAGCTGTAATTGCAATACCGTGGAACCGTGATATTTTTACTAAAGGTTATCTTTCCGTCAGAATCTCATACCGGCCCATGCCTAGTTGGCTGTGTATGCAAATTGGTGCTGGTCCAAACTGAGAGGGAGTGAGGATTTTATAACAACAGCCATATTTGTCCATGGGAGCAGGAAAACGGCCATGCGGGGGAGATGGCTTTTGAAATTTCCACCGCTTTGTTGTTGCATTTTTATTGAACTTAGTGACTCCTTCCAGTGAGAATCATCTCCTCGTAGTATCCTTGCTATTCTTAAACACAAACAAGTAGACATGGTCAAAATGTCTTTTTAAAGATCCCCAGAGGCTCCTAGAAAATGTCTTCTTTAAAGATACTATGAACAGAGGCCGTGAACAGAGTTAAAAATGCCAATCAAGGGCAATAACTGTGGAAAAAATAATAGTGTGCTTCTTATTTTCGAACTCCATCAGGGTCTTTATGGTCTTAAGCTACACACCAAATTTGGTTATCCTACCGCGAATATTTCTTGTGAAAAGTTGTTCCCCTTTATCCCGGCCGGACGGACGCACGGACAGACGGAGGTCAAATCAATATCCCCCGTCCACTTCGTGTGGCGGAGGATAATAACAAAGCAAAGCTGGGCTCATTAAGCATTCAGGTCACTGCCACACAGAGGACAGAGGCACACAGCTCTCGTTAAAGGATTCCTGTTACTCTGGACAGCCGGCCTGTGTGGAGAATACAAAACCTGATTTACATCTGGACTATTTCCATGAATGACCAGCAGTAAACGTTTTATCTTTCTTGCTTTGCAGTGAATGCTCTTTAAATTTATTAAACACCGAGGGTTTTATTTATGCTGTGAAAAATCCTTATTCTCAGCAGCATATTGATTAGTGATTGATTGGTAATATTGGTCAATAGAGCGTGTAACGGAAACGCCAGTGTGAAAGCTGTGAATTTGGAGAATGTGGCCAATTAGTGTTTTGGCAGAAAATCCGAAAAAAGAGTCTAAGGCACTCTGGTAGTGGAAAAAAGTAAAAAGCCTTTATTAAATGGCTAATGCATCGGCAAGATTAAAAAGCGCACCTACGCGTTACGGCCATACAGGCCGTTTGTAGGCACGAGCAATGCTCAGTATTCTGCAGGTGTCAGGTCTGTTTGCACAACTCTTCTTCACTGAATAACTTCAGACTTGGTTGACAGAGACAGAGAAAGGTTGAAAATTTTCTTCTAACGGCATTTTTGACTGCTCCCCAAACCATCATCATGGACCATCAGAAGCTCTCAGTGCTGTTTCATTCACCACCTTTATCACACAGAAATATTGGGAAATATCACTCCAGGGTTCATTTTAACTGGCAAATGTTTCCAGAGGTGTTCCCGACTGCCAAGAAAATAGTAAAAATGCAGGCCATAATGGTAATTAATGTTACATGTTACTCCGCCTTTCATGCAATTAAGAGCCATTCCACGAGAGATTGACATTTGGTGCGCAGTTGACCCCCCTGGAATTGAATGAAACTTGGCACATAGGTAGATATTGGTGTCTCAAAGAAAAAGCCAAATTTTTAGGTCCGTATCTCACGTTGCCTGCCAATAGCGCCACCTGGAAGCCACTTAAGTGGCTCAGTTTTGCTGTTGACACCACATTTTACATCAACTGTCATTCCTTAAGGGTACACAGTACCAAATATGTTATACTTTTATCATGACCTGTGACACTTCAAGTCCAGTTAGACTTCAGCACCACATCAGCGCCAAGCTGGGTAACTGTTTTTGAGCCAGAATTATTTGAGAAATAAGAATAAAAATTAAAAATGGGAATAAAATAATACCCCAGACATATAACAAACTAGAATGCTTTAGCATGTGTTTACTCACAACAAGACTATCATTTTCAGTGAATAGTGCCTTGATATCTTGCTGTGTTTGTGCAATGGACGGCCAAAAAAATGGTTGAAATTCATTTTTGGCGCATGTTTGCGCTACATTTTCTCTGTAACCCAGATTTGTACTATGAGGGTAAATGCTGTTTGTTGCGCTTTTGGAACTCTGTTTTCAGGAATACCAAGCATTTCTTTGGTATTATCTATGCTTTCAAGCTAGACGGAGCCAAAGTCCCTTTGGGGTACATAGTCTCTTTGGGGTACATTACAGCATTAGTAAAATCTCAATGGTAATATTTTCAGTTTAGATGATTTTAAACATCAAAAGCCGGGAAAATTCGCCTCCAGGGGGCACTGTATGCTGAATGCAAGTACTGGCCATCCCCAGCGAAGTATCAAAGAAATTGTTTTTGAATTGTGATGCAAACAGCTAGTTTTCTCTGAAAATGAAGAGTTTAGCTTGGTACTATGCTGAGTGGATAGCTATCTGACCAAAGGTGGTACTCTAAAGCAGCGATTCCCAACCCCCGGCCCCTGGACCGGTGCTGGTCTGTGGACTCGTCACTACCGGGCCTTAAAATGTTTTCTGAATAATGCTGAATGATTGTCTTTTTTAGCCTATTTTCCCCCTAGAATAATGGTGTTTTAAAAATGTTTTTTTTAAGTGTTAAAATTCAAACCGATGCTATACCAGTTGTTATTTCATTCAAAACATAAACAAGTAATAGGTAAAAAAGTGTTTATTTGAGCAGCAGCCTTGCGATCGCTTGGTGGGTAATTGGTTCCGGACACCTTGTAGGCTATCTGATCGGGCTGCGGTGCACGTAGTGTGAGGGTGGGACGTGCAGGTGCAGAGATGAGCGGCCCCCAGCAAACCTCCATGGCTCGTTTTAGCGGACTTTTCAAATAAAAGAAAGGGCAATGCCGAGCCGAAAATACTGGGAAAAAGAAAAAGCAGGTCAAGCTTCAATCGGAAATACGATGCCACTTACATTAAGTATGGATTCACTGCGACAGGCGATTCTGTTGCGCCAAGCCCATTGTGCGTTGTTTGTTCCGAAATACTCTGCAATGAAGCAATGGAGCCTTCAAAACTTTGGAGGCACTTAGCTACCAGGCACCCAACTCTCAAAGATAAACCGGAGGACTTTTTCAAAAGAAAAAAACGTGAGTTGGACGCCCAGAAGCAAGTTTTGATATCCACAACATCAGTGAACGTCGCTGCTACGAAGGCCTCTTATCTTATTGCTAACCGAATAGCTAGAGTTAAAAAACAATTGGAGAAGAGTTAATTTTGCCAGCTGCGAAAGATATGTGTCGGGAACTTTTGGGGGAAAAAAGCAGCTAGCAAGGTAGGACATGTTCCACTCTCAGCCAATACTGTTGCCAGGAGAATTGACGACATGGCCGAGGATATTGAGGGACAACTGTTGGGCAGATTAAAAGCATCTCCGTGGTACGCAATTCAAGTAGATGAATCGACTGACATGGAGAATAAGGCAATTATGTTGGTTTATGTACGGTACATGTATCATGATGAGGTGTCTTTCACTTCCTAGCGCAACCACCGGCTCAAAAATATTCCAAGCATTGAACGAATACGTTGCAGGCAGACTGGATTGGAAGTTTTGTGTGGGCGTCTGCACTGACGGGGCTGCCGCGATGACCAGCCGGTTGTCGGGGGTTACTGCCAGGGTGAAAGAAGTAGTGCCAGAATGTGAGGCAACTCACTGCATGATTCACCGAGAGATGCTGGCAAGCAAGAAGATGTCCCCTGAACTCCACACGGTCCTCAATGATGCAATACGTGCCATTAACCACATCAAAGCTAATGCCTTGAATACGCATTTGTTTGAATTATTGTGCGAGAACATAGATGCTGATTACAAACGCCTACTTCTACATACAGAGGTAAGGTGGCTGTCCAAAGGGAAAGCCCTCACACGAGTGTTTGAGCTTTGACAGGAATTAAAGAAATTCCTCGCCGACAAGCAGTCACCATTGGCAGTGCACTTCAGTGAGAGGAGCTGGCTCGCAAAACTGGCCTACTTGAGTGATATGTTCATGGCCTTGAACGAATTGAACCTTGCAATGCAAGGGAGGATGGCTGACACATTCAGGCTTGCGGATAAAATTGCTGGATTCAAAGCCAAGCTGGAAACCTGGGCACAGCGCGTCAACCGGGGTGTTTTTGACATGTTCAGCAACTTATCCAGTTTTTCGGAAGAGGCCGAAGGACTTGGTGAGTTGATACACAGCCACCTGACATCACTGTCTGGTGAGTTTGAACGTTATTTCCCATCTGAAAAGACCCAAGGAATGGCAAAGGGTGGATGCATAATCCATTCCAAGGTGAGTACATTCTATATTCATATATTATTCCCCTCCCCAAATTACATTTCCTATTCGATTTTCAATTTAGCAAAATAGTAATCAGAGTAATTGTAGTATTTTAAACATCAATACCCCCCCACACACACTCACATATTCGTAAGAGGAAAAAAAGTAAAAGAATTTGCACAGCTCCGTTAGTAACAGACACATTCAGCATATTCCTACATTTTCTGCTGTTTTCTTATTGTAAATATTTTTAAATTTAATTTTATCATGCACCAAAACACTAAAGCAAATTCCTCGTAGACCTATGTGATAACTTTCATGGCAATAAAAGTCAATTCTGATTCTAATTTTGAAGATGACGATGGTCGGAACCAGCTCTCATCAAGTCAAAAGGACCAGCTGCTGGAGCTCAGGAATGACGGAGGCCTGAAAACTTTCTTTACTTCATCATCATTGACATCCTTCTGGATCAAAGCATCGAGAGAATACATTGAGATCAGCACCCTTGCGCTGAAGACACTGCTCCCGTTCCCGACTTCATATCTGTGCGAGGCAGGTTTTTCTGCCATGACTGCCACTAAGAACAGACTTAGAAACAGATTGGATGTGAGGAATACCTTGCGTGTCTCATTGTCAACCATAAAGCACCAGTATGATGTTCTTGTGGCTGCCAAGCAATCCCAGGGGTCCCACTGACACGGATATCAGACTGTAAGTTGATTTTCATTCATATTTGTGTAGTGGTTCAATTTTATTTATTTATTTATTTTTTTTGTTTTGGCATATCTTAGAATCTGTGCATTCTTTTGGATGCACTGTTTTTTTTTTTTTTTGTAATGGAAGCCCAGGAAGAACAGCTTGTCTTGTGCGCAGCTAAATATGCTGTAATATAACCATCAATAACCAGTTCATGCTCACATGCAAACAGTTTTGTTCTTGTTGGTCTATTCTGGTATTTTCTGTTGTGATTTGGTCTTAGCATGATCTCTAATTTTATACTTTTAGAAATGATTGGCTGAAATCACTGAGTTGCTATTGTAATTTTGTAATGTGAAACTGTCTGACTGTTGAAGTGGTCTCTTATTTTCATACAGTTCACCTTTGTTGTCATCTTTTTGTGAGTGAAAACAGAGTTGCTGTTGAAGTGATTGTGTTTAGTGGTGAAAAGGGAATGATTCTGAAGAGATTTGACAGTTGAAATGGGCTGGTATATTCATACAATTATCTATTGTTGCATTCTAGTGCATAATATGTAACTAACACCACTGTAAATTAACCGCTGTGTAAAACAGTTAAAAATATATTGTTTCCATGATACAAATTAAAATTGAAGCATTTAAATTGACAACCGGTCCGTGGAATTTTTTTAAAGAATATGCCGGTCCTTGGCACAAAAAAGGTTGGGAACCTCGGCTTGCCTCGGGCTCGACTGGCTCCGTGGGTAACATCGACCCGGATCGAACAAAGAAGGCCATAGATTGCTGCTCAAGGCCAAGACCAAGGAGCACCTCTGGTGCGCACCACCAGGTGCCACCAACCCACAGTCCAATTCCAAAAACAGACTGACGGAGAGAGCTAGTCACATGCTTCAGCACCACATCATCGCCAAGCTGGGTAACTACGTTTTTGAGCCAGAATTATTTGAGAAATAAGAATAAAAATTAAAAATGGGAATGGGAATAAAATAATACTCAAAGAAAAAGCCAAATTTTTAGGTCCGTATCTCACTTTGCCTGCCAATAGCGCCACCTGGAAGCCACTTAAGTGGCTCAGTTTTGCTGTTGACACCACATTTTACATCAACTGTCATTCCTTAAGGGTACACAGTACCAAATATGTTATACTTTTATCATGACCTGTGACACTTTAAGTCCAGTTAGACTTCAGCACCACATCAGCGCCAAGCTGGGTAACTGTGTTTTTGAGCCAGAATTATTTGAGAAATAAGAATAAAAATTAAAAATGGGAATGGGAATAAAATAATACCCCAGACATATAACAAACTAGAATGCTTTATCATGTGTTTACTCACAACAAGACTATCATTTTCAGTGAATAGTGCCTTGATATCTTGCTGTGTTTGTGCAATGGACGGCCAAAAAAATGGTTGAAATTCATTTTTGGCGCATGTTTGCGCTACATTTTCTCTGTAACCCAGATTTGTACTATGAGGGTAAATGCTGTTTGTTGCGCTTTTGGAACTCTATTTTCAGGAATACCAAGCATTTCTTTGGTATTATCTACACTTTCAAGCTAGACGGAGCCAAAGTCCCTTTGGGGTACATAGTCTCTTTGGGGTACATTACAGCATTAGTAAAATCTCAGTGGTAGTATTTTCAGTTTAGATGATTTTAAACATCAAAAGCCGGGAAAATTCGCCTCCAGGGGGCACTGTATGCTGAATGCAAGTACTGGCCATCCCCAGCGAAGTACCAAAGAAATTGTTTTTGAATTGTGATGCAAACAGCTAGTTTTCTCTGAAAATGAAGAGTTTAGCTTGGTACTATGCTGAGTGGATAGCTATCTGACCAAAGGTGGTGCTCTAAAGAACTAATGTTCTACCGAACAACTATTCCATATTCCCAGACATATACCAAAGTTCTGTCTTTTCACAGATATAAAGTACATGCACAGTTATACATAAAATTTGTATTCTCTTTGGTATAAAGCTGGGTTGGTTGTAAATTGGAAAATGTTGGTGGTGATTGTAGCCTTGTGTCAACATGCAAGACTTTTACCAGTAGTCAGTACAGTGTACAGTTTCGTAGTGTTGGTGAGTTTCAGAAAATAACAAATTCTCTGCATTTTTGCATTACTATTAGAATTAAAGAGCAGACTTCAGTGTTAATTCTAGGATTTCCCTAGGGTATGGTGCTTGGGTATGAAAAAGGGCACAGCAGTCACGTCTAACGAGTGCTTATTCTGATAAAGGGCACAAGCAAGCAAGCAAGCAGCACCCTGCCAAGAAAAGGGCAGTTCATTTGTAGGGGTAACTTGTATGCCTTCATTCCTAACACCTGCCCATGATGTCTAGCTTATGGGATACCCGCTGGTTGGGAGGGTGGGGTTTCTTTTACATACTTCCCATTTCTGTGCGTACCAAGCCATGGGTGTTGACGCAACTATTGCGCCATATAGGCTGCAGCCCGCTCTTTAATTCGGAGACAAGCTCACTATCAATGGCCTGTAAGCAGCCCTGTAGAGACCCAGGATGCAGTGTAGTAGGGCTTGCCTCGGGCTCGACTGGCTCCGTGGGTAACATCGACCCGGATCGAACAAAGAAGGCCATGGATGGCTACTTAGGGCCAAGGCCAAGGAGCACCTCTGGTGCGCACCACCAGGTGCTGCAAACCCACAATCGAATTCCAAAAACAGACTGACGGAGAGAGCTAGTCACATTGACATCATTTCACTTTGGATAACATGAAAAGTATAAAACAGTTATAACTTTTGTACTATACATTCTGTCTTCATGTACACAGTTATGTGATGAAGATTCTTTTTTAGAGTTCAAATTATGGACTTTTATTTTATGTAAGTGTACGTATACTGTTGACGCATGTCTGCATATGTACTTACGGTGGTACGCCTTTTACATTAGTTTTTTTTTTTTTTGACATTTAATAATTTTGGATGGTCATGTTTTATAACATGCTGTACGTTTCTGACTGCGCTGTACCCATACTTGGTAATAGCCCATGTATTGTGCGTTTGTAATGCTCACAGTCACCATCAGTTTACAATCAAACAAGCTTTATACCAAAGGGATTACAAATTTTATGTATAACTGTGTGTGATTCATATGTTTCAAAAGACAGAACTTTGGTATATGTCTGGGAATATGGAATATTAGGTTGGTAGAACATTAGCTCTTTAGAGTGCCACCTTTAGTTAGAAAGCTATCTACCCAGCATAGTACCAAATCAAGCTCTTCACTTTCTGAGAAAACTAGCTGTGACTGTGTATCACAGTTCAAAAAAATTTCTTTGGTACATTGCTGGGGATGACCCGTACTTACATCCAGCATACAGTGGCCCCTGGAGGCGAATTTTTCTGATTTCTGATGTTTAAAATCATCTACACTGAAAATACTACCGTTGAGATTTTACAAATGCTGTAATGTACCCCAGAGGGACTACGTATCCAGAGAATTTCAGATCTCCATCTTGCTGGGTAAACAAAATAATGCCACCTAAACATAGGCCCAATCTGCTATGAAATGGTCCGTTTTGAGTTTTCCTCCAGGTCATGATAAAAGTATAACACATCTGGTACTGTGTACATAGACGTTGGAATGGGGGTAGAACCCCCCCCATCAGCCCCATACTGCCCCAAGTCTTTTTTTTTTTTAATTTAAGAAAAAATCTTAATTCAAATGTGTCTGACTTACATTTATGTCTTTCATATCATAAAAAAAATATGCTTTCTATATCATACCAACGTTGGAGAGAATTCTGGGAGTTGAATGGTTTTAATTCTGACGCCCAGGTCTCCATGTTTTTACTTGAGGTGAGTAGAGCTGGTGCTAACTCGGTTGGATGTGAATTGTAAATTGTCATCCCAAGCAAAATTGAGGGAAGCTCATTTATTCTTTTTGTAAGGCTATCTTGCATAGATCATGCTGGTCAGAATGAATCAAACAGTAGAGAGATCGATATTTCCTCTTTGGAGCGAGTTAGCAACCTTTGCTAACTCTCGGTTGGCAAGCTAGTGAGTTTGCTAATTCTGTCTGATCAAACCAGAATTTGTGTTCGTGTAATAACATTTTTTTCTCTGGTTAGAACTCAGAGTTGAAATTCATCGATGAATGTATAACTGCGTGATAAGTTTAGCTAAAAGTGGTGATCTATGTGACGTTGTTAATACTCATTTTGTAATGCTGAGCTAAGATATTTGTCAGATACCTCGTTGTAGCTAGCACTAATGGTGTAAATTTATCATCTGGCAGTGGTTGTCATTGTTGCTACCGGGCGTTTATCACAACGAGCTGTACATGGCCATTTACGAAGCTGAGTGAGCCATTCTTAAGCTGCTTTCACACCGGACGCGAAACGAATTTTTCGCGTGACAGATTACTTTCAAAGTCAATGCAAAGATGCAAATACATGCAAAACGCGTGTATTCACGTCTTTGCATTGACTTTGAATGTAATCTGTCGTGCGAAAAATTTGTTTCGCGTCTGGTGAGAAAGGAGCTTTACACAGAAATTTCACTTTAAGAAAAGTGCATTCATGTTCCAAGCTTCTGAAGGAGAGGGGCGAGCGGCTCTGTTGTGTTTTGAGGACGTTTCAACTGTCAACAGTAGTGACATCATATTGCTGATACAGCCTTTAATAACTGTGTGCTAATCAAAGTATCCTGCTTAAAATCAAATCCTTGTTCAGAAAACACTGTGCATACATATATGAGCACAAACCCCCATCAAAAATCCCGCCCCCCCTCTCAGAATATAGTTCTAACGTCTATGACTGTGTACCCTTAAGTCATAATAATTGATGTAAAATGTGGTGTCAAAAGCAAAGCTGAGCCACTTCAGTGGCTTCCAGGTGGCGCCACCAGCAGACCTCTTGAGATACGGACCTAAAAATTTGGCTTTTTCTGTGAGACTACCATATCTACCTATCTGCCGAGTTTCATTCAATTCCAGGGGGGTCAACTCCTCAACTTCTTCAAAAAGTGCCATTTTCTCATGGAATGGCTCTTAAACAAGAACATCTGCCATTTTTTGGGCTTTAGAAATTATTTGAAAAGAAATGCACTGTAAAAATAAACTTAAAAAACCAACATGCCTTGAACAACAGAATGAATTCAGTTCAAAAAGACTAAATTATGCTAAAGTCATTATGCTAAAGACTATTTGCTGCAATAGAACATTATTCTGCAGTAGAATAATGTTCTTGCATCATTATTTGTTTATTCAATCATATTTTCTCACTTAGTCAAGTCATCTTTGCTCTCTGAATAAAGATGAAAAAAAAACTAAGGACTTATGTAAATGCATTTCATTTTCATTTTTGGTTCACACGATATATAAAAAAGTAAACAGACACTCATTGTTTCATTGTTTCTTCATAATCCATGTTTGGTCTCTTAGTTCCACCTGTGGAAAATTTGCTGTTATTAACTGACCAGACTATTCGGGGCTTCCAGCAGTCGAGAGAAGGCCGTCTTCTGTTTCGGTACGACAATGCCAATGTTGCCATGTTGGATGTGCATGACCTTCAAGCCCTCAGGTAGCACTGTATTAAGAACAAGAGATGCTTCTCTTGTAGACATGACTAAATGTGCTTGTACAAACTTCAGATGACCTGTGCAGGGGTGCTCAGAGATTTTTTTAAAAATAAGGAAATTCCACATGGCAGGATATAAAAATAAGGAAGTATTGAAATCACGGCCCAATCATGGCCAAGGCCTTTCTAGAGGTATCCAGGGGCATCCCCCCCCCCCCGGGAAAATTTTTTATTTCTAGGCTTTAAATGGTGCATTCTGAGCACTAAAAGAACAATTTATACAACACCATTTAAATTTC
This sequence comes from Gymnothorax javanicus, assembly GCA_029692085.1. NCBI lineage: Eukaryota > Metazoa > Chordata > Actinopteri > Anguilliformes > Muraenidae > Gymnothorax > Gymnothorax javanicus. The sequence continues at coordinate 104,311,181 of CM056202.1, read as the reverse complement.
AGGCACAAAAGCCGACAAAATCACACAAAAAACTCGAACTTGTGTACTAAGAAACTAGAAAATATTTATTTCAAGATAATATATGTACATATATCAAGTCATTCCCAAATTGAATTTTTTTTTAAACTTATTATTGAAAACACTATTACAATCTACCTCACATTACAAATCTACCCTGAGATTACCTCTTTAAACTTAACACAGAATTTGAAAAAATCTATTTTTTTTTTTACATCTTTGAACACTCTTGAACATATTTGAACATTTTTGAACCCTCGTCCATCCTCCAGTTTTCAAAATTGTCATTTGAGGTAACTTGGAACATGAAATCATTGCAAATTTCAACATTTTCTAATTTTAACATAATGACTGGAAATATAATTATTGAAACCACTAACTATTAAAATCTACCTGAGATTATAAATCTACCTGGGATATTATGTATTATGTATCAGTAAGTAACTAGGTAAGTAAGTAAGTATTTATTTCTTGCAACTGTAAAGTTGAGCATTTCAAAGAAATTGATATTACATTAACAATGAGGCAGAATGTTAAGCTGAATATATACAATGATTCTGAAGTGTAGTTAGTTATATTTACAATGTGTATTTCATTCACATTCATCCAGTCTTCATAAACAAAGAAAACAAACAATATTGAATGTTCATACATGTATCATTGTAACACAAAAATCAATTGTGTGTATACGTGTCTATGCAATCGAAACCACATCAACTGTGACAGACAATCCTTACATCATTGTGATAAGGGCATCTACAATGCATAATCATTATCATCATCAGCTGCAACTTCCTGTACTGCCAAATGACGTAGATTATATCCACAATCCGGAAAGATATCCATAATCTCATCCACAAGCAAGCTAGCTACATAAAAGCAATGCTCCATATCAGGGTTGTGCACACACAGGGCTCTACAGGTGCTCGAGCAACAGCCCTTTTGCCTTCATAGACAAAAGTGCCCTTTTTGGCTGTAACTTGTAAGAGCCCCTTTTATGCCCTCCAGCACCCTAATCATTGTTTAATTCTAGGCTCACTAAAATCAGGATGGATACTGATGGGCACGAGCCTTTGAGGCCATAACTTTACATCCCTCCTAGTTCAAGCCCTTTATTATTTTTCAGTAATTTGGAGGAATGTTACACAGCTGGAATTCCTATCTTGAATCAATAAAAAATAAAGCAGCTTCTAATAGATTCTAAAACTTATGTGTGACTTTTGTTTGATCACAGATGGTCTTCCCGGGCTTGGCAGTATGATACGATATGTGAATTAGTTGGCATATGGTTTTGTATATTAGCCATGCAATATCAGTATGTTCTTACAGTGGGGCGCATAAATTTGGGCACCCCTGGTTTAAATGTCTGTTACAATTAATCTCCAAGTGATTGAAAGCAAACCTGAACACTAAATGCTACAAAGTTAAACATGGCTCGTGCCATCACATTTTAAAGCAAGAATAATTTTTAACTTAACAGTTTCAAAATAATAAAACAAGAAAACAGGCCTTGTGCAAAAGTTTGGGAACCCTGTCAGCTAGTACTTTGTAACTCCTCCTCGGGCAGCTATAACAGCTTGCAAACGCTTCCTGTAGCCAGCTGAGAGTCTTTTAATTCTTGTCTTTGGAAATTTTCCCCATTCTTCCTGACAGAACGCCTCTAGCTCAGAAATATTCTTCGGCCTTCTTGCATGCACGGCATGTTTGAGGCCTCTCCACAGATGTTCAATAATCAAGTCTGGGGACTGTGATGGCTATTCCAAAACCTTCATCACTCTTTCCTGGAGGTACTTCATGGTGGATTTTGAGGTATGCTTCGGGTCATTGTCTTGCTGGAGTACCCAACGTCTCTTCATCTTCAATTTCTGGACTGAGCTTTGAACATTAGCCTCTAGAACAGCAAGGCCGGGATCCCCTAGTGGCACTGGCAGGCGGTGGCACCGCAGTGGCACATCGTGGCAATCTGTGGCAGGTGAGCGGCGCAGCAGTGGCAAAACTGTGGCAGGCGAATCGCGGCGAAATGTGGCAGGCGAGCGGCACTCTTCGGCACCTGACAGACACTTTCCTCGACTCGCGAACTGGTCAGCTGTCATAAATCTGTTTCATGAAAGTTGTATAGATATAAATAGTTGATTTTAAATTGTGAACGTTTGTGAGTAACCGCGTCGGTTGTAGCGTGATCCGACTTCTGTCAAATGCGACGTTCTGTTTTCATTATCTTGTTCTGGCAGTTTGGAAAAGATGGAAAATCGCCTAGTTCAGTTTGCCTTTCCTAAAGTCCACCGAACTGACATGGATAAACTCTTGTCATTCGGTTCTACGATAATTAACCTGCATTCGACATATCACTGGCATCGTCATTTTATTTGTATCAATATGTTCATACAGCCGTTAGCTACCTAGGTCTGTTTATGCCCAGTCCGATGACCTTAGCTAGCTAACATTTTTAATAGATTAACATTATAAATTCGAGCGTTTTGTCCTCTAAGGTGATTTTTATCCCTGCGAGCTACCACAATTGTGGATAATTGACTGGGTTTAGATGTAAATAAATAAGTAAATAGAAAAACCCTAAGTAATCACCGTGGTAAGAAGTTTTTTTTTTTTTTTTTTCCCCATGCAGCGAATTGTTTATTCTTCATGTAGGCCTAAATACAGTGCTAGAGATGAAAAGGAACAATACTATGCTATTTATAACTGCTTTTATAGAACAATTGGTCACAACAATTAAAAATATATTTTTAAAGTGTTGTTTGCTTAATAAATATAAAATTACAATATGAGAAAAATTTGGCCACAGATTTGCACTTTTTATTCACAAGGCTATTTTTATTTTTTGTGTTTGTTTTCTCATTTCTTCATAACATATAAGCAGCAGAAGACTGCCATTAAACACTGGCCTACTTCATTGTTCTGCAGTGTAAAATATTAACAACCCCAATTCCAAAATAGTTGGGTTCAAAGTGTAAATTATGAATAAATTCAAAACGCAATGACTTTCACATCACACCAGCCAGTATTTTATTCACAACAAAACAGAGATAACATAGCAAATGTTGAAACTGAGAAATTTTACAATTTTATCCACAAAATGAGCTCATTTCAAATTTGATGGCTGCTACAGGTCTCAAAACAGTTGGGAAAGGGGCCTGTTTACCATGGTGTAGTATCCCCTCTTCTTTTTAACACAGAGTGGAGGCGTCTGGGCATTGAGGAGACAAGTTTCTTGAGTTTAGCCATTGGAATTTGATCCCACTCTTGTTTAATACAGGCTTCCAGCTGCTGGAGAGTTTTGGGTCCCCTTTGACGGACATTTTGGTTAATTATGCACCAAATGTTCTGAACTGGTGAAAGATCAGGACTGCAGGAGGGCCAGCTCAGCACACGGACTCTTCTACTACGAAGCCATGCTGTTGTAATAGCTGCAGTATGTGGTTTTGCATTGTCCTGCTGAAATACACAAGGCCTTCCCTGGAATAGATGTCGTCTGGAGGGGAGCATGTTGCTCTCAAACCTTTATATACCTTTCAGCATTCATGGTGCTTTTTAAAACATGCAAGTGTCCCACACCATATGCACTAATGCATCCCCATACCATCAGAGATGCTGGCTTTTGAACTGAACGCTGATAATAGGAGGGGTGGTCTTTCTCTTCTTTTGCCCAGAGGATATGACGCCCATGATTTCCAACAAGAATGTCAAATTTGGACTCGTCTGACCACAGGACACTTTGCCACTTTGCTACAGTCCATTTTAAATGAGCCTTGGCAACACGACGGCGCTTCTAGATCATGCTCAACAATGGCTTCCTTTTTGCATGATAGAGTTTTAGGTGGCATCTGTGGATGGCACAGCAGACTGTGTTTACAGACAGTGGTTTCTTGAAGTATTCCTGGGCCCATTTAGTAATGTCAATGACAGAATCAGGCCGGTGATGCAGTGGTGTCTAAGGGCCCAAAGATCAGGGGCATCCAGTAAAGGTCTTCGGCCTTGTCCCTTTTTCCAGTTTCTCTGAATCATTTGATGATGTTATGCACTGTCGATGATGAGACCTTCAAAGCCTTTGCAATTTGACGTTGAGGAACATTGTTTTTCAAAGTATTCCACAATTTTTTTTTTAAGCCAACCTTCACAGGTTGGAGAGCCTCTGGCCATCTTTACTTCTGAGAGACTCAGCCTCTCTGAGACATCCCTTTTATAGCCAATCATGTTACACACCTGATGCCAGTTAACTACTTGCTCAACGTTCTTTCAGCTGATTCTCTTTTATATTAATTGCTTTTTCAGCCCTTTTTTGCCTGTGTCCCAACTTTTTTGAGACCTTTTGCAGCCAGAAAATTTGAAATGAACTCATTTTGTGGATAAAAATGTAAAATGTCTGTTTCAACATTTGAAATGTTATTTATTTTCTATTGTAAATAACATATTGGCTCGTGATCTGAAAGTCATTGCATTTTGATTTTATTCACAATTTACACTTCGTCCCAACTATTTTGGAATTGGGGTTGTAATTATCAATACAATCGTGAAAACATCTTTATATATGCCACAGGAGTGCCAGTAGCTGCCACAGGAGTGCCATAGGTGCCACAGTGATGCAGTTATAAATAGCATATTATTATTCCTTTTCATCTCTAGCACTGTATTTAGGCTATTTATGCCTATTTCAAGAATAAACAATTCGCTGCATGACAAAAAAAAAAAAAAAAAACTTTCCACATTGGTGAAGTCAATTACCCACAATTGTAGTTATTCGCAGGTATAAAAAGCACTGACAAGATGCTCGAATTTATATTGTTAATCTATTAAAAATGTTAGCTAGCTAAGGTCAGCGGACTGGGCATAAACAGACCTACATAGCTAGCGGCTGTATGAACATATTGATACGAATAAAATGACGATTCCAGTGATATGTCGAATGCATGTTAATTATTGTAGAACCGAATGACAAGTGTTTATCCATGTCAGTTAGGCGAATTTTAGGAAAGGCAAACTGAACTAGGCGATTTTCCATCTTTTCCAAACTGCCAGAACAAGATTAAGAAAACATAACATCACTACTTGACTGAAGTCGGATCACGCTACAACCAACGCGGTTACTCACGAACATTCACAATTTAAAACAAACTATTTATATCTATACAACTTTCATGAAACAGATTTATGACAGCTGACCAGTCGCGAATCGGGGAAGGTGTCTGTCAGGTGCCAAAGAGTGCCGCTTGCCTGCCACATTTTGCCGCGATTCGCCCGCCACAGTTTTGCCACAGTTTGCACCACAGTTTGCCACAATGTGCCACTGCGGTGCCACCGCCTGCCAGTGCCACTAGGAGGATCTCGCTGTCTCTCCTCTAGAATGTCTTGATATTTGGTGGAATCCATTCTTCCTTCCACCCGCACAGTATTGCCTGTGCCCCCAGCTGCTACACAACCCCAAAGCATAATGGATCCACCTCCATGCTTAACAGTTGACAACGTGTTCTTCTCTACAAATGCTTCACCTATTTTTCTCCAAACATACCTTTGTTGAAAAATTTCAATTTTGGTTTTGTCAGTCCAAAGCACATTGTTTCAATAGGCGAGAGGTTTCTTAAGGTTTTCTTTTGCATACCTCAGACGCTTAATTTTGTGTTGAGGTCATAGGAAAGGCTTCATTCTTGGAACTCTGCCATGTACGTCTTTGTTGTTTAAGCTACGCTGTATTGTTGTCCTGTGAACAACTAGACCTGTGTCTGCTACTCTTTTTTTGCAGCTCTTTTGCAGTGATGTATGGGGTTCTTCTGAGCATTTCTTACCAGATCTCGGGCAATGCTATCTGAAATTTTTCTCGCATTCCGAGAGTTTCCCATTACAGCTTCGCAATAACTCTGCCCCCAACCCCTGACTCAATCAGTTCTCATTGCTTGCAATCACCAACAAAAGGCTCTCTGATTAGCTACGAATTTAAGTTTGTACAAAAGTACATATTGGCTCAATCTACCGAACTTAATGGGAAATGAAGTTTTTCACATACACAAAAATATTTTGTTTTTGTGCCAGATTTGTTCTTATGGAGTAAAATTTTAAAAATACGGATATCCGTAACATTATGGACTCTGAGCACCCGTGCCTGTGTCAGTGAACACACTTTGTTGTGGCTTCATGGAATGAAAACTCAAGATAAAAAACTGATTTACTACTATTTGACAGCAAACACGCGATATCCCACCTGATTCACAGCCGGAGGTAGACAGCCATTAAGAGAGAGCTTTACATATGCTTCATCTATCTATCACTATGTGTGATTGGTGGATTCCTTTGCCAGTCTATTCTGATGTCAAACTAACCAATGGGCACTCTCGAATTACTAGGGACCCTCCCATTCTCAGACTGCCGTCTTCACTCAGTCTGAGGTCACGTGTACGCTGCTCGTATCCACCTTAATCCCTGAACGTTCTATCTCCCCTGATTCATACGTGGTTCAACGGACTCGCCGGTCTCCTTCTTGTCAAACTGTTGCTTACATCCGTTTTGATCGAACTGAGTAGTAGCCTGCGGCTAGCGTCTGTGGTACAGCGGGATAGGTATATACAGTGTATATTCAAATGTAGAGGCTAGCTAACCTATTTTTTATTAGGCCAAAACATTCTTTAGCTTGACAAAGACGTGATATTTATTTGGGTGGCTACACACGCTCCAACAGCCAAAGTTAAAAAAAAAAAAAAAAAGCGTGACAAGACGGCGAGTTGCAATTCATATGCAGGAACTAATTAGCTAGCAAACTGCGTATCAAAATGCTTTTGATTCAGCAAATAGTCTGGCAACAGTTTCTTTGTTTTGCACAATGGTAAAAACCCCAGCCGTTACCCGCTCCACTACTGAATGATATCACATTAGCTGTGGGCAACAATCATTATTCAGAGCACGGAAGTACAGTCCTCAAGCTTCACTTCGCATGCTGGAAATCACCAAAGCACGGAACGAAATAAAGATCTCAGTCCAATCCTTCACAACTGCTGTAGCTGACAAGCTAAATATTTGCCACAAGAATATAGTCGACTAAACCTGAGGTTTTTACAAAAGCCAGGATTACGATTATGCACCTTTCAATATTCACTAATGCTGCTGGTAAGCCCCTCCCCTGCTCAATGTCAACTTGTTCAAAAGTGCTAAAGTTAGCCTGTATAACAGCTAAATGTGTGGGTTTCAGTATGCATCCCGCGTGCGACCGTAGATGGCCAACGCTGGTTACTTCACCGGAAAACTTAACTGACCACTGGCTGACAATACTGCTATTTGTTCAAAAAAAGGTTACTTGTTGGACGGATCTTTGAATTGACATATCAGGGGACTGTATAATGTATAATACAGTGGGATCGGGATGATCATCCCATTCATCCGTCTGGCGCTTTTTTACGAAATGATGTGAGCATACGTATATCCCCTTGGGTGGATATTTCAGTCTTAGCGCGGCTAGCCACTCCAAGTGCCTACTCGCTGGCATCGAGTGTAGACTGTAAGGTGCCAGGCAAGGGCAATCTTTCCTAATCACCTTGTAAATAAGGCACTCTGTTTCCATACAAACGTTGTATGTTTTTTGAGTTATTCGTACAACCAACAACGGAACAAGTGGAGCCTGAACGCATTCAGCCTGCAGATCTCTCTTCAGTACTGCGAGCAATGACTGAAAGTAAGAGACCGTCAGGGTTCTCATAGATACAGTCGGCAACAAAGGGAACGCCCACAAAAGTAGAGCCGAGGGGGAAAACAAATCGGTCTCTGCCATTAGCTATAATGCCGAAGAGTTGCTGTGTGCCCTTTTTCACCACAAATAAACAAAAAATTCACCAATTAAAGTTTTACATTTTTCCAAATAATAAAATGGAACCACGAAGGAGGACAAAATGGCTTCAAGCTATCAGAAGAGAGGACGAGTTTGGCAGATTATGGCGGGACCCAACAGCAGAACGTGTATGTCTGCAGGCCACTGAGTCGGATCATTAGCCCAGTCTTTTAAAACATATGGACAACAATCCAACCCCAGTATATTTAATTTTTTAATAAATCGATCCTTGTCAGCAGGCAATAGCGACTCAAAGAACGTCATGACAACTTCTTAACGTTAGGAAGAGAAGTTTAAATTCCGCGTTTTTACAGTATAGCGGACGGGGGGGAAGGATTGTTTTCCCCCTTGGCTCTAACCAGATGTGACGTTTGTGGGCGTTCCTGTTGTTGCCGACTGTATCTATGGCGGCGCGTATCGTTAGAACAGGAATTAGGTGGTTTAAACGAAATAAGATCATTTGAAACGTCTTTATGCAATTGCATTGCTTCCAATGATCTTATTAACTGTTTAAACGATCATGAAACACATGCATTGCTTCCAACCCCTGAATAAAGAAAAGCGTAAGAACTCCGGAGTCATAATGCAGATGAAACTGATAAACCTCCATGCACAAGGACTTCAATTCCGTGCGAGAATCTCTTACACATGCGTTGATTAAATAATTGCTGAGTACAGCAGAGGAACGTAAATATACCACTAAAACTCACGCGGAATGCATGAGAGTTGACAGGTGCGCGTTATTAATGAAAAGTGACCACACCTGTTAATGTTGAGAGTTTTCTGAGCTTTTGTAATGGTAATTTAAATGAATGATTGAAAACAGGTCATGACCAATCATTATTTTCAAGGGATGGGTTTGAGACTCTCCTATCGCCAGTTCACCAGCCGCCACTGATATATATATATATATATATATAAGTTTCAAGATGTTGTGCATGTTGTATTTTACGCCGATTTAGAGGTTCTTTTTTTGCCCCCCCCCCAAAGAGGACAAATGCCCACCCAAGCTTGGCATCATGGCAACGCCTCTGACCAGTAACAAAGGTTTTCAGCCCTGACACCGGATTTATTTTCAGGAATGTATAGCTTCGGGGTGAGCGCACGGCAAAATAATTAACAAAATCAAACTAGATGTAAATGACCCTCGCTTGCTGACAAGAAAATAAAGAGAAACAAAAAGACATAACATTGACCTGAGCTCCTGGACAAAAACAGGAGAAAACCATGATTTAACAAAATGATACTGTTATGGCCCCAATTTGTTATGACGTCACGGACAGCAAGGGATGACAGACAAAATTCTTAAACTTCAACAGATTTAATTAAACCCACACTTTGAACTAATCTACAATCTACATCTACTGACCAAGATTGAGAAGAAAATAAAAAAATGAGATATTTACAATTTCCTGTAATGGAGATGGGCTGCTATGTTGTGATGTCCTGGGACAGGAAAATGCTCCAACACAGGCAAAAATCCACAAAAAGCTTAACAGGTCTTGAAAAGAGTGACAGGTCTGGTCAAATGTATCCTTCTTGCAATTTCTCCTACTACTACACTCTCGATTTTTCTCCTTATATACTCTTTTCCAGCCCCCTCTGAGGCATGCCCGGGACATGCCCAAACCTAGTTTAAGATTGCTTAACAAAAAAAAGTCAATACTGCCATCTAGTGGCTTTTTACCACATTACACCTCCATTCCAAAGGGAAAAATTTTGACTTATAAAGGCTAAAATTTTTCTTTTCAATACAAAAATGGTTAAGTAGACACGTGTGTATATATATATATATATATATATATATATATATATATATATATACATATACAAACACGGGATAAGCAATCAGCAATTACATTGTCAGTACCCTTTACATGCTTGATTTCCAAGTCAAACTCCTATAAATCAAACTCCGATTCTTGTTTTTCATCTTACTCAAAAACATTAACGGACTGTGGTCAGTATATACAGTCATTGGCTTTTGCCCTGCACAAACATAAACCTCAAAGTGTTGTTAGGATAGAACCAGAGCCAACAGCTCCTTCTCAATTGTGGAATAGTTCTTTTTGTGGCGATTGAACTTCCTGGAGAAGTATGCCACGGATGCTCAATGTCATCAGAGTCACTTCTCTGTAGGAGCACAGATCCACAAGCTTGGTCGCTAGCATCGACCGCTATGGAGAAACGGTTTGTTGAAGTCAGGAGATTTGAGCACGGAAAGTGACACAACAGAGACTTCAGGCGATCAAAGGCTCTTTGGCATGCTTCATCCCAAGTGAACTTTACGCCTTTCCTTCAGTTGGTTGGTGAGACTGAGAGCAATCTCAGCAAAGTTCTTGCAGAACTTGCGGTAGTACCCGATCATTCCAAGGAAGCGGCGCAAAAGCTTTTTTGTTGTCAGGAACGGAAAGTCCATGATGGCTTGGACTTTAGCACTTATGGGTGCCACCTTACCCCTGGCCTATGACGTAGCCAAGATACGTGACAGTAGCACAACCAAAGTCACTCTTGTTCAGGTTAACAGTCAGGTTAGCCTGGGTCAAGTGCTGAACAACGCCTGTACATCTTTCAGATGTTCTTCCCAGGAGTCACTCCATGTGATCAGGTCGTCGATGTACGCACCCGTGTGTGGCAATCCGCCGATTGTAGACTGTATCATCCTTTTGAACGTGGCTGGGGCATTTTTCATGCCAAAGGGTAGGACTTCATACTGGTATAACCCAGATGGTGTGGCAAAAGCAGAGATGCTCTTGGCCCTCTCAGTTAAAGGCACACACCAATAACCCTTCAATAAATCAATCTTGGTCAGAAACTTTGCTTGCCCTACTCTATCGATACAATCATCAATCCTAGGTATTGGAAACACATCAGTTCTAGTTACAGCATTGACTTTGCGATAATCTGTACAGAATCTAGTGCTTCCATCAGGTTTTGGAACTAGAACACAGGGTGAACTCCAATCTGAGTTAGAGGGTCTGATAATATCATGTTCTAACATGTACTCAACCTCTTTCTCAGCAATCTTTCTCTTTTCAGGATTCATCCGCACGGATGCTGTTTTATTGGTTTGGCATCACCCACATCTACATCATGAGAGGCTATAGAAACTCTCTTTGGAACATCAGGAAATAGATCTTTATATTTCTTGATCAACTTCTCAAACTGATCTCTCTGTGAGGGTTCGAAGTGCTGGAGTTTTACATCAAGATTTTGCAACACTTCAGAATTTGACAATTTACATTAAAGAACTTCAGCTTTAATTCTAGGTTCATCATCTTGAAACTTCCCCTCATCTTCACAAGTCTCGGCCATAGGAGGATCTGAAGTGACAGCTGCAACCCTAGCATTCCTATCATGATAAGGCTTCAGCATGTTAATGTGACACAACTGTTTTGGCTTTCTCCTGTCTGGAGTCTTCACAATGTAATTGAGATCATTGAGTTTTGTGAGAATTTCATAAGGACCATGAAATCTAGCCTACAATGGATTGGACTGCAAGGGAAACAACACAAGGACCTTGTCTCCTGGTTTAAACTCACGGCTTCTAGCCTTATGATCATACCAAGTTTTCATTTTTCCCTGACTTGATTTCAAGTTCTCTTTGGCTAGGTCACAAGCTGCACGCAGTCTTTCCTTGAACTTGCTAACATAGTCTAACAGACTGATATGCAGCTCTTTCTCTTACCATTGTTCACTCAACAATAGCAAAGGTCCTCTCACTTCATGGCCAAACACTAACTCAAACGGACTGAATCCAGTAGACTCCTGCACTGCTTCCCTAGCTGCAAACAACAGCAAATGAACACCTTCATCCCAGTCTTTCTCATGGTCATAACAATAAGTCCTCATCATTGTCTTAAGAGTGGAATGAAACCGCTCTAAGGCACCCTGACTCTCTGGATGATAGGCACTGGAAAGAATCTGCTTCGCACCTAGTTCATACACAAACTGCTGAAACAATCCGGAAGTGAAATTGCTGCCTTGATCTGACTGAATTTCCCTGGGAAAGCCAAACAACGTGAAGAACTTTATCAAAGCCTTCGAGATTGCAGTTGCCTTGATGTTGCGTAGAGGTATGGCTTCAGGGAATCTGGCAGATGCACACATGATTGTCAACAAGTACTGATTTCCAGATCTAGTCTTGGGTAATGGACCAACACAATCAACAATGACCTTGGAGAAGGGCTCCCCAAATGCTGGGATAGGCTGCAATGGAGCTACAGGTGGGTCTAACTGGTGTTTTCCAACTACCTGACAAGTGTGACAGGTTTTGCAAAAGTTGGAAACATCTTTCCGAAGTCCAGGCCAGAAGAAGTGTTTCATGATCTTATCAACAGTCTTGTTAACCCCAAGATGACCTCCTAAAGGCAAACTATGAGCCATTGTTAAGATCTCATTCCTGTAGACCTTCGAACAACAATTTGCTTGACCACTGCCCAATCTGCATTGGCAGGGATATCAGGAGGGCGCCACTTCCGCATCAACACTCCATCCTTGAGATAATATCCAACTGGAACTGCGTCTATTTCTTCATCAGGAAGGGCTCTCTTCTTTAGTACACAAATTTCAGGATCATTGTTTGCTCCTGAATCAACTGCTTTCTGGACAGAGACAAGTCTCCAGACACATCAGAATCACCAGACCCATCTGGCTGGCTGAATAGAGAACTGATAAAAGTGTCTGATAAGTCCTCAGACGGAGAAACCATAGTAGGCTGAACAGAGTCATGAGGCGAACCACCTGAGTCATGACTATTCAAGGTGCTGGGCGGCACCACATCATCTTCTTCTTGAGCCTTCTTGGCCATAGCACGAGTCACTGCACAGGAAGGATACAGAGATGGGTCTTCATCGCCATCTTCAGTGCTCGGCTTTGAGTAAGATGAACAGGGGAACTACATTGCCCCCAGCCAGGTCATTGCCTAGCAACAGAGAAACACCCTTGATAGGTAGACTTGACGTAAGTCCCACCTTTACCTGTCCTGTAACTAAATCTGACTTCAAGAATATAGAGCGCAGGGGTACAGATACAGTCCTCCCTTCAATACCTTGTACAAGTATGAAATCCCCAGAAGCGGTCTCATCACGTAACTCCAAGGAGTCCATCAACAAAAGTGACTGAGAAGCTCCGGTATCCCTTAGGATATATATGGGGACAGGAGGAGAATGCTCATTCAGAGCCACTAATCCCTCTGACACAAATGGAAGAAATTCCTCCCTCACAAAGTCAGCAGTATCAGGCTTCTTAGCCTCACAAGGAGCAGGCAATTTAGCAGATCGGTCATCTACTACAGGGGTTTCTAACCTTGTCTTCACAAAGGCATTGGGTTTGGTATCCTTTTCTTTTTCTTTCTTAGCTTTAAGGAACCAACAGTTAGTTGTAACATGACCAGATTTCTTGCAATAATTGCAAACTAGACCACTTTTGTCACTGTCAGCTTTCACACTTTGTTCAGACCTTTTACTGGATTTCTGAGCACCATCACCAGATTTTTTTTTTGTCTTTGGGTGAGGAATCTTGGGTATCACCGTTACCTTTCTTCTGAAATTGGGACCATCTATTGTTACTGCTAGACTGAAATTTGGACTTATGTGTTAGAACATATTCGTCTGCAAACTTGGCAGCTGATTGCAAATTCAGTGCTTGCTTCTCATTAAGGTAGGTCTTAATATCATCCTTGACACAGTTCTTGAATTCTTCAACTAACACCATCTCTTTTTAGTGAGTTGAAATCATCCTTGACCTCCATAGAAGTACACCAGCGCTCAAAAGCAAACCTTCTTCTCGTTAGCAAATTCAACATAAGTCTGATTGTCAGATTTCTTCAGACCTCTGAATTTCTGTCGGTAAGCCTCTGGAACCAACTTATAAGCTGTCAAAATAACCTTTTTGACAACCTCATAATCAGAGGAATCATCTGCAGACAAAGCTGAATAGGCTTGTTGAGCTTTTACCCTTGAGGACAGTTTGCAACATCAGAGGCCAGTGTTCCTTTGGCCACTGACAACTCTGAGCTACCTTCTCGAAGCACTGGAAATACTTATCAACCTCCTTCTCTGAAAATGGAGGCACCAGCTTTACCTCCTGGCTAGCCCGAAATTTGTTTTCGGCTTGAATTTTTATTTTTAGTAGCTCCATTTGGAGCCTTTCTTCTCTATCTAATTTTTCTAAATTGAAATCTCTCTGTCTCTGTCTCTCTCTTTCTGCTCTTTCCTCTTCTCTTGCTAATTTTTCTAACTCAAACTGCCTTTCTTTCTCTCTTTCTCCTCTCTCGAACTCTTTGTTTTTCTTTTTCTTCAATTTCTAGCATTTTTTAATTTAAGTTCCAATTCTACATTTGATTTTCCACGAAAACTGTTCCAGATTTCCTGGTGCAAACACATTTTCATCAATGTAATATTCAACAATCTCTCTTGCCAGTCTTGCTTTTCGCATGGCTGGTTTTACATCTGTCAGCTCTAACTTTCTGCATATTTCTAGCAGTTCTGTCTTTTTAAAAGACTTCAAAACCTCTACGGTTGGTGATGCCAAGAAATCATCCATTGCTGTTGATCTGCCAATATATATCTAGGAAAATTCAAAAAACAATTTCACTATTTGAAATTTTAGATTTTCAATAAATGACTCGCACAATGGTCTACCCCGGACCCAAGCCCCCAATTTGTTATGCCCCCAATTTGTTATGACCCCAATTTGTTATGACGTCACGGACAGCAAGGGATGACAGACAAAATTCTTAAACTTCAACAGATTTAATTAAACCCACACTTTGAACTAATCTACAATCTACATCTACTGACCAAGATTGAAAAGAAAATAAAAAAATGAGATATTTACAATTCCCTGTAATGGAGATGGGCTGCTATGTTGTGATGTCCTGGGACAGGAAAATGCTCCAACACAGGCAAAAATCCACAAAAAGCTTAACAGGTCTTGAAAAGAGTGACAGGTCTGGTCAAATGTATCCTTCATGCAATTTCTCCTACTACTACACTCTCGATTTTTCTCCTTATATACTCTTTTCCAGCCCCTCTGAGGCATGCCCGGGACATGCCCAAACCTAGTTTTAGATTGCTTAACAAAAAAAAGTCAATACTGCCATCTAGTGGCTTTTTACCACATTACAATACCCACCCCTACCGAACCAGGGCTGTAGCCACATTTTAATGCGGACATCATAATACGTTGTTTTTCACTGGCAGTCGATTTGGGAGCAGGGAGAAGTGAGTTCCCCGCTCCTGAGGTTGGTCCGTCTTTTAAAATGCAGGCTTGTATGTGGCAACCAGTCAGCGGTCTGGAGGTACCTACAGTCACGCGCCTTCAATCATTCAGTTAGCAAATGAGTGAAGCTCACCGGCAGTCAGCCACACACAGGCATCAAAGAGTACGACAAAAAAAATAGGCATAAGGCATGCATACATGCATAAACAACAAGGATGCTTGCAAATACATGAAAAAAAGGTCTATATGAGCATGAGGTCGTAACGCCATCTTTTAAATTGTTTTTGGAAATAATGCATGTTGTGCTCTCAGGGCTAGTGAGGAGACTGTTTTCAGCAACATGTTCTGAAGGGAGCATCTGCTATAATCTGAAATGCAATGAAAAACTGAAGTTAAGAGAGTTAAAGTCATAAATAAGAATGGAAAGTAGAGATTGCAAACAAGGTGACTGGCTCTAGGTTGGGTGACGGTATTTCCAGGAGCCACAAGGGAGTAGGGCTGGAGCAACTTGAGAATTCCAGGACAGCAGCAGCGATTTCAAAATATTTCCAGAAGCAAAATATATGTGTTTTCACAATACTGGAGAGATTTTCCAGACAGTTATTGTTCATTGCTTTATTATCAGCAGGTAATGATTGATGCATTTTATTCATGATTATTTTTTAAGCACATGTTAGAGATATAGTGAGGATAGAACTACCATTTGAACCCAAGTAGTTTTTTTTTTTTTTTTTTTTTTAATGAAGTCATTTAAAAAATTTTTTTTTTTTTTTTTTCCTTATTTAACCAGGGAATTCCCATTGAGACCGAAATCTCTTTTTCAAGGGAGCCCTGGGGTTTAGGTGAAGAGGAGAGGGCAATTTGCACAGCCAGTTAGATCAGGGGATGATTAGGTGGCAGGTCGAAAGAGCCAGGTAGGGACTTTAGCCATGACACCGGGGAACCCCCCACTCTTATCGATGAGTGTCATAGGATCTTTAATGACCACAGTGAGTCAGGACCTCGGTTTAACGTCTCATCCGAAAGACAGCGTCTCCTTCAGTACAGTGTTCCCATCACTGCACTGGGGCATTGGGGATTATTCCACTAGAGAGAAGATCGCAACCTACTGGCCACCAACACCTCTTCCAGCAGCAACTTGGTTTTCCCAAGTGGTCTCCCATCCAAGTACTGACCAAGCCCACACCTGCTTAGCTTCAGCCACATGGCTGGAGCAGATTGAATAATGGTATGGCTGCTGGCTCAAAGGCTGGATTTACACTGCAGGTCTTGTTGCCCAGATCGGATATGGATCGGATTTTGAGGCCCATATCCGATTTGTTAAACTGCATGTTTACATCTTGTTTTGATTGTGAATGATATCTAACATAACATGAATGGCGAGAAAAGGCCGTTCAGCCCAACTAGGCTCGCCAGTTTCTTTGTACCATCGTGAATATATCACTTCAGATACTCAATGACTCAATGGTATCTAGCTTTAAGTCAAGTCTGCTCTTGAAAACTCCCAAGGTCTCTGCCTCAACAATATGGTCAGGCAAGCTGTTCCACAATCGAAATTACTCTTTGGGTGAAGAAATATTTCCGAATATCAGTGCTAAATTTACCTTTAGTCAGCTTCCATTTGTGACCCCGAGTTCTGCTAACAACACTTGGTTGAAGGAATCCTACATAATTCACTTTGTTAATCCCTTTAACATATTTAAAGACCTCAATCAAATCACCCCTTAGTCTCCTTTTTCCTAAGACTAAAGAGATTAAGGATCTTCAGCCTTTTCTCATAGCTTTCATCTTTAATACCCGGAATTAGCTTCGTGGCTCTTCTCTGAACTTTCTCTAAAGCCTCTATGTCTTTCTTAAAAGTATGGTCCCCAGAACTGTACACAATACTCTAGATGTGGTCTGACAATGTGTTTGTACAAAAGAAGCATCACCTCCTTGGATTTGAACTCAATACTTTTGGCAATGTATCCCAGCATCCGATTGGCTTTTTTAACAGCTACGGCACAATGGCTAGAGCCTGTGAGGGTTTGGTCGATTCCCAGATCTTTCTCTTGTGGAGCACATTCCAGTTTAAAACCTCCCATGAAGTAATCCCGCCTAATGTTTTTATTACCTACATGTACTACTTTACATTTCGCTACATTAAATTTCATTTGCCACATTTCTGCCCAATTCTGAATTCTATCCAAATCATCCTGAATCACTTTAGTGGACTCTAAACTATTTGCCAAGCCCCCCAATTTAGTATCATCTGCAAATTTCACTAATCTGCTCTCAATATTCCTATCAAGGTCATTAATGTAGATGAGGAACAGCAAGGGTCCCAACACCCTGGACCTAGCTCAGATGATATACCACTGACCACCACTCTTTGTGTTCTGTCCTGCAACCAGTTATGAATCCACTTCAGAATACCACCTGTAACTCCAATGGAGCTCATTTTAAAAATTAGTCTCTTATGCGGTACTGTGTCAAATGCTTTCTGAAAATCCAAATATATGATGTCATAAGCCCTGCTCTGGTCATAAGTCTTGGTGGCCTCTTCAAAAATTCCAGAAGGTTTGTCAGGCATGACCTTCCTTTCTGAAAAACCATGTTGGCTATCCTCAAGATATTGTTACGTTCAAGAAATAAGTCCAGCTCATCTTTTATGATAGATTCCAATATTTTGCACGCAATGCAAGTTAAACTGACTGGCCTGTAATTACCTGGCTCAGACGGTCCCTTTTTTATATATTGGTATTATATTGCCCTGTTTCCAATCATTTGGTATTTCTCCAGTTTCTAAAGACCGTCTAAAGATGGCAGATAGCGGCTTAAAGATGATCTCACTAACTTCCCTGAGCACTCTAGGATATAAGCCATCAGGACCCGCCGCCTTATCTGCCTTTAGTTGATGCAACTTGTCTAATACTCGTTATCCCTAACCTCAATTTCCGCTAAATACTCTTGAGCATTGGACAAGCCCTCTGGCCGAATAAAGACCCGCTCTAAGGTAAAATTCTCAACAAAGTAACCGTTTAAGGTGTCCGCAATATCCTTATTATCATATAGCAGCGATCCATTTTTATTCTTTATGCACTTAACCTGCTCTTTGACTTTCCTTTTTCTGCTACAGTACTGAAAGAAGCGCTTAGGGGTTAGTTTTTGCCCCCTCTGCAATTTGTCTTTCATACAGTCTTCTAGCATTCCTCAGCTCTTTTTTTGACCACAGCCCGCATTTTACAGAACTCGGCCTTAGTAATCTCATTGTTATCCTCTATGTACATCTTATAAAAGATTCCTCTTTTCCCTCAAACTCCTACAAATAGCTGCTGTCATCCACTGAGGATTCTGCTTTTTCAGCTTACTTTTGGACACCTTTGGAATGAATTTACATTGTGAATCAAGTAAAACCCCTTAAATCTTTCCCACATCTCATTTACAGACTCACAGTCCAGGAGTGTCTCCCATTTTGTTTCACTTAGATATGACCGATCAAAGTTTGCTCGCCTAAAATTAAAAATTTTTTTTTTGGAGACACCTTTTAACTTCCCATGAAACCTCAAAATTAATAGTAGAGTGATCACTTGTCCCAAGTGGCTCCAGTACCTCAACATTGCTAATTCTATCTGGGTCATTACAGAGCAGCAAATCTAAAATTGCCTTCTCTCTTGTAGGTTTATTAACATACTGCACCAAAAAATTATCATTTATGACATCTAGAAATTCTTCCTCCCCCCTACCCTGTCCTTTCACAATTTCCTAATCAATACCAAGATAATTTAAGTCTCCCATAATAATAGTCCCTCCTCCTCTACAAGGTCCTTTAAGGAGCATTTCATTGACTGTACTGTCCAAAGCTGGTGGTCGATAGCATACACCTATGTTTAAACCAGTCTCGTGTTTTGCCAGTGAGCCTGACCCAGATATCTTCACAAGGCACGGAATATTCAATTTCAGGAATTTCCTGCACATTTATGTTTTATTCACATAGAGTGCTACACCCCCTCCTCGCCTATTACATCTATCCTTCCTAAAGAGCTTATAACCTTCTACATTATATTCATCTCCATCCTCTTCACTAAGCCATGTCTCTGTAATCCCAACTATGTCACAGCCTTCACTAATCATAACGGCCTCAAGTTCTTGAAATTTATTTTTAATGCCTCTTGCATTTAGATAAAAAACATTTCAGGTTATCACAACGCTCTTCCCCTTCGATTTCCCATGCGCCTGCTGCTGAAGCCCCTCACCATGCTTTTTTTGCTTTAAAAATATATCATCAATAGTGCATGTAACGCTGTCAGCTTCCATCAGGGCAGTCTGCATTTCCTCTGTGTAACACTCTCTAACCTCCCTGCCCCCCAAGTCCCTAGTTTAAATAACTCTCTGCTACCCTCAACATACGCTGACCCAGTGCAAAGGTACCCCTCCGGTTCAGGTGTAGCCCATCCGGCTTGAACAGGTCACCCCTGTCCCAGAAGTAGTTCCAGTGCCCCATAAACCTATACCCCTCTTTCCTACACTAGGTTCAGAGCCACGTGTTAAACCTCCAGATAAAATTCTGCTTCCCTCTGCTTGCACGTGGTACCGTAAGAATCCCGGAGAACACTACCGTGGAGGATCTGCTCCTAAGCTTTTCAGCTAATTCAACAAATTTGCTTTGCAGAACCTCAAACCTACCCTTACCTATGTCATTAGTCCCAACATGGACCATGACAACTGGATCCCTCCCGCTCTGGCCAGGAGCTTGTCCAAACAGGTCTCCTACCTGGGCACCAGGCAGGCAACACACCGTGACGAGACTCCTTGTCGCGCGAACAGACTAAACTGTCTATTCCTCTAAGTATTGAGTCCCCCACTATCAATAACTCTCTTTTCTGAGGGGTAGAGGCCAACAGGGGCCAACGAATATCTATTTCGTTTCGATTCCATTTGTTTACACCACTCAATACCTGACCATAGTCTTGGGCGATCCACATGCGCACAGTGGAGAAAGTGACCAAAAATAAAAGCAAATGTGCGTGCAGCGCTACAAAAGCATGCAGGCCTAGCATGATCAGTCAGAGAAATGATCAAAACATCAAGCAAGCTCACAACATTTCACTGGGTAAGCTACATCTGATTCTCCTGTTAACGCCTTTTCCACCTATCACCTGCATCATCGCAAATGCGTAGGCAGACTCTGCCTTAGTCCAGGCCTATATTTGGCATATAGGCGTAGGCAACACACTTCACTTTGTAAACAATGGATGACATTGAGCTTGGTTTGATGTTTATCATGCGATGCCTGAAAACTCCCTGTCCAATCCGGAGGATTCTGAGGAAGAGAAGGAGAAGAAGGACTATAAGCGCCTTGTATGCCTATGCCGCGATCATCGCTTCCTCCACTGTTCAGAGGAGTGTGCGGATGCGAGAGAGATATAGGGATTGGTGGGAGCAGGTTGTCCAAAAGTTTGATGAACAGTGGGTGTGAAATTTTAGAATGAGAAAATAAACATTCCACATGTTATGTCAGAAACTGTCGCCATTTCTGACTCACCAAGAACACAATTTTTTACAAAATATCCGATCTGCACGTTGGCATGCATTTACATGACGGGCACATTGGCACATATCCAATACACACCAGATACATATCCAAACAAAAACCACATTTGAATGAGGCCTGGATTCGATCTGACGGATCCGATCGAGGGTGGAATCAATGTGTTTTTTTCTGTTTATACAGCTATGTGACATCAGATATTGGCCACATTTGAGCAAAAGATCCGATTCGTGTCACATTCGTGTCACATTCAGCTGACAGTGTAAATCCAGCCAAAGTGATGCCAAAATGTGACATAACAAGACTAGGTGCAACCTAGTATATGGCTGGGCCGCCAAGTGCTGTGTGAGAATGTGGGCCCAAGAAAGGGTGCTAAATGAGGCAAAGCTCATACAATTATATGAAGTGCAAGTTTAGTAATGATCTGGAGCTGATAAATTATTTGCAAAGTGAGCGGGGAGAGTGGGAGAGTGTGAGTGAGTGTGAGAGTGAAAGTGTGTGAATGAGGGAGTGAGTGAGAGAGAGAGTGTGTGAGGGAGTGGGAGGTGGGGGGGTCTTGAGTAAGGAAAACACATCAAAAGCAAGTTATACATTTGAACAGAGAAAGGTAGAGTAAGGGTAGCAGTTATTGATTTTGTGAATGTAAATTTGAGAGAGACAGCAGCAGCAGATGTGGATAGCAGTTAATGAATTCTAGACCACTCCCAAAGTAGAAGACAGTATTGGATGGGATTGCGGATTGGAGATCGGGCGGATAGGAGATCGGGGCGGGTGTGGTGTTGGACTTGGTCTGTGTTTGTGCGAACATTGGGAGCCCCGGGTGGTGAGACTCAGGGTGGGGCTCGCATCTCTTGTCGGAATCCGTGTGGCTCCCAAGCTCCCCGGGGCCCCAGGTGGTGGCTGTTTCTTGCTTCCCTCTTGGAGAGGGGAAGGATGGGAGGGACGTAGAAACGAGACGAGCGGGGATTGTGGGAATGTAGGAGGTATATAAAGGTGTTAGGACGAATAGGAAGGTGCATTGGGAGTAGCCCTGTTCATTAACCTACGTTATCGGGAACTCCCTTTAAAGTATATATGTATGTTCATGAATCGTAATGAAACAATAAAGCTATCATGACAGTTGTGCAAACCAGGGACGTCACGTCACTTTCGTGAACACATGGCAGTTCCTATATAGTGAGGGTGTAAGAACGAACTTCAAAGTTTCCTTTTTTCCCCCATGTTTTGTATTGAGCCTGTTATGGACAAAGAATCCACAGTTTCGGGTAAAACCGCTTAATAAATATGTTCGAGTGAAGGAGTTGCCAGGTGTTCACATAAAGCGTTATTCGATATTCGTGATGGTTGAATATGGTTAACTTTGTGACAAAAAAATTAAAATGCAATTAATTTTAACTAGCACTTTACCCGTGGGGATCCACGGGTTCTAGATTCAACCCACATGGGGCCCAATTTTCAGCCCAAGTTTAAGATTTTATAATTTTATGTAACTTCGCTTTTATATTATAGTGAACAATGCACCATTATGATGTCATCACATGCACCTCTATGATGTCATCACGTTTCTATGGTGTTTCCATAAACACTGCGCTGACATTCCGCGCTCAGTGGAACAAGAAGTCGCCTGCAAGACAGAGTTAAATAGCGTCGCTCGCGCTATGCTGCAGATACGCGCCCGGTGGAAGTCGCCTGAAAGACGGAGCAAAATAGCATTGCTCGCGCTATGCTGCAAATACGCGCTCGGTGGAATCTAGCACTGATTGGCCGGACACACACACTCACACACGCACGCACACAGAGTCCACTCGGCTATTATAATAAAGATAAATTTATGACCTATTGAAAGCTCTCGAAAAGGCCTCGCAGTTGACACCAAGATCATGTGAATTGGCTGAGAAATAAAAAAGTTTTGGAATTTTATAGTGCCCCCAAATAGCGAATTGTTTAGTATTTATTTCAGTTGCTGCGGATAAAAAAAAAAGAAGTGTTGTGAAGTGAGCAATTTAGGTCAATTGTACCTCAAATATGGTTGACAGTCAAAAAAAAAAAAAAAAAAAAGATATAATCAATGTTTAGGAAAATAAAATACAAGAATTCAGGAAAGAAAGCATGAACAATTTTCATATGCGACAGTTACAGCCTGACCGAGTATTGCACTTTGTCTCATAGCTAATATGATAAAGTATCCCAACTCCCTTAATTGTACCCGTTTTCTGTCGTATCGGTTGCGAGATTCAATAGGAAGATTAAGGAAATAATCCTGGTACCGGCTGCGAAATTCAAAAGGGAGACAGAGGAATGTAAAATATCGTACCAATCTAGCGTGAAAGAATCATAACAATGGTCAGAATGTGTTTTTAATTTCCCTATTCAATCTCGCAACCGATACTGTCTTCCATGCTCATTATTGGTTGTGAGATTGAATAGGGAAATTAAAAACACATTCCGACCATTGTTATGATTCTTTCATGCTAGATTGGTACAATGTTTTACATTCCTCTTCCCTATGGAATTTCGCAACCAGTACCAGAGAAAACAAGCATGGAGGACTGAAACAAACCGAACCAATCTAGCGTGAAAAAAGATTAGTCTAATAATGGTCGGATTGTGCTCGTAATGCAACGAAATAATGGAACTTTTTAAAAGACAGGGATGCTAGCTACGGTAAGTGCAGCATATGCATCTGCTATATTAATATTTAATCCACCTTTTGCTGTCCATCAGAAAAAAATACGCATAAATTTTTGTAAAAGTCAGTTAATGTCACTGTCATACAATCAGAGCGGCCACAACTGCTTCCGTTCAAGCGAACCAACTCATGAACACTCAAGGGTAGTTAATTTGGAAACCAGTCGGGGCAACATACCGGTATTCTTGAAAATACTGAAACATAATAGTGCCGGCGCCACTTCCACCGTGTACGTAAATAGTCGAGCTAAAGTCATAGTAACAGTATTTATGAATTTTTCCTACCATCATGTAAGTTCCATTGTTGGACTGAGGGATGTTTAACGTTACCAACCGATCTGAAAGAACAAAACAAGAAAAGACGGGATAATCACACGCATAAATGTTTGTGGTGCAGCGCGTTCAATTCCACTTTTTATTTCCGTTTCTGCTGCAATCTCTGAAATCCACGATCCAACAGCAGCAAAGTATTCAGTTTTTGCTGCAATGTGCCAAAGCGGAAATTCCAAGGCCCATGTATTTATAATGCAAATACACAGATCAGGAGATATGAGTGACGTCAACGCCCAGCCAGCCAACCACCCAGCCATCCAATCGTTGGCCGACCAATTGCTGAAGCCAATCGTCAGCCAACTAATCGTTGGAGTTCTTCCCCGCCGGCCAGCCAATCGTTGAACTTGATCACTCACTCAGTCACTAAGCGACATTCGCGTTCATAGGGGCTGGGCCGCTGCTTGCAAAAAATCAGTTTTTAACTGAGAGGATGTGGGAAATTAAAATTAGACTGTATCATGTAGATTTGCCCGTGTGTTATTCACTCACAGTCCAGTGAATAAATTCCATTTTGTTACAAAACTTTTCTAGTCAGAATATAAGACGAAATCAGACTGAAATTATTGGGTAACGGTCGTTGCCGACGTGTCCACTGTGCTCACGACCGGTACCACGGCTGGCAGGTCTTCAGTGAGTGCCGCTGCTCAAATGTACTGCTACTCTGCAGAAAATCTGACTTTCCTTACACCAATGAACCAACTCCTCCCCCAATGCCCCCCCCGCTTATTTCCATCGTTTTTGAGAATAATTAACTTAAAGACGAAAAAATCATTTTGTGTCCACTAAATCACGACGAATTATCGAAGACATATTTTGTTTTATATTCTATGATTACAGCATCAAATTATAGATTTATCACGTTTCCTGGAATGCCTCTGTAAATACCTTTCATTGGCAACGAAAGTTTTCCTGTGTGTCGACTCGTTGCTGCGAGTCGGCTATTTCTGCTGCTATAAGTATCATGTCCACAATTTTGTATGCGGCCACGACCGTTACTGAAAAGGTAATTATGATAAAAATCGTCTGAATCCATCCTTATTCTTGATCATTGTTCACCAACAGGCCGTCCATCTGTAAGGTAAGACATTACTGACTGCGATTTTCGTGATTTTTTTCCGAATAATTTTTGTAATTGATTTCATGTTTTAGGATTATAATGCAATTTTATATTATACACAGGTTTCATTCGTACCAGTGACATGCCGTCGGAGGTTAGTTAGGGGAGGCAGAATCCTCACCGTTAAACAAACGATAACTCCCTATTAATTTGCTTGATTAGCAATCAGAGGATTGATTCATTAATTTACTAAGACTAAATGGCAGAATGGCGTGCCAGTTTCATCCACAACATTATTGCTCAGTGCATGGAACTCAAAATGCTGACGAGACAGCAAATTTGGCCATATTTGCTTACAGGAAGCTAATGCAATGCCATTAACAAATATTAAAACCTTTCTTATACCATGTTCAATGCGTGGTCAATATGTTTACGATAATGTTTTCCCCCTCAAATATGTACTTTTTAATGCCATTCAAAAAAAAATACGGAGTTTATTTTCAGTCTTCTTTCATAATCCGATAAACAGAAGGTCAAAATGATACACGGAATTACAGAGAGACTTGAGATTTTTTCAAATTAATTATTAAGATTTCCATCCTTGCAGCCTTGAATCATAGCGTAAACGTAAATAAATTTTTTTTGTCACTATCACCTCTTAATCATTACAGGCCTAGGCTAGGTCTTAATTGTTTGGTAAAAAAATTAAAATTGATTGATTGTCAATCAGGCACAGTACGTGGAAACAGGTTGAAAATTTTAGCGATAAAATGGTAGAGTCACTGCCTCTGATTCGTACCCATTTCTTCTCCACCTTGATGAAGGTTATGCTTCAGATAATTATTTTTGTAAATTGTCCTCAAATATCATGTTAATTGGACTGTTGGGGATCGCGCATGTGAAGCACAGAAGCTCTGCGATCTATTTATATTCTGGACCACAAATAGCGGCTCCTCAAGCAGTTTGAATCCGTTTACATTGTTTGTTGTTTTATTGCAATTTGAAAGTATATCATGATTACGTATGGGTTTGTACGATATCTTCAAAAAAGAAAGCAAAATGCTTGTAACTGTGACAGGTCAAAGTTCAGTAAATCGTTCAATAAACAAACTATACTTCTTTAAAAGATTTTGCATAATGGTATTGTTATGTTGTCCAAAATAAACAGTCCTTTAGTTCACTTTTATGTTTACTTTATTAACACACTTTTCATTTACGTTCTAACTGCCATGTCTGTCTCGTACTCGTTCTCTTGTTCTGCTCTGGCTGTTCTCGCGATAGCTCAGTAACATCAACTATACTGCATTTCCCTCCCTTGTTTAGAACAAAAGCCTATCTGTAACATAAAAGTTTCCTTCTAAATAAATCTCAAAAACAAATCACATCATTTCAAAATTTCCCAAATCAAAAACATTCTCTTTTCAAATCACAGTGACACAAACTAACGTCAATAAATCAAAAGATGCTCATTTCCATTTTACATTAACAAACCAAAGGTAGAGCCTCTCTTTTTTTCTCTCTGTTTTCAAGTCTCTCTGTATCTGATGGGCTTTCTGATAACACGGCCCTTCCTGGTAGTGATGACCTCAGACACAGGTGGGTCAGGTTCAGGTGGGACCTCGACTGCTGGAGCGGTCTCAGCAATCGGCACATCCACTGTGTCATTGTTAACTTGAGCTTTGCAGACCGCTGGAGGCTCAGAAACATCAAAGTCCATTACCACAGGCGTGTGGCGAAGATGTTTGACATTCCTGATCAGTTTTAATCCATCCTCTGTTTTGACCAGTTCAAAGGAGTCGTCGGCGGTGTTTCTCAGTAGCTCATAGGAAGTGCATCTAAATGTGGGATCCAGCTTTCCATTCTCCATACTGGTAATGTAGACTACGTCACCAACTTTGAAGTTGTGCTCCTTTGCTCTGCTGGTCTGGTCAGCATACTGTTTCATTTTGGTTTTGTATTCCTCATGATGGTTTCTGACATCTGTTGCTTCCTCCTTTTCTATTTTGGAGTTCCACCTTCCTTCTCCAAGTTTGGACACTTAGTGCGGATGTCTCATCCAAATATGGGCATGGCTGGTGTTTCTCCTGCCGCTCTGTGTGGTGTTGAGCGGTATGCCATTAGTATCTTTGGAAGTTCCTCTTTCCATGTCTTTCCTTCACACTTGGTTGCTCTGAAGGCTTTATTCAGGTATCTGTGAAACCTCTCAATTTTTCCGTTGCTCTTTGGGTAATACAGTGATGCTCTGATGCGCTTAATTCCACATAACTTAAGAAATGACTCAAAAAGCTGTCCTACAAACTGCCTGCCATTATCAGTAACAGCCTTCTAGGGGGTATCCAAATCTAGCAAATATATTAGTCAATTCTGTAACTACAATCGCTGAGGAAATATCTGAAATAATTACAGCCTCCGGAAAGGAAGTATAGTAGTCTCTCACAATTAATATGTACTGGTTTTGTATAGGACCTACCAGATCAATACCTATCTTAGTCCATGGTCTCGGTGGTAACTCTAGTGGTTACAAGGGTTGATCTTCATGTAGTGGCTGGTTGAGCACACAGGCGGAGCAGTTTCTGATCAGTCTTTCAACATCTAGGTCCATGTTGGGCCAATAGAATTTGCCCCTAAGATATTGTTTTGGTGAGTCTCGTGTCTGATCCTAAGTGCTTGTTTTACCATTGAATTTAGCAGCACTATCCTGTGTCCTCTCAGGACAAGTCCATCACATGTGCACAACTCTTCTGCACATCTGTTGTAAGGCTGCAATTCCTCTGGAACTGGATTTGGCCATTTTCCTGTCTCCACAATTGTCTTTAGCTGCTTCAGTGTGTCATCCTCTGTTTTTTCTGTTTTATGTCCTCAAGGCTCATGGCCTGTACCTCATGCATTGTCACTGACAACACTCTGTCCACATTCGTTTCCACATACTCATTGTACTCTGTCTCGGGTAAAGGAAGTCGTGAAAGGGAATCAGCTACGTTGGACTTTCCGACTATGTGTTCTATCTTGTGGTCATATGGTTGTAGTCTCAAGCCAAGTCTCTGTATTCGTGGTGGTGACAGCGTTGCTTTGACTGGGTTGAACATGTAAATGAGGGGTTTGTGGTCTGTTTGCAAAGTAAACTTGGCCCCCCCACAAGTATGTTCTAAAATGTTCCACAGCCCATACACATCCTAAAGCCTCAGGTTCTATCTGAGAATAGCGGCGTTCTGTCGGAGTCAGTGAACGGCTTGCATAGGCTATTGGCTTGTTCTGTCCATCTGATTGGGTCTGTAGCAAAACTGCACCTATTCCGACTGGGCTTGCATCACTAATGACTACTGTGAGTGCATCTAGTTTAAAGTAGGCCAGGCATGGTTCACTCACCAATGCTTCTTTCATTGCTTGGAATGACCTCTCTGTTTCACATGTCCACTCCCACACTTGTCGTTTTCTAGTCAGCTTCCGTAGTGGTTCTGATAAATTTGCATAGTTTGGAATGAATTTCATCAGAAATCCACAGGTGCCTTGGAATGAGCGGAGTAGCTGGACATTCTCAGGTCTAGGTGCTTTGCAGACTGCTTTGACCTTTCTTGGGTGCGGTTTGATTCCCTCAGCGGTGATCACGTGTCCGAGTATCTCAATCTGTTGTTGTCCAAAGATGCATTTGTCCCTGTTGAGGGTTAGACCCCTGTCCTTGAATGTCTGAAAGACTTGTCTCAGTCTCTGTTCAAGTTGCTCTTCGTTCTCTCCGAAGACCACCACATCATCCATGTAGCAGACAGTGCTTCTGGTGCACTTGATAATCCAAAGGGAACTTTTTTGAAGCGGTAACACCCTCTGTGTGATAAACGCCATCAGGGGTCTGGATTCTGGGGCTAAGTCACACTGCCAAAACCCCTTCCTTGCATCTAGCTTAGCAAACACTTTTGCTCCCTGCACTGCCTGTAAGATGCTATCTACTGTTGGTACTGGGTTTCTTTCCCTGATCACTGCATTATTCACTTCCCTGAGGTCTACGCATAGCCTCACTTCTTTTGTGTCTTTCTTTAGTACGATCAGGATATTAGAAATCCATTCTGATCCTTCATTCACTTCCTCTATTATACCTTGTTCAAGCATCTTGTCGAGCTCTTGGTTGACAGCTTCTAACATGGTATAAGAAACTCTCCTTAAAGGGGACCTAATATGCCATTGTTCCAAATTTATATTTTGGTCTTTGACTCCCCTAGAGTACTCCTGATCGCGCAAAGTAAGAAAAGGGTACTTATTTCGCTCGTTCTGCCATCCTCAAAAAACCCCATTTGTAGTCCATAGTAGTCTCTGCCTGAAACGCCTCATTGGGGTGGCTCTTCCGCTATGGCCCCCACTCCCCGTGTGCCCACTTTCTTCTGACTGGCCAGCTCTGTGGAGGGCGGATCTAGGCGGGACGATGCAGCTGAACGCAGTTTTCCGGGTCTCAGAGTGAAACGTGAGACGCGTCTGCTATCTGAGCTAAGGAATCAGCGGGGAAATTCTGCAATCAAACGCAGTACATGTGTATAGATCTAATGAAATTAACTTGTTCTAATAAACGAACGGGCGAAAGTGGAGGACGAGTGCGAAAAGTCTGGCAGCTCAAGCACAAATTTGCTATCGGCTACAGTTTGCTATGGCAACAGTTGGTGAGTACAGCGGTTTTTCTACTCCTAGCTAGAATGCAGGGGAAGCTAGAATCCACCCCATATAGACACATTTGTAGAACGGGTCAACATGCCCAAGTGTAGACTGGAGACCGTAGAAATCTGGTGGGTCTGAGTTTAGAGGGAAACATGGACAGTGAGGGGCAGCTAAAAGTGGACCAACAGCTTATGGACTGCTTCGGTGTGTATTAGGACCTGCTGGTTCGTGTGCATAGCTGTGGTGTGTTGTTAGCGTGGAGAAACGAACAGCTTCAGCTGGTATATGACGGAGGGGCGAAGCTCCAAGCTAAACGACCTTTTCGAAATTGCCTGTGGTAATGGTTTACTTATTGCTTCGAATGACCAGCTTTTCCTCGCGGAAAATGGGCGCGTTATGTATAGCGTCTGTAGAGCTAGACGGAGGTCCAGTTATGTCATGAACATAATACAGGTTTTACAGACCGTAAGTTCCATCTGCGTGAACCGTTGCTTATGTGGAGCTAGCGAATCGATCACTTTTACAGGAAAGAATTTAATATTCAATCGATGGGAATGCAGAGAAATCGTTTGTTATACCGGACACGTTATAGGCTGTGCGCTTCCCTATTGCTTTCACCGGTAGTATCAGAGAGCTTGCCCAGACATTGGAGATGTATCAGGCTGACCCCAGTCATGGATAAGTAAAGCGATCGTTTCATAAGCACCCAAAAACGCACCCCAAGCTCTGCAAAATCTACATCTGGTCTAACTGCAGCCCAATTTGGCAGACACATACAGCACCTCTCCGGTTAGCTTCAACTGTAGTGGCTACAATCAGGCAACGTTATGATGAAACTGCCACATTGATGCTTACCGAAGTAACACAAGCTTACCGATCATAATTGCTGCATATAAGTTAACCAGGAGCATTTTTAATTTGCAAAGCACGCGAACTAACATGCAGTAGCTGATAAGCGGTCATGACTTTGATGTAATCTGTCGCGCGAAAAATTCGTTTCGCGTCCGGTGTGAAAGCTGCTTAACGCGCCCATAACGCCTGTATTTGAGCCTTTGCATTGACTTTGAATGTAGCTAATCTGTCGCGTGAAAAATTTGTTTCGCGTCCGGTGTGAACGTGGCTTGACGTGCCCATAACGTGTATTCGCGTCTTTGCATTGACTTTGAATGTAGGCTAATCTGTCCTACGAAAAATTCATTTCGTGTCCGATGTGAAAGCAGCTTTATGGATAGTACGCGACAGCTAGAGAGAGCTTGGTTATGTTATGAACATAATACAGGTTTTGCAGACCGTAAGTTCCGTTAGCGCGGACAAGTTGCTTATGTGGAGCTAGCGAATTGATCACTTCTAACGTTACAGGAAAGAATGGTAACACTTTACTTGAAGGTATCGTCATAAGAGTGATATGACACAGTCATGAACGTGTCATAAACATTATGTAAATGTCATAAACGTTGTCATTAAGTGTCATTCGGTTTTTGAGATGACAAGTTGACATTGTTTGGGTTATCTTGATTATGACAACTTCGTCATAAGAGTGACATGACACTGTCATAACTGTTACATGACACATGTAACAGTTATGACAGTGTCATGTCACTCTTATGACGGTACCTTCAAGTAAAGTGTAACCGAAAGCCTTTTTTGGCTTTTTATTAGCCACAACAATTTCTAAAGGGGGATGAAATTATGTCAAGGTAGTGCAGAGAAATCATTTGTAAACCGGTAGAGCTTCTGCGTTTCGCATTGCTTTCATGGTAGCACCAGAGAGCTTGCTCAGACATTTGTGGAGTATCCGACTGATCCCGGTCATGGATAAGTGAAGCCATCACTAACTGTAGTGGCTACAATCGGGCAACATTATGATGAAACTGCCACATTGATGCTTACCGAAGTAACACAAGCATACCGATCAGAATTACTGCATATAAGTTAACCAGGAGCATTTTTAATTAGCAGAGCACGCAAACAAACATGCAGTAGCTGGTAACCAAACGGTCATAACCACAGAGACAAACCCTTGCAATACAGGTTTTACAGACAGCAAGTTCTGTTACTGTGAACAGTTGCACCAAGCATCCAAATTACAAACAAGTATTAAAAGTTAGCTTCAAATGAGGTTTATGTTCACACACCTTCTGTTGAATTTCCCCTGATATCACTCTTGCATATTTAGGACGCAAACATTAGCAACAGTAACTTGGCTACGTTAGCGCTGTGCTACAGCCACAATCAACTGGCTATCATCTCAGGTTGGCTTATGCAGTAAAAGCAACTTACAGCTTCTGTGTCTGTGAGTCACGGACAGTCGCGACCGATACAGGATTTATCTTCAGATATTTTACAAAGCCTGCGTTTGAGGCCAGTTGTTAGTGCTAACTATCGCTAGTGGTCCTGCTAGCCACCCGTAAAACGTTAGCTTCACTTACTTTATTTGCTGTTACATGGTTACTTACAGCTTGTGGCTCCGAGCACTTGATCGATGCAACTGCTTCAGGTTTGAGAAGCAGCTGAAACGCTTATCCTGTGTCGAATTATCCTTTATTGACAAAGCTGCCTTTGGTGAAATACTGAGCACAAGCAGCTAATATTCCCTTTGGCCATGGCTGTTTGCTGCCAGCAAACAAAAAAAGCTACCCACTGATTTCTGGTGGCATCGTCTTTTGGAAGAGAAATATTTGTTTTTCTTTGCGTCCAAAAGTAAACGGACAAGAAGCTTTGGGAGAGATACTGACAAAATTGCACCTCAAATGATCTGCAGTTCTTCTTTTGTATTTCCAAAAGTGTAGACACTACTAAGGCATAGTATGATCTGCCGTTGTTAGTGCCTGCTAGAATAGTTTCCGGTGTGGGCAGGTCCAGCACAGTGGTTGGCTCTGTCTAGGTCTGTACTAATTGGACGGCACAACCTGACGTCAGGCTTTGCTCAGATCTCGTGAAGATCTCGGGAGGAGCTGTTCAGAGAGGAAATCACGCTCACGAAATCACGTTCTTGGATTACGGCAAAATCCCTGTATCTTATGTTCAGAAACTTTTAAGAGGTTGAGCATGGACAACCAACATTATAACATTACTAATATGTATTAAAAGAAGGATCAGCATGTTAGGTCCCCTTTAAACCCTGTGCTACAGGTGGGACTTTTTCATCGACTGCAACTTTATGGCTGTAACCTTTAATCTGACCTAGTCCTTTGAAAACTAGAGGGTACTCTTTAACAAGCTCGTTGAATCTCTCTGTCTGCCCTACTGTGTTCACTTTTTCTCCTGTGTTAAGTATCTTTAACTCAAAGATTGTTTTTCTGCCAGGCAGTGCTTCTACATTTCCGTCTATCACACATATGTTATCTGTGACTATGTTGTCTTTCCATCTCATTTCTGCCTCAAAGTAACCTACACATTTAAGTGGAGTAGTCTGAGCATAGGCATAAAAGCTCTTTTTGGTTGGTTTCAGTTTTGTTCTAATGGACATTGTTCCCTTATACAGGTCCTCTCCTATGAAATTTCTACCAGTTCCTGTATCTATGACCATTTTCAGCCATTGTCCATTTAGCTTAACTGTCTCAGTACCTTCAGGATCTACAGCATGGATAAACTCATCAGAATCTGAATCAGAAGCATCCTGTACTACTGCTCTCACTGGTTTACCTGCCTTTGTCCTTTCTTTCTCATTATTTCTGTCTTTACTTTTGTCACTGTTCTTTTGTGCTTGTGCTTTCTTTTTCTTCTTGAGACACATGCGTGCGTAATGTCCCGTTTTCTGACAGACAAGACTCGCCGCTGTCTTGGTACCGCATTCATCAGCTGTGTGAGTGTCCATTCCACGTCTGTAACACTGGGTGTCACTGTTGGCTTGCCTGTGGCTGCCTCTCCATCCTCGCGCTGTTATAGATTTCCATCCATGATGCACACGTGCACTCTTTTTAGTGAAATGAACTTGTTTGTCTCTTGCTCTGTGACCAGCACTCTCCGTGAAAAGTTTAGATTCTGCCTGTGCTGCTTCAAAAGCTCTTGCAGCTGACAGTGTTTTGTCTAAACTCAGTCCATCCTTCTGCAACAATTTGTCACACAGCTTTTTCATGGAACATTTCTCCACGATCTGATCTCTTATCATGTCGTTTTCCAGCGTGCCGAAGTCACATGACTTTGCCAGTTCCCTCAGTGCATTCACGAAAGCGTCTATTGACTCATCAGGGCACTGAGCTCCCTGCCTAAATGTGTGTCTCTCTAGGACTACATTTCTCCGTGGAGTGAAATATGCGTCTAGAGTGGCAACAGTTTGTGCATATGTACCTTTATTTCCCCGTAGATTTGCGAAAATCCTTTGCGTAGCGCTCCTATACAATGCAACAGGGTGGCTCTCCTCACCAAATCCTGAGCATTAATAGTTCCACTGGCAACTTCGAAAAAGCTGTAAGAGTCCTTCCACAGGTTATACTCTGTGAATAAATCAGATGCTCCAAGGTTCAGCGGGACCGGCGGGGCCAGTTGAGCATAGCTAAGTCCTGGTGCAGCACTATTCGACATAGCTCTACTGTTCTCGTCTCACTTTTTCTGCATGGATGTAGAATCCGAGTCGTCCTTCCTTGTCCCTGGGTTCTTGGCAAACTGTCTCCTCGTCGCCAAATGTTGTGTTGTCCAAAATAAACAGTCCTTTAGTTCACTTTTATGTTTACTTTATTAACACACTTTTCATTTACGTTCTAATTGCCATGTCTGTCTCGTACTCTTTCTCTTCTCTCATTCTGCTCTGGCTGTCCTCGCGATAGCTCAGTAACATCAACTGTACTACAGGTATGATGCGTTTCCTTATCTTAAAAAAAACGGTCGTAACCCATCATTGCGTGGATTTTTTTGTCTGATTAATAACATTTATGGTAACTTTTAATTAATGATGGTGAGGGCCTATCATTCGCCCCCCCTGAATCTTCTGACATGACTTTTTAAATAAATGAGAAGCTACGCATTAAATCCACCAGGGTTAAAATAATTATTGCCAGCTGAAACACAGGCTTTTAATCGCTGCAATAATGATCCGGTTGTAGCATTTGTTTATTTGAATCCAAACGGCAACTACTTTTGGACAGGCAGCATAGAACGCAAATGATCATACAATACTATACAAGCCGAATTGCCGCATGAGAATGAAACAAATCTCGCTGCTTAAGTTACCGCAGAAGTCCAAACCAGTAAAGGTCATTAAAATAAGACTGTTAAATTGCAGTTTTAAAAATGCATGCTTTTAAATGAAAAGAAAATAGAGCAACACTGCTAACTTCACAAAACGCACCAATTTCGTTCAGATTTACTAACAGACACACAGTGTATAAAATGAGCCTGCGCAGGTTCCATACCAATTGTGTTATGTATAAAACAGTAATATAAATATAATGTAGCCTATTAAACCTAGAAAACGACAGTATGAAAAGTCAAATTTGGGCTTTGAAATGAACACGTTTTTTAAACCGTTTTGTGAATATCAAAGAATTTTCCTTTGGAATGCTTCGACAGGATCTTGTATTCTGTATGTATTCTGTATGCCGTATTCTGATGCCATTTTCTCATACTGGCTGTGGACAGACTATCTTTTTGCTGTTATATGCCAGTCTTATACCAGTGAAGAATCAAATAAAGTTGGTTTTCTGTTCCTTGAATGATTTTGAAATTTTCATGTTTGTGTCACACTTTTTTACCCACTATTGTGAAAAGACACATATTTCTCCCCAATTGTGTAGAAATATTGTGCTTAAAGATTTCTGTACAACTGACAGAATCACCTGTGCGTATTATGGTAATGCTTTCAAATCTGCATTAACTGACTTGGCGAGATGGGCATCAATAGCCCAATGCATTCAAGAATGATTTTCCATAATTAGGGGGAACATCATGCCTAGAATATATTTTTCAGCTCAATAATACACCTGTCTCTACCAAGTTTTTAGTCCCCTGACATTTATGGAACAGAGGTGGTTAAAGTTGGCTTAACTTTACACTTTCTTTCTGGTCTATAATGCTGGCCCCTCCTCAATTATAAGATGAGTGAAAGGAGTTGTAAATAAATAATGAAAAAAGTAAAAAATCCAACTTTTAATTAAGTAACATTTACTCAAAGAAAGAAAATCCCTCATCAAGAAACGTGCCACTGCTATGGTCCCCCTTATATTTACTTGATACAACCTCCTGCTGCCAATGAAACAGCTCTGAATCTTCTATTATAACATCTTATCAGGTTGGAGAGAGCAGGACATTTGAGACCATTCCTCTGCACTGAAACCCTCCAGATCACACAGGGTCTTTGGTCCGTTTTGTAACTCACCCCACGGGTTTTCAGCGGGGTTTCGATCAGAGGACTGAGGTGGCCACAGCAAACGCTTGATGTTAAGTTCAGTTAACCTTTTTCATGTTGACCCAGAAAATAGTTTTTAATCATTGACTTGGGAGATGCAACAATGACTCAAATTTTCACCAATCTGAACCTGGGGTGTCAATGTTATTTCAACAGCCTGTAGACAGTATGCATGCATTAAACATGTGGCTTGACTCAAAGTTGTAGTCTCTTGGTGTGGTCTGGTAGAGAATCAGATGAAATGGCCTGTGGACTGGTGACAGCTGAGGAGGCTCACAGATGAGACCCCGGTGAGGATACACACACACACACACGGCCTTAACTGGAGTCCTTTACATAAAATGTAAATGAGCCACCGAAAGATGTACCTCCCCTCATGTGTAACTGATGTGGCTGTGAAACGCAGGGGTATCACTAAAAATGTTTGAATAATGGGCTAAGACATTTCTAGATGGTTCACGCCTGCCAAGCTCTCCCACAAATATTTAGGATTTTTTTTTTTTTTCAGGAGGCTAAAATAGGCCTTGAAATGTCCCTGGCTAAACTTTAGCTGGGCTGAGCAAGGACAGTCCTAGCTTTCTCTCTTTGTTTGAATATCCTGGGAGTTGTCGTGAAGAGAACTCCTGTTAAAATAAACTTTAAAAAACTGTGAGTGCATTATGAGGAGATTAATGGGAATTCCCAAGGAAGCGTCTGACAGTTCAGACGCGCCGTCAGGACAGTTCCACCTTAATAGATGCAAGCGCTCAGTATTTATATAAAACTGAGGGCGTCTTTCTGTGTTGTGCATGAAAAAAGACGTACTTCAAAAAAGTAAAAAAATCTGCACACTGGATTAAAGCTCCCAAACCTTTATTGATGACATGCAACGTTTCGACCACTCACAGGGTCTTCATCAGGCAAATGACTGACAGACAGACAGACAAATATATAGGCAGGTATCTACCTAGTCATTGGCTGATGAAGTATCAGCTGACAGCCAATAGGATACAGACACATTGGCACAAGGCACAATGAGCGCCTGCCCTTTAAAGGGACTCAGCAATTAAATGCACCCTAGACAAAGAGAGCAATAAGTACATCATCAATACATCAATTGCAATGCAATCATAAAATACATGAAGAAAGACATGCTGTTCATTGGTATGTGGCCTGGATCACCATCGGCAAGTAATTACCAAAATATAGGCCAAAGCAGTGACATGCCAATGATATTAACAGAGAAAACACAGTAAGCAGCCAATGAATTTTAAGAGTAAAAACAATTGGCAATGTTAATATTGGATAATTTCATAATGGAAATTACTACTATGAGAATAAAGCTATTAATAGAAAAATAGAAAAGTGTAAAAATAACCTACAAAAAAGGCTTAATATCAAATTCCTCATTTAAACCCTTAGGGGACATGGTATTAAGGAAATATATCCAGAACGTTTCGCGTTGGAGAAGCCTCCTTTCTAAATCACCACCCCTCCGAGGTTTCTCCACTTTTTCCACACCAACATAACGTAGTGTGTTCAAGTTGTGTCCGGCATTCTTAAAATGAACTGCTACAGGGTTGCGCTCATCGCCGGTTCTGATGCTACTCCTGTGCTCACTGATTCTTGTGCGTAACGCACGGGAAGTCTTGCCGATATAGGCTAAGCCACAAGGGCACCGAATCAGGTATATCACATGTGTGGTGCTGCATGTGATCGCACCACGTATGGATATATCCCGACCAGTGTGTGGGTGACTGAAGCGTTTACATTTACGCGTGTATGTGCACTGAACACAGCTTCCACATCTATAATTGCCATCTGGGACCACTGGGAATATTGGCTCACCCTGAGCACATATATCAGACTTCACCAAAATATCCCTTAAGTTAGTGGGGCGTTTAAACACCAACATAGGCTTTTTCTTTAAGGCATTTTTTAATTTTGGGTCTGATTCCACAATGTGCCAATGTTTCAGGATGACATCTTTGAATTCAGAGCCAAGTTGAGAGTATTTGGTAATGCACATAGGAGGATTATTTTGACTTTTTTTATTATTATTTTTTGACTGGAGACATGCCTCCTGTGTTATCTGGTCAAAACGCTCCCTAGCTGCCTCAACCCATTCTTTTCTGCATCCCCTGTTGAGGAATCTGATCTGAGGCCTGTAGTGAGTAAGAGGCATCATCACTGCAGATATTTTGCTTGAATTACATGTGAATCCAGCACCGGGCCTAATTTGGATGAGATCTGCACACAACTATTCCTCTGAACTGTAAAAAATAAGCACCCATTTTTGGAAAAGAAAGTAACAGCAGGTATCTGACGTTGGGAGGACAATAACAGCAGTGTAACAGACCTGCCATTAACACACATCTATGTTCCTAAATCACTACACTACTGCGAGAAGTAAGGAAAAAGAAATTCGATTCCCACACAGAGCGGACATACAGGAGCAGTTTACATGTTGAGAAAATGTGACTGGTGTCACTGCTTTGAAAGCTTATTGACAGCTTTCAGTTGACTTGAGTGCAGATTTCTTTCATAAATGGCAAAAACAGTAAATATAAAGTGCCTGCTTTATGAGGTGTTACTTTGGAGACCTAAGCATATTGCATTTTATAATACAACTAGCAATTCCAAATTAATCTGACCAGAAGATGATCTTTTTTTCCAATCTAACTGTTCCCCTCCCTCCTGAAAGCAGTGTAAAACCCATATAGAGCGCTGTGATTACTGGCTGCAAAATACAAGAGTCAGGATATGTAAGCAAAACAAGGGAGGAGGATGCCAATGGCTGTAAATGTACTGATTCCCCAAAAACAACAGCACCATGTAGTGATTTCAGCTCAGACCTCACCAAAGAGCCGGAAAAATCTACAGCCAACTCACAAATCTCATCTCAAACACGGTAACCTCCCAGGAGCGACTCGCAGTTTGTTGAGGGTTGCGGGCCGATCCGTAAAATGTTCTGCCCTTGCAAACTCAGGAGGAAGAGTCGGCGCCAAAGAAAACACTCGTTAATCAAGCCGAGGAGAGAGGAGTGCGAGGAATTAAACTTTTACTGATGCGCTTGGAAATGAACCAAAAGCCTGTAATGACCGAGAGGCCAATTGCACTCTTGTGCACTGAGCAATGCAGTGTTGATGTATTCCTTATATCATCATAATGACCGGGAGAGGACGTCTTTGTAATATGACTGCTATACATGAACAGTCAATAATGTGGATGCAATAACTAGCTGGCCATTGTATTTATCTACCCAGTGACAGACTATGAGACCTTTTGTAATAAAATTTTGTGGGGTGAGGAGATGCTGTATAGTAGCTTTTCAGCAGCAGGGAAACAGACAGACTGGATTACATGTTGCCATCA
This sequence comes from Gymnothorax javanicus, assembly GCA_029692085.1. Classification (NCBI taxonomy): domain Eukaryota; kingdom Metazoa; phylum Chordata; class Actinopteri; order Anguilliformes; family Muraenidae; genus Gymnothorax; species Gymnothorax javanicus. Next base: position 104,272,174 of record CM056202.1, on the reverse strand, counting down.
AGGACAAGATGGATGGAGCCAAATTCAGGCAAATACTACCTGTAACTCTAGCAGTAATGAAGGGTCAGATGATGGGCAGACTGGGAGAGGAACACTAGATAAGAATGGGTGGCATGGAGCTGCAGTAAGAAGTGTTGTCAACTTAAGGTGAGAAGGCTGTTGGTACCCAAACTGGATCCTCTCTGTGTAAAGTTAGCATGTTCTGCCTGTGTTTTTGTGTTTTCCCTGGGTACCCTGCTTTCCTCCCACAGGCGAACTGAAGACTATAAACTACCGATCGGTATGAGTGTGCGAGTGAATCAATGGACTGGTGGATTGGTGTAGTCAAATTTTGGGTGATAATAAAATAAAATAAAAATGCTGGGATATGGGCCTGTTTAAAAAAACCTATTAGACTTGTCGGAGAAACATAAAAGTAAACAATGGCAGTTCTCTCACACAATAAAACAGACTGTTTCAAGCATTTCGGAACAATACAACAGATTGATTCAGCAGGGTTAATATGGTTTTTAAGCTATACTGCAACTGTCCCCATTTTTCTTTCTTTGAATGAGCAGTTTTTCTTTTCCTGTGGATTATTCTTGCACTTTTTTTAGTAAGTAGCTTCCTTTTTCTTTTATGTTTTGCACAGGTGAGTGCTGAGTGTTATGAAAGGCTGATGGAGTGTAATATGGTGAATCAGCTGAGTGTTATGAAAGGCTGATGGAGTGTAATATGGTGAATCAGCTGAGTGTTATGAAAGGCTGATGGAGTGTAATATGATGAATCAGCTGAGTGTTATGAAAGGCTGGAGTGTAATATGATGAATCAGCTGAGTGTTATGAAAGGCTGATGGAGTGTAATATGATGAATCAGCTGAGTGTTATGAAAGGCTGATGAGTGTAATATGGTGAATCAGCTGAGTGTTATGAAAGGCTGGAGTGTAATATGATGAATCAGCTGAGTGTTGATGAATCAGCTGAAAGGCTGGAAGGTGAATCAGCTGAGTGTTATGAAAGGCTGATGGAGTGTAATATGGTGAATCAGCTGAGTGTTAATCAGCTGAGTGTGAAAAGGCTGATGGAGTGTAATATGGTGAATCAGCTGAGTGTTATGAAAGGCTGATGGAGTGTAATATGGTGAATCAGCTGATGTTATGAAAGGCAGCTGAATGTTCATGAAAGGCTGGAGTGTAATATGATGAATCAGCTGAGTGTTATGAAAGGCTGGAGTGTAATATGGTGAATCAGCTGAGTGTTGGTGAAAGGCTTATGATGGAGTGTAATATGGTGAATCAGCTGAGTGTTCAGCTGAGTGAAAGGCTGGAGTGTAATATGGTGAATCAGCTGAGTGTTATGAAAGGCTGATGGAAAGGCTGGAGTGTGAATCAGCTGAGTGTTATATGATGAATCAGCTGAGTGTTATGAAAGGCTGATGAGTGTAATATGGTGAATCAGCTGAGTGTTATGAAAGGCTGGAGTGTAATATGATGAATCAGCTGAGTGTTATGAAAGGCTGGAGTGTAATATGGTGAATCAGCTGAGTGTTATGAAAGGCTGATGGAGTGTAATATGATGAATCAGCTGAGTGTTATGAAAGGCTGATGGAGTGTAATATGGTGAATCAGCTGAGTGTTATGAAAGGCTGATGGAGTGTAATATGGTGAATCAGCTGAATGTTATGAAAGGCTGGAGTGTAATATGATGAATCAGCTGAGTGTTATGAAAGGCTGGAGTGTAATATGGTGAATCAGCTGAGTGTTATGAAAGGCTGATGGAGTGTAATATGGTGAATCAGCTGAGTGTTATGAAAGGCTGATGGAGTGTAATATGGTGAATCAGCTGAGTGTTATGAAAGGCTGATGGAGTGTAGTATGGTGAATCAGCTGAGTGTTATGAAAGGCTGATGGAGTGTAATATGGTGAATCAGCTGAGTGTTATGAAAGGCTGATGGAGTGTAATATGGTGAATCAGCTGTTCTGCATCTACATGTTCTTCAGCCCTCAGTCTGAGGTCATAAAATCAGAGATTTAACAGAAGCTGCCTCACCAGATTGGCTGTTTTCTGAAAAGCAGTTTTCTCACCTGCGTTTCTGTTATTTCTCAGCTTGAGGTCAGCAGAGCTTTCTCTGAGCATAACAAACGTTTGGCAATTATCACCCCTCTTCCACCTGCCCTGTCTCCCATCTTAATATGTCAAGAGGCTCTCTTTAATAACCTCAATATCACATGCTACACGCAATATGGTTCCCTTTTTTATCTTATTATCTTCTGTCAGATTTCTATCTGCTCTGGGAAGCTCCATTGTCATTATGAACCACATTTCTTGCACATTGTCACTGAGTTATTTTGGATGAATCATGTTTATCAATTATTGAATGTAGTTGAATATCTGCATGAATGATGTGAGCACAATAGCGAGTGAGGTCATCACTCGTATCCCTGGTCGGAGAGTGCAGTTCTCTCCTGCTCCTGTGTACAGAACAGTAGCGTGCTTTCATTTCTCCCACGATGCCACTCGGTGTTAAATTCTTTGCATCGAGCTCTTTTCATCCAGGCAGAAAGGCCTCAATCTCTGAAATGTCCTGCTCTGCATGCTAATGTTATGCTAAGTAAAAAGAGCTATGATAACCTGTCTCTGAAGCAGTTCCTTCATCAACCCCCCAGCACCGTCCCTTTCAGACACAGAGCCTCCCAAAGTTTGCCATCTATTTCTGCAGAACTCATTCTTTTATTCAATGTTAATGTTTATTACATGAAAAACTGGCTTTTTTGAGGAACATCCCTCCCTCATATTCCTGCAATGTTATATTAAGGACAGTAACCTATTATTCAGGGCCTTTTGCCTTTTAAAATCACAAAGAAAAGGGTGATAAAAGAGAAAACATTACTGCAATATGATGATATAGTGCTGTACATACCTTTTTAGGCACATTTAAATCTTTTCAGAAAGGCTAAGATACTTCCAAAAATCACAAAATGAAAAATGTACCATAAAGATACACAAACAATTAAAAAAATCTAAACAATATTTGGTGTGATTACCCTTTGGCTAAAAAATAGTGTCCTATACCTGGAAAAAAAGATTTGTTCACTCAACTTGGCAAAATCAAGTTATCTTGTTGCTTTGACTGACTTACATTCTGTGAATGCAAAGAGTCGAGTTTATCGCTCTATAACTTGACTCTACAGTCACCGAATTTAATTCAGTCAAGCAACAAGATGACTTGACTTTGCCACGTTGAATTAAAATAATTCTTTAACACTTTCCTCTGATCATCGGCTTTTTGCTTCTTCTAAGCACACTGGAGAACGTGCCACAGTCCATCTGCAGAATGACTGTCTTGCCTCTGTCTCTCCAGCTACTGTCAGACGGCCTCGGTGATGAGATCAGGGCTCTTTCAGGGCTATATCGTCTGTATCACAGTCGTTCATTAAATACGAACACTTATTTTTAAAATTATTTTTTAATTAAGTTTTGGTATCTTAAATGTGTGTTTAATGTTCAGCAACATGAATGTGAAAAGCAGAAAATCTATGTTTTTTCCACCGCATCTCCGCCCGTATTGTCGGCTGCTGTCTGCAGTGCTGAAAAACAGGGCCGTCAACGCTGAGGCGCTATCCGCGGGAGGGATGCGCAGGAGACCGCGTGAAGAATGCGGCTCCGCCTCCCGCCCACACTCCTGTGCTCTTTATGGGGGTGTGGTACTCACCTTCAGTGCTGCATCTTCTCTTCGCCCGATCAGTCCTCTGTCTGCACCTTGTGCTTTAGATCCAGTGTTTGTTCTTTGACGATACCGTCCTCTTACCTGCCTGTTTAGTTTATCCTTCTTACTAGTAGCTTAGATCCTAGTGTTTTGAGTTTGCTCTGTCCTTCCTGACCTTCTTAGTAGTGGTTATTTAGTCCTGCCCTGTTTGGCAGTAGTTTTAGATTCAGGTATGTTTGCCCCTGCTTTTGCATGAACTACTGTCACCCCTGACTTGCCTTGATAAGGTCCTGAACTGCCCTGAATCTGGTCTCATCTCTATGTGCACTTGGGTCTGACTTAATCATTACTCCCGCCGCCGCAGACAGATATAAGAACAGTGAGTGTGAGGATGAAGTCTGTTGGGCTTGTGTATTTACAGTGAGCACCATAATTCACTGGACACTGACACTTTTTGTTGTTTTGGTTTTGTTGTCAGCCAGGTTAATCACCATATATAAATCTGATGAAACATGCATTTTACATGCTGAAGAAGACACTGAAGGTAGACAGTACCCAGAACAAGCAGGAACTGAAGATGGCTGCAGTACAGGCCTGGCAGAGCATCACCAGGAAAGATATTTAGTCTCTGGTGATGTCACTGTGTCACAGACTACACACAGTCACTGCATGCAATAGATATATGAGTAAATGTGCCATGTGATCATTTTATTCTTTATTATGCCAAACTGTTGAATGTTTTTTGATGGAAATTGTGGGGAGGGGGACTATGTTCAAAAGGTAGAGTTTCTTTGTAATGATTCATTTGATATGGACCAAAATGTGCTCGAACAGAAACTGAGTCTGCTCTTCAGCATCATTTTCATTGAATTTAAACTCAAGAGTACAGGACCAAAATAAAACCGTGATCTCTGCGCAATTAATTATGGAGCCCACTGTATATCTATTGATAGGAATTAGAGCTCTTTCATACAGTGCCTTCGCCTGCATGCTTACAGACTGCACAGTAACACTTTATATTAAGATCCTTGTAATAAGTGGTAATTAATAAGTCACGCATAAGACCTTATAAGATATTTATAAACATAAATAAGTCAATTTAAGTGTGAATAAAAGCATAATTAACACATTTATTTTTTCTTATAAGACATTTACAAGGCTCTTATATACCTGGCATACATATTAATAAAATGTTTATTAACATTAATTAGACTTTATAAGGGATAATTATAGGAATTGACATGTTTATTATTGCTTGTAAGAAGCTTTATTCAAAAATTTTTAATATTATAGACAGCTAATAAAAATTAACGTTTATTAAAATAAGGCTCTATAAGTGTTAATTAAAACCATAACTAACATATATTATTGCTTATTAGCATCCCTATATGAACTAACTGTATATATCATATGAAACTTCATAAGATGTTTACTTACATTAAACTTCATGACTATTAATAATAGATTAAAAAACATTTATTCTTGGCTTGCAAGGTATTTATGAGCACTTACTAGAAAATGGTTAAGTTTCCAGACCACTTACCAAACTTAATAAGATGTTTATTAACATAAATAAGACTTAATAATTGCTAATTTTTAATAAGTGCGTAATAAAATGATTTATGAGCATTTATGTGGCATTAATATTAACCTTTTATTAATTACTGTCATTAAACATATCATTAATGTTAAGTGGTCTATAAAAGGTTAAAAGGTTTCTAACAAGTGCTCATAAATATCTAATAAGCCAATAACAAATGCTTTTATGATATTAACAGTCATTAAGTCTTATTTATGTTAATAAACATCTTATTTAGGTTGGCATATGGTCTGTAAATGTAACCATGTTTTATTAAGGGCTCACGAATAGCTTGCGAGCCATAAATAAATGTGTTAACCCCACAGCCCTTTATGGGCTGATGGCGTATCGTTATACCCAGTGGCGTCTGGGTGGGCATGCGGCAACTCCATAATTTGTCTGAGCCATATCTCCGACAGTGTTGGCCACAGGTGCTTCAAATTTACTTTGCCAGTTCCGTGTGAGGGAGAGGTGTGCAATCTAAGGGTCATTTGTGGATTTGACTTTTGACCTTGGCACAGTGACCTTGAATTTAAACATTTTGGCCGGACCATATTTTCAAAAGTCTTAACCACAGCAGCTTCAAATTTGATATGCAGGTTCATTGTGAGAGTTAGGCGTGCAAGGTAAGGGTCATCAGTGGATTTGATCTTTGACCTTGGCACAGTGACCTTGCCTTGCCATAGGTGATGCAGCTATTTCAAAATAATTAGTTAAGGGCTGTGGGGTTCTCTTGGTGCTAAGTGTCGGCTTGTTGATACTTCTAATAACAATTATTAAGTCTTAATGTTAATAAACATCTCATGAAGGTTCATAAGATATATACAAATAACTTGATAACAAGTTTCTAGGATTTTTTATTAGCTGTCTAATATTCAGAATTTCCCAGTAAAGCATCTTACAAGCAATAATAAACTTGTTAATAATTCTATCCCTTACAAAGTCTAATTTATGTTAATAAACATCTTATTAATAAGTATGCCAGGTAAATAAACTGAACACGTTTCTAATAACTGCCTGTAAGTGTCTTATAAGCAAGAATAAATGAGTTAATTATGCCTTTATTAACACTTATATTAATTTAATAATTGTATAAATATCTTAAGGTCTTATTTGTAGCTTATTAAATATTAATTACTGCTTATTACAAGGACCTTAATATATAAAGTGTTACTGACTCCACTTTGTTTTCACCGGCAGGGCTATTATTATTTTTTGATTTATGTTTAAATAAATGTGCACAATATGAATGGATGCTGCTTATGATGAACAATGATATTTATAGAGGAGGAGGCTGCGGTGGTGGGGGAGATGAGGTGCAGATCTGTAGTAGGCTGGAGTAGGAGTGGTGTGGAGGGAACAGAGCAGGAGAGATGAATGAATGCTGCCTTGGATATTAGAGCTTGCCAATTGGGGGGTAGATGTGAAATCAAGAATGACTGGACAGAAAGAGGTCATGTGACTGTACCTTACCTCCATGCCTGCCCAAACTAAGGCTAAGGCTGTATTTCTGAGACAAGTGCTGCTCAGAATGTTTGTTATAGTTATGCAAAAAAAAAAAAAAAAAAAAATCTCACCGAATATTTAGACTAAAAGCACTTATTTCTTTTATCCTATTTCTCAGAAAAAAATAAAATATAGTAATAATAATAATAATAATAACAACGTAACTCATGGCGAGAACAGGCCGTTCAGCCCAACTAAGCTCGCTTATTATAAGAATAATAAGATTAAAAAAATTCTGCCACCACTGATGTCAGATAATTTTGACCCATTTCTAGATTTTTTCCATGGTGTAAGAAAAATAATTATCTCACATCGTGGCAGAATTTTTTTCTGAGAAAAATGGGAATAGAAATAAGTGCTTGAAGATTAAACAAGATCAAACAAGATGAAAATGTCTGGTAAGATTTTCTTGCAGTGTACTGGCCATGTGGTTTGGTCATCTGATGCATTTCCATGTTTTGGTCTGAGAAAGCCCACATATTTTGTGAATTAAAAGCTCAATTAATGAATTTAATTGCAATTACTTTATTGCTTTGTAATTGCTTTATTTCCCACCTCTCCTTTTTTACAAGATGTCAAATCAGTAATAGCAAAATTTAAAAAAAAGTCAACGCATAATTAGTTTTTGTACGTGAATACAGTATCAAACTAGAATTGCATTTCCTGAAGGAAATACCAGTGCATGCAAAGCAAAGTTAAATCAGAAAATCAATTCACAGTTAATGATTTTTAAAAAAGGTAAAAGTTGCACAGCCATTTGTGATGTGGAAAAAAGCCACTAGATGGCAGTATTGACATTTTTTTTTGTTAAGCCAAGTCTGGAACTAGGTTTTGGGCATGTCCTGGGCATGCCTCAGAGGGGGCTGGACAAGAGTATATAAGGAGAAAAATTGAGAGAGTGAAGAGTGGTTGGAGAAATTGCAAGGAGAAATTGTGGAAGGATACATTTGACCAGACCTGTCACTCTTTTCAAGACCTGTGAAGCTTTTTGTGGATTTTTGCCTGTGTTGGAGCATTTTCCTGTCCCAGGACATCGCAACATAGCAGCCCATCTCAATTACCAAGGGACTGTAACTATCTTTTTTTTTCAATCTTGGTCAGTAGGGTAGAGTGTAAATTAGTTCTAAGTGTTTAATTAAATCTGTTGAAGTTGAAGAATTTTGTCTGTCATCCCTTGCTGTCCGTGACGCCATAACAAATTGACGCCATAACAAATTGGGGCCATAACAAATTGGGGGCTCGTCCGGGATAGACCATTGTGCGAGTCATTTATTGAAAATCTAAAATTTCAAATTGTGAAATTGTTTTTTGAATTTTCCTATATATATATATATTGGCAGATCAACAGCAATGGATGATTTCTTGGCATCACCAACCGTAGAGGTTTTGAAGTCTTTTTAAAAGACAGAACTGCTAGAAATATGCAGACAGTTAGAGCTGACAGATGTAAAACCGGCCATGCGAAAAGCAAGACTGGCTAGAGAGACTGTTGAATATTACATTGATGAAAATGTGTTTGCACCAGGAGATCTGGAACAGTTTCGATGGAAAATCCAAATGTAGAATTGGAACTTAAATTAAAAATGCTAGAGATTGAAAGGGAGGAAAAAGAAAAACAAAGAATTTGAGAGAGAGAAAGAGGAAAGCAGAAAGAGAGAGACAGAGACAGAGAGATTTCGATTTAGAAAAATTAGATATAGAAGAAAGGCTCCAAATGGAGCTACTAAAAATCAAAATTCAAGCCGAAAACAAATTTCGGGCTAGCCAGGAGGTAAAGCTGGTGCCTCCATTCTCAGAGAAGGAGGTTGATAAGTATTTCCAGTGCTTTGAGAAGGTAGCTAAGAGTTGTCAGTGGCCAAAGGAACACTGGCCTCTGATGTTGCAAACTGTCCTCAAGGGTAAAGCTCAACAAGCCTATTCGGCTTTGTCTGCAGATGATTCCTCTGATTATGAGGTTGTCAAAAAGGTTATTTTGACAGCTTATGAGTTGGTTCCAGAGGCTTACCGACAGAAATTCAGAGGTCTGAAGAAATCTGACAATCAGACTTACGTGGAATTTGCTAACGAGAAGAAGGTTTGCTTTGAGTGCTGGTGTACTTCTATGGAGGTCAAGGATGATTTCAACTCACTAAAAGAGATGGTGTTAGTTGAAGAATTCAAGAACTGTGTCAAGGATGGTATTAAGACCTACCTTAATGAAAAGCAAGCACTGAATTTGCAATCAGCTGCCAAGTTTGCAGACAAATATGTTCTCACACATAAGTCCAAATTTCAGTCTAGCAGTAACAATAGATGGTCCCAATTTCAGAAGAAAGGTAACGGTGATACCCAAGATTCCTCACCCAAAGACAAAGACAAATCTGGTAATGGTGCTCAGAAATCCAGTCAAAGGTCTGATCAAAGTGTGAAAGCTGACAGTGACAAAAGTGGTCTAGTTTGCAATTATTGCAAGAAATCTGGTCATGTTACAACTAACTGTTGGTTCCTTAAAGCTAAGAAAGAAAAAGAAAAGGATACCAAACCCAATGCCTTTGTGAAGACAAGGTTAGAAACCCCTGTAGTAGATGACCAATCTGCTAAATTGCCTGCTCCTTGTGAGGCTAAGAAGCCTGATACTGCTGACTTTGTGAGGGAGGAATTTCTTCCATTTGTGTCAGAGGGATTTGTGGCTCTAAATGAGCATTCTCCTCCTGTCCCCATGTATATCCTAAGGGATACCGGAGCTTCTCAGTCACTTTTTTTGATGGACTCCTTGGAGTTACGTGATGAGACCGCTTCTGGGGATTTCATACTTGTACAAGGTATTGAAGGGAGGACTGTATCTGTACCCCTGCGCTCTGTATTCTTGAAGTCAGATTTAGATACAGGACAGGTAAAGGTGGGACTTATGTCAAGTCTACCTATCAAGGGTGTTTCTCTGTTGCTAGGCAATGACCTGGCTGGGGGCAATGTAGTTCCCCCTGTTCATCTTACTTCAAAGCCGAGCACTGAAGATGGCGATGAAGACCCATCTCTGTATCCTTCCTGTGCAGTGACTCATGCTATGGCCAAGAAGGCTCAAGAAGAAGATGATTTGGTGCCGTCCAGCACCTTGAATAGTCATGACTCAGGTGGTTCGCCTCATGACTCTGTTCAGCCTTCTATGGTTTCTCCATTTGAGGACTTATCAGACACTTTTATCAGTTCTCTATTCAGCCAGCCAGATGGGTCTGGTGATTCTGATGTGTCTGGAGACTTGTCTCTGTCCAGAAAGCGATTGATTCAGGAGCAAACCAATGATCCTGAAATTTGTGTACTAAAGAAGAGAGCCCTTCCTGATGAAGAAATAGACGCAGTTCCAGTTGGGTATTATCTCAAGGATGGAGTGTTGATGCGAAGTGGCGCCCTCCTGATATCCCTGCCAATGCAGATTGGGCAGTGGTCAAGCAAATTGTTGTTCGAAGGTCTACAGGAATGAGATCTTAACAATGGCTCATAGTTTCCCTTTAGGAGGTCATCTTGGTGTTAACAAGACTGTTGACAAGATCATGAAACACTTCTTCTGGCCTGGACTTCGGAAAGATGTTTCCAACTTTTGCAAAACCTGTCACACTTGTCAGGTAGTTGGAAAACACCAGTTAGACCCACCTGTAGCTCCATTGCAGCCTATCCCAGCATTTGGGGAGCCCTTCTCCAAGGTCATCGTTGATTGTGTTGGTCCATTACCCAAGACTAGATCTGGAAATCAGTACTTGTTGACAATCATGTGTGCATCTACCAGATTCCCTGAAGCCATACCTCTACGCAACATCAAGGCAACTGCAATCTCGAAGGCTTTGATAAAGTTCTTCACGTTGTTTGGCCTTCCCAGGGAAATTCAGTCAGATCAAGGTAGCAATTTCACTTCCGGATTATTTCAGCAGGTTGTGTATGAACTAGGTGCGAAGCAGATTCTTTCCAGTGCCTATCATCCAGAGAGTCAGGGTGCCTTAGAGCGGTTTCATTCCACTCTCAAGACAATGATGAGGACTTATTGTTTTGACCATGAGAAAGACTGGGATGAAGGTGTTCATTTGCTGTTGTTTGCAGATAGAGAAGCAGTGCAGGAGTCTATTGGATTCAGTCCGTTTTAGCTAGTGTTTGGCCATGAAGTGAGAGGACCTTTGCTATTGTTGAGTGAACAATGGCAAGAGAAAGAGCCGCATATCGGTCTGTTAGACTATGTTAGCAAGTTCAAGGAAAGACTGCGTGCAGCTTGTGACCTAGCCAAAGAGAACTTGAAATCAAGTCAGGGAAAAATGAAAACTTGGTATGATCATAAGGCTAGAAGCCGTGAGTTTAAACCAGGAGACAAGGTCCTTGTGTTGTTTCCCTTGCAGTCCAATCCATTGCAGGCTAGATTTCATGGTCCTTATGTTTTGACAAAACTCAATGATCTCAATTATATTGTGAAGACTCCAGATAGGAGAAAGCCAAAACAGTTGTGTCACATTAACATGCTGAAGCCTTATCATGATAGGAATACTAGGGTTGCAGCTGTCACTTCAGATCCTCCTATGGCCGAGACTTGTGAAGATGAGGGGGAGTTTCAAGATGATGAACCTAGAATTAAAGCTGAAGTTCTTTCATGTAAATTGTCAAATTCTGAAGTGTTGCAAAAATCCAGCACTTAGAACCCTCACAGAAAGATCAGTTTGAAAAAAAAATATAAAGAGATGTTCCAAAGAGAGTTTCTATAGCTCATGATGTAGACGTTTGATGCCAAACACCATTTGAATCCTGAAAAGAGTTGCTGAGAACCATGTTAGAACATGAAGACCCTCCTCAGATTAGAGTTCCCCTGTGTTCTAGTTCCAAAACCTGATGGAAAAGATTCTGCAGATTATCCCAATGCCTAGAACTGATATCCCTAATTGATGATTGATGATAGAGTAGGGCAAGTTTCTGACCAAGATTGATTTATTGAAGGGTTATTGGTGTGTGCCTTTAACTGAGAGGGCCAAGGATTGCCCACACCATCTGGGTTATACCAGTATGAAGTCCTACCCTTTGGCATGAAAAAAATGCCCCAGCCACGTTCCCAAAGGATGATACAGTCTACAATCGCCTGATCACATGGATCACATGGAGTGACTCCTGGGAAGAACATCTGAAAGATGTAGAGACGTTGTTCCAGCGCTTCACCCAGGCTAACCTGACTGTTAACCTGAACAAGAGTGACTTTGGTTTTGCTACTGTCATGTATCTTGGCTACGCTATATAGGCTAGGGTAAGGTGGCACCCATAAATGCTAAAGTCCAAGCCATCATGGACTTTCCAGTTCCTGACAACAAAAAGCTTTTGCGCCGCTTCCTTGGAATGATCGGGTACTACCGCAAGTTCTGCAGGAACTTTGCTGAGATTGCTCTCAGTCTCACCAACCAACTGAAGAAAGGCATAAAGTTCACTTGGGATGAAGCATGCCAAAGAGCCTTCGATCGCCTGAAGTCCCTGCTATGTCACTTCCCCGTGCTCAAATCTCCTGACTTCAACAAACCGTTCTCCATGGCGGTCGATGCTAGCGACCAAGCTTGTGGATCTGTGCTCCTACAGAGAAGTGACTCTGATGACATTGAGCATCCCGTGGCATACTTCTCCAGGAAGTTCAATCGCCACCAAAAGAACTATTCCACAATTGAAAAGGAGCTGTTGGCTCTGGTTCTATCCTTACAACACTTTGAGGTTTATGTTTGTACAGGGCAAAAGCCAATGATTGTATATACTGACCACAATCCGTTAATGTTTTTTAGTAAGATGAAAAACAAGAATCGGAGATTGTTGAATTGGAGTTTGATTTTACAGGAGTTTGACTTGGAAATTAAGCATGTAAAGGGTACTGACAATGTAATTGCTGATTGCTTATCCCGTGTTTGAGTATGTGTATATATATCACGTGTTTATTAGCATATTGTATTATATGTATATATACACAAGTGTCTACTTAACCATTTTTGTATTGAAAAGAAAAATTTTGCCTTTATGAGTCAAAATTTTTCCCTTTTGGAATGGAGGTGTGATGTGGAAAAAGCCACTAGATGGCAGTATTGACATTTTTTTTGTTAAGCCAAGTCTGGAACTAGGTTTTGGGCATGTCCTGGGCATGCCTCAGAGGGGGCTGGACTAGAGTATATATGGAGAAAAATTGAGAGAGTGAAGAGTAGTTGGAGAAATTGCAAGGAGAAATTGTGGAAGGATACATTTGACCAGACCTGTCACTCTTTTCAAGACCTGTGAAGCTTTTTGTGGATTTTTGCCTGTGTTGGAGCATTTTCCTGTCCCAGGACGTCGCAACATAGGAGCCCATCTCAATTACCAAGGGACTGTAACTATTTTTTTTTTTTTTCAATCTTGGTCAGTAGGGTAGAGTGTATATTAGTTCTAAGTGTTTGTTTAATTAAATCTGTTGAAGTTGAAGAATTTTGTCTGTCATCCCTTGCTGTCCGTGACGCCATAACAAATTGACGCCGTAACAAATTGGGGCCATAACACATTTAAGAGCCAACTTTGAGTAGGTATGCTTGAGTAGAAACAGTAAAGACCATGGTAATTGTTACACCTAGGCCTTACTCACTTAGTGGAGAGAGAGAAAGAGAGGACACGGAGAGAGATGAGAAGAGGGATGAATGCACTTTTGAAGTTCCTCATAACACACGGAGGAACACCATGGGGAAAACAAATATCACAGTATATGGATAGTGACAAACAGGAGTTGAAGCATGATTAACAGAGAGCAAAGTTTTAAAAACGATTGTCACATAGATTAAGTGAAAATACATTATCACGTCAGAATATGGTTGCTCTGGTGCTTACCTCAAGTCACACTAATATTGAATGACATCAAGTATGCAATAGGTCTGCTGATGAACCTATATATTTAATGTGACATTGGGATTTTTATGCAATCATTTAAACAGCTTATACGTAAAATTATATAGATAATTATGATTACTGAGAAATTAAATGAGATGGATGAAAGGCGTGGTCCACATAGAACCACTACCTTCTTTCTCATTGAACTGTGATCACTGAATTGAAGATATGTCTCAATGAGAACCAAGGAAATTACTATGTTATTTCTCAAAATTTCCAGTAGATGGCACGCTCTTACAATTTATGAACCAACACCATTACAAATATAAGTCTATGAAGAAGACGAAGTGTAGCCACCATAGCCACGTAGCTCACCTTAGCTAGCTATTCAATCAGTTGTCTGATGATTTTCTTCAAATGAATAAGGAAAACATTTGGCTGGCTGGCTAGCTAACTTCGCTATCAATGCTGCACATGACATAGAATATTTATTTGGATATCTGTGTAGCTAGCTAAGTAGCGTGTCTGCGATATCCACGCAAGGGAAATTAGCTAGTAATTTGGTTAATTGTCTCATGATGCTGTCTAAATGAAGTTAGTTTAGTAGCTAGCTATTAAGCAAGCAAAATTTGCGTGTGAAATTAAAGGTTATTGTTAGTCTGCAACTTTAATTTAATACTTGGTAGCAGCTTCCAAATCATTCACCACGTAAACTGCATGCTTCCGGTTCGGTAAACCTCCCTTACATTTCGTTGCCTGATTTCCCAATTGTCCATAATGTTCATGGATAATTTAATGCGGAAAAAACACATAAAATTGCTGGATAATGCAATAAAATTTATATATCAAAGCTCACCGTTTTATTAAATTTTAAATACCCGTGGAATGCAGCAACTTAATAACTTTTTTCTCACATACCAACAGTTAGGTCTGAGGCTTTAGCAACATTGGCTAAGGTGACGACTGTATTATCGAAATTCCCAGAGTATCAGCCACTATAACTCTTTAGCTACCATCATTTGTAAATGATTGATAATTACTACACTTCTTAGCCAGCTCAGTGCTCATGCAACCAATGTACATCTGACAGACTGTAGCCTAGCAGCCAACTCTGATTTAAGCTACTCCGCAAAAAAATTGCGCAGGTCCAAAATCATGTTCTCTTTGCTATTGCAGATGTACGTCTGTCTTGATTGGCCCATTTTAACTCATGCATACCCAATAATTATAACATTCAGGTATTAATGCAAGGAGTATAATCAATGAGCTAGAAATTCGTTAGAAATTCAAAAATTTGAACTTGCAGAAATGGGCCTAGATAGGCTCTTTTTACTGTCGATAACAAACGTATTTCATTGGAACTGACTGTCACCCAGTCAAATGGGAGAGCCGCGTTTTCCCTGCATTCACTTCAACTCCAAGAAGGGGCGCCATTTAGGGTGTTTTCGAGGCACTTGCTGGCGGTGCGCCATAATGCCTTCATAGAAGGCTTAATGGATTTTTATAAGTCATTGCAAAATGTCCCAATTTGAGTGGCCATCAAGGATCCCAAACATTTGTCTTTTTTTTGGGGGCCCAAATATTTGCCCGTTTTGCCTTTCCTGGAGGTGCGCCTCTGCATTACAGGTAAGGTTTAGGATGCTAATTCTTGCCTGGCAGTTGGGGACACCTGGAGGGCGGGGCCTGTTACAACTGAAACGGTTGAAACATAGGTGAGGCCAGAGCAATGAGTGTATATAGAACTGGAGAGGCTGCCGCTGCTTCCCTCGACAAGCGCAGTTGAAGAAACCAATATGGCGTCAAGTGCACCGCACCTCTCAATTTCCCATAGACTATAATGGAGAAATTCCTGCTATTTTCCGCCAAACTAAGGGGTCAACTGAAAAGATTTCAACATATTTCTGATTGAAAAACATATAATTATAAAAATTAATGCTCAATTTTACATGACACTGTTCGAAATGTTGAAAATATAAAAACATGTCTTAATGGGAAGCACAACCCAAACTAGCCACTTGTCTAGCTGGCTTGTTTGGTAATCGAGTCGCTGTAGACGGGTGTGATGGCAAATTTTATCTGTAATTTAGCTAGCTCGATAAACTTAGTTGCTTGGTTGCTTCATGTTGCTTACAAAGGGTGATGGCCAGCTAGCTCTCATGCCCATGTAATGTTAGCCAAGTTGCATATCTACATATGGCATGAGCCATAGCGAATGATCTGGCAGAAACGTTCGTGTAACGTTAGCGGTGTTCATTCCGGATGACTTGTACCAATTAAAGCATCCTTATCAGGCATCTGCCTATCTAGGGACTATTTTGTGAACAAGCTGTGAGTTTTTTATTTTTTTTTTTTTTTTTCGATTACGATAACACAATCCCAGCTGAGGCAGTCGACCAAACTGGCTAGCTTTCAAAGACTGCCAGCGAAGATAGCGTTTCTGCATACTGCTCGGCTGTCTGTTTGGTGAGATAAAAACATAGCTCAGTAACCATGGGAGTTCAAACTACTTGACTGCAATGTTCTTGTAGGCTATTCACCAATACTATGCGAGTGACCAATCAGTCAGATGTGAGTCGTATTGACCGTTGGATTAATGGATTAACCGTTGACTAAAACAACCTCTTATTTTTTTTTTTTTTTTGGCGAGAACATATGATTACAAGTGACAATACCGTACAATAAAAACGGAAATCAGCGAGCTACGGATTTCACACATCATTTTATGTAGCAGCACGATGCTAGCTAGCAACATAATGCTTGTTGACATCAACGCTGCCTCCACGTGCGTTTGTTTATATTGATGTCACTACTCTCTGATTGCTCAGTAGTGATTCTTCCATTACTAGCAGACTGGGGCAAAAATTTCTTTTCCGGCTCAGGTCAGAGCAAGCTCTATAAAAGAATATTGGCTGTACTTCGTTTCCCGAACTTTTGTTTAGTAATTATTTAATAGAAAATCAGATAACGACATGTTTTCCGTTTTTTGATTTCCGATTTCCAAACGAAAATCAGGAGACAGCTCGTTTTTTGTTTGCCCACATCAAAACAAAAAATGGAAATCAGTTCGTTCTCCGTTTTTTCATCACCTTAATCAAAGCGAAAAACAAATGGCTGAAAGGTACACGGACCCCCCGCCCCCTCCTTGGCCTGTCGGTGTGTGTTTATGCTCATGCAAATGTGAAGAAATACTGACACAACATTTTGTGAAATACTATAACAAAACATCACAGTCCCACATTAATATCAGTTTTAATCAAAAATCTTAACAATTAAACAACTATAATCAACTTAAATGCAAGAGCTTCAATCAATAAAGGACAATAATAATAATTACACAGTATTGTGTTAATCATTTGTAAGACATAGCTCTTTCTTCAAGAATTTGAGGCTACATGCTGCAACGGTTTAAGAGATAACACGTCTGATAGAATGAACTGAAACTGAAAAATTTTAATGCAAAAAAAGGGAACACACTCCACAGTGAATAGAAAGAATACTTTATGTATACTGTTTTTTCCAGAACATGTGAATAACCTTGTAGTGTCCAAACACTGCATCTGAGCACAATCCATGCGCTCAACCAACGTGGGTTTTGACCAAATAAATCTTTGATCCGTAGAGCAAGACCACATGACTTGCCACAGGATTTTTACATCTTCATAATGCTAATACAACTGTCAGCTTCATCATCAAGATCCAAAGTTTTAGCCAAATCTCTTATTGCTTATAAAGACAGTGGGAAGATATTACTTAGACACTTCTCTGAAAAAATGAGAGACTTGATTGAACGTGCCAAGCATGGTCATGTCCATATCAAGGGTCAACTTGATAATTGATGTTAGGATCTCTACAGATAGGTATGGTATCCTCAGGGCTAGTCATAGGATCAGCTTCAATGCCACTGCCAGGGCTAGTCATAGGATCAGCTTCAATGCCACTGCCAGGGCAACTCCCAGGATCAGCTTTAATTCCACTGCCAGGGCTAGTCATAGGATCAGCTTCAATGCAACTTCCAGGGCAACTCACAGGATCAGCTTCAATGCCACTGCCAGGGCTAGTCATAGGATCAGCTTCAATACCACTACCAGGGCAACTCCCAGGATCAGCTTTAATGCCATTGCCAGAGCTAGTCATAGGATCAGCTTCAATGCCACTGCCAGGGCTAGTCATAGGATCAGCTTCAATACCACTACCAGGGCAACTCCCAGGATCAGCTTTAATGCCACTGCCAGGGCTAGTCATAGGATCAGCTTCAATGCCACTGCCAGGGCAACTCCCAGGATCAGCTTTAATGCCACTGCCAGGGCTAGTCATAGGATCAGCTTCAATACCACTTCCAGGGCAACTCACAGGATCAGCTTCAATGCCACTGCCAGGGCTAGTCATAGGATCAGCTTCAATGCAACTTCCAGGGCAACTCACAGGATCAGCTTCAATGCCACTGCCAGGGCTAGACACAGGATCAGCTTCAATGCTACTGCCAGGGCTAGACACAGGATCAGCTTCAATGCTACTGCCAGGGCTAGACACAGGATCAGCTTCAATACCACTTCCAGGGCAACTCACAGGATCAGCTTCAATGCCACTGCCAGGGCTAGACACAGGATCAGCTTCAATGCCACTGCCAGGGCTAGACACAGGATCAGCTTCAATGCTACTGCCAGGGCTAGACACAGGATCAGCTTCAATGCCACTGCCAGGGCTAGACACAGGATCAGCTTCAAGACTGCCAGGGCTAGGGATCACAATGACTGCCAGGGCAACTCACAGGATCAGCTTCAATGCCACTGCCAGGGCTAGACACAGGATCAGCTTCAATGCCACTGCCAGGGCAAGACACAGGATCAGCTTCAATGCCACTGCCAGGGCTAGACACAGGATCAGCTTCAATGCCACTGCCAGGGCAACTCACAGGATCAGCTTCAATGCCACTGCCAGGGCTAGACACAGGATCAGCTTCAATGCCACTGCCAGGGCAACTCACAGGATCAAATGCCACTGCCAGGGCTAGACAGCAGCTTCAATGCTACTGCCAGCTTCAATGCCACTGCTAGACACAGGATCAGATCTTCAATGCCACTGCCAGGGCTAGACACAGGATCAGC
Source organism: Gymnothorax javanicus (assembly GCA_029692085.1). NCBI lineage: Eukaryota > Metazoa > Chordata > Actinopteri > Anguilliformes > Muraenidae > Gymnothorax > Gymnothorax javanicus. The sequence continues at coordinate 104,253,472 of CM056202.1, read as the reverse complement.
TTCAATGCCACTGCCAGGGCAACTCACAGGATCAGCTTCAATGCCACTGCCAGGGCTAGACACAGGATCAGCTTCAATGCCACTGCCAGGGCTAGACACAGGATCAGCTTCAATGCCACTGCCAGGGCCAGGGCAACTCAGGGGCTAGTCATAGGATCACAGGATCAGCCAGGGCTTCAATGCCACTGCCAGGGGCTAGGATCACAGGATCAGCTTCAATGCCACTGCCAGGGCAACTCCCAGGATCAGCTTTAATGCCACTGCCAGGGCTAGTCACAGGATCAGCTTCAATGCCACTGCCAGGGGATCAAATGCCACAGGATCAGGATCTTCAATGCCACTGCCATGCCACTGCCAGGCCAGGGCTAGTCATAGGATCAGCTTCAATGCCACTGCCAAGGGGATCAAATGCCACTCACAGGGATCAGCTTCAATGCCACTGCCAGGGCTAGACTGCCAGCTTCAATGCTACTGCCAGGGCTAGACACAGGATCAGCTTCAATACCACACTCCAGGGCCCACTGCCAGGGCTAGACACAGGATCAGCTTCAATGCCACTGCCAGGGCTAGACACAGGATCAGCTTCAATGCCACTGCCAGGGCTAGACACAGGATCAGCTTCAATGCCACTGCCAGGGCTAGACACAGGATCAGCTTCAATGCCACTGCCAGGGCAACACAGGATCAGCTTCAATGCCACTGCCAGGGCTAGACACAGGATCAGCTTCAATGCCACTGCCAGGGCTAGACACAGGATCAGCTTCAATGCTACTGCCAGGGCTAGACACAGGATCAGCTTCAATGCTACTGCCAGGGCTAGACACAGGATCAGGACTCAGGGCTTCAATCAGCCAATGCCACTGCCAGGGCAAGACACAGGATCAGCTTCAATGCCACTGCCAGGGCTGCCAGGATCAGCTGCCAGACACACAGGATCAGCTTCAATGCCACTGCCAGGGCAACTCCCAGGATCCAGGGCTTCAATGTTTGCCACTGCCAGGGCTCAGACACAGGATCAGCTTCAATGCTACTGCCAGGGCTAGTCACAGGATCAGCTTCAATGCCACTGCCAGGGCTAGACCAGGATCAGCAATGCTCACAGGATCAGCTTCAATGCCACTGCCAGGGCTAGACACAGGATCAGCTTCAATGCCCTGCCAGGGCTAGTCATAGGATCAGCTTCAATGCCACTGCCATGACTAGTCATAGGATCAGCTTCAATGCTTCTGCCAGGTCTAGACACAGGACCAGCTTCAATGCCACTGCTAGGGCTAGTCATAAGATCAGCTTCAATGCCACTACCAGGGCTACAGCCAGGGTCAACTTCGCTGCCAAAGCAAGGAAGGGGGCTATTTCTATGAAGCACCCTTTCATTCTCAGCCTCCTGTATGGCCTGAATACATGGATTACTGGTCCATCAAGACTCCCATAGTGGTCCCCATGCCCCTCAGCAAAATGACCAATAGCTTACACAGGGAGGTTTTCACAAAAATGACCTGAGGGGGGATGATGGAGGTTACATCAACACCTGGGGGTTGATACAACCAAAAACTGTACATTAAAAATAAGCAAAGCTCTCTGTAGAGCAATGTGGTCTCCAAATGTTTCAGGCTGAGCCATGCTATGGATGTAGTCATTCCATGTCCCCTCTACATACTGAGAAAGTGATGTCCCATCCACTGCAAATGGATAATTTCTCAGATGAGTGACTATTTCCTCCCTCAATGTTGTAGCAGACCTGAATATTCCGCTGGTGGCGAGCTGATCAGCCATTGCAGCAAACTGGCAACTGCCATCTCTGGGTCAGGATCCAAGCGAATGTGTAAACCTGGTGTTTCAAATTCCTGCAGTCTGTCTTGATGGGTGTAAGCTTGGGAATTTCTTGCCAGTGACTTTCAACATTTTTCTTGAAACCTTGTGACACTGGTTATGTCTGAAACTGAGAACCACTGTTCCATTGGAGTACTGCTGCTTGGCATTTGAAATTTCACTTTGGATTTGGACAACCTGATGTAACGTTTTACAACTACACCTGGCAATACAACATGGCGTCTTGAAACAGAAAGTCTGTGATTGCTCAACTTCACTCTAACCAACACGTTGTCATGTACTCTGTAAACAGAGGGTGCAATGTGTTTTGCCCGAATCATATGTTCATTGCATCGCACTGTGGCCTTTTTTGCCATTTTCCTGAGCTTGCACCTCCTCTCTTCAAATAGCCGTTTATGTTTTTGGGAGGGGGGAACATCTTCAGTTTCTTCAAAGTGCGTGGGGGTATTGCTGATTGGGTTAGTCATTCTGTTACTTTTTCTACCATAATAAACTTGGAACGGTGACATCCAGTGTAGAACTTCCTTAGGATCCTCATTCATTATCCTGGCATATACAGGTAGATGTTCAACCCAGTTAAAGGCCATCTAAAGTCGATTCTCAAACGGGATGTTGAACGTCCAATGTTTACAAACAAATCACTTGCTTTTGTTGACATCTTGCATTGTCACATGACCAATTTAATTCATATCAACCAATGTTTTGTGTACATGCGTAGATAATCCTTCTATTTCGGTTCGTTTGCGCAGGTGCGGCTCGCTGATTGGCCGATAAACAAAAACAATGGGAATCAACTTTAGATTCCCTTTAACCCCCCCTCGCTGGAAGTTAAGCAGATCGTTCATCATCTTTTTTCTGAGCATATGATGAGTCCTCTCCACTTTTCCTTGACTCTGGGGATGATATGCAGAGCATTGAATAATCTTTATCTTCAGGCTATTGAATAGCCTTTGAACTTCCCCTCTGAATTCCTTACCTCTGTCATGTTGTACCATTTTTGGTGGGCCATGCTCACAGTAGATTTCTCTCAGATGTTTTGCAATCGCACTGCTTTTTTTGCTGCGTAATGGTTGCAGCCATAGATACCTACTGAAAACATCAACTGTAGTCAGGATGTAACGGTATGTCAAGCAACCTTTCTTCACTTTTAACTTTCCCATGTCTAAGAGGTCAATTTGATGCCGATGTTGTACTTCCCTTGCTTTGATGGGTTTTGGGATTGGCTTGTTTGAAAATGTAGCCTTTTGAAGTCCCCTGTACCTGTCCAGTGATTTCTGGACATTCCTTGTACTAATACCGGAGTATTTCTCCCTCAGGTGTATGTTCATTTTCCTTGCCCCATGCCTTTAGTGTCATCCAGAGTCATCCTCACAATTGAGTTGATGGCTGATTTCTTCGCTACCAGTTTTCCACCACATATAATGGCCTTGCCATTATCACTGAGGGCAAAGAGATGCCTATTTCTGTAGTATCGCACAATTGCACTGCGCTCTGTTCTCGATCTTTTGTCAACGGGGGCATGATATTCCCCCTTCAGTAACTTCAGTATTGCATTGTAGGTCTTGTCTGACATAGGCTGGTGTCCAAGGCCCCCACATACCCAAAGGGTACAGGACAGGATTAGATTAGCAGTGTTCTCATGCTTCCAGATCTATCAGAAAAAGAAAATGATGCTGATTAATGTGTTTTAAAACCTTCATTCATTAATCTTAACCTACTAAACAAAAATGAAGTCAAATTATTCAACACTTCTGACAGTTATTTTAAAGATAAGTTCAAATGTCACATGGCATTGAGGAGAGATGTATATTATTGAGTATGGGAGAGAGGGAGCATGGGAGGAAGGGAGCGCGTGAGAAAAAGTGCTTAATTTATTGTGTCAAGCTCAGCCATACTGTGCTAGGTTAGCTAACCCGGCCCAGGTCAGCTGTCTATCTCGCTATTCTAAATATTTTAGCTAGTCTGGAACAATAGTTACTGGATGTTTAAGTGTAGTCTATTTATTAAAAATAACGTGTAGCATTCTCTACTCATTCCTTATTATAACAGCTGGACAAGGAAAAGTCTTTCCATTGTGCCCGTTAAAATTTCGTACTGGAGCCACAGGTTACTTTGTTTAGAAATATTGTGCTAATAGACTATGAAAACTAGTGACTATGTTATGTATTCTGGATATTAGTCTGGTTATGATCTTTAAACATACTGGTGACTAAATGTTTGGTCATCTTCCAGTTTATACAGTTGGTCTTAGCAAGCTGGTCCTAGCTAGCTAGTTCCCTAACCTGGGCTTCTGTACCATGGACTGCTGTATATAAACACAAATAGTGTTACTGGTCTGTATAGGTTGTACTAAGGGCATCTCTGGCATGAGGTCGATACGATACACATCTTGATACACTGTCCACAATCAGATGCATTTAAGATACACATACATACATACTTACACTTACCGATACAATATGATACACAACTCAATCACAATGCACTGCGATTGAACAAAATCTGATTCAACAAAGTGTGATACGGTGTGATTCACAACTCAATCACAATGCACTGCACAATTCAATGAGTTTAATTATTTATTAATCAAATAAAATCAAGACCTCACAAAAAAAAAGCTTTCAATAAATCACTCACTGCTCTTGGATGTAGTCGCTGCATTTGACTCCACCGTCACACCGTTCGTTTTGTTTCAGGTGACTAATGAGGTTCATGGTGCTCCCGGTGTAATGTACAGCAGCACAGCACATTTTGCAAATTGCGCTGGACTTGCCAAGTTCTCCATTTTTTTGTAAAATCAATAGTATCGCCAAACTTTGGATTTATAGTCGACAGGTGAGTATAGCGCGCCCACGTCCATCAATATGCCCCAGGCGCATGTAAAATACATCTGCGGCGCACGTAAAAGTAACATATATCCTATTCAGTCGGAGTAAAAATGTCAAAAAATAACATATCATTTGGTCGGTTACATATACAAATAAGTGCAGAAACCACTCAGTGATCAAAATATCAAATGTTACTGATGAAGACTTTTAATAACCGACGCATCTGGCATCTCACCTGCGTGTGTCAGTTTATCAAGGCATATTGCTTAATCTCCCCATCCCTAGATTGTACTATATTTTGTGGTTGCATTAATCTCATTCATTATATTTCGACAGATGGGGGAGGGAGGAAGGGAAATGGGTAACAGTGATAGGGAGACAATACCAGGGCCATGAGCCAAACATGCGGCGTCATGACTCGACCATCCAGTTCCAGTATGAAACAGTCGGAATAAGAGCCACCTAGTGGTCAAAGACAAAAACTACAACATTGTAATGTTAGCTCAGAAAGTACATGAAGTATATAAAATAACATTGTACATAAAATAGAGAAAGTATATTACATAAGGTGACCCTACATGTAACAACATTGTAATTATTAACTGAGGTATGTGTTAAAACAATGCAATGGAGAAATGCATGCAAGCACATGAAAGCAAGTAAGACAGGTGCCTGACCAATAAACAATACTGAGGAGAGAAGTGCACAATAACAATATCTCCCAAAGTGGATTTATTAAAGCTAAACAGTGTTTTAAACCTTGCAGCAGCAATTGTAATCATAAAATACGAGAAATACAATGGATGCTGGGTCATAATAGGTTAGTCCACATGTAGCATACATTTGAAGTCATATAATATACAGTCGTATGCAAAAGTTTGGGCACCCCAGATCAAAATTTCTGTTACTGTGAATAGCTAAGCGAGTAAAAGATGACTGCTCTCCAAAAGGCATAAAGTTAAAGAGGACACATTTCCTTTATATTTTAGGCCAGATTACTTTTTAATTTCCATCTTTTTACAGTTTCAAAATAGCAAAAAAAGAAAATGGTCCGAAGCAAAAGTTTGGGCACCCTGCACGGTCAGTGCTAAGTAACACTCCTGTTGGCAAGTCTCATAGCTTGTAAACGCTCTTTTGTGCCAGCTAAGAGTTTTTGAATTCTGGTTTGGGGGATTTTGCCATTATTCTTTTCCAAAGGCTTTTAGTTCTGTGAGATTCTTTGGCTGCCTTGCATGTACTGCTCTTTTGAGGGTCCATCCAGAGATTTTCAATGATATTCAGGTAGGAGACCTTGAAGGCTATGGTGACTTTTAACTCACACCTCTTGAGGTTATCAGTTGTGGATTTTGAGCTGTGTTTAGGATCATTATACTGTTATGGAACACTGAAAAAAGTGAACATGGGCTACCATTCATGGAAGGAGGGATTTCTATTTGAACTGACCCAATATAACTATGTTTCTGTCTCCTCTTTGGTTTAATGTATTGTATCACTTTCATTAAATGTAAATCAAGGCCTCATTGGTTCAAAGTTATTGACTGACTTTGAATCAAACAGTAATTTTCCATTCAAGTGCAAACGTTGCATGTCACGTGATGACACCTATGTATGTATGTACGTAGTGACGTCACCAAACTGGCTAGTTCAACTTTGGATGTTCCGCCGTCTTCCTTTCTCGCATGAAAACGCCACAAAAGAAAAGAGAAAGAAATCGGTAAGAAATATAACAGGACCGTAGAATAGGTATATATTTTTCTACATCACTGTTACACAAACGAACTTTACGTCGTTGATTATCACAAGACGTCGATTAACAATGACTGTTTGGTACGACATCGACACATTATTAGCTAACGTTAGCTAGCAGAGCTATCCAGGTTTGCTAACTTCAGTAGGAATCATAATTTGATATCTTGTCGTTTTCCATGCATGCTAAGGTAATGTTATTTATTAAGTTGACGATTATGCTCGCCACTCTTAAGGCCCCTGAGCTCTGCACAACATGGTGCATTTCTTGTGCTAGCTAGCTAACATTAGTTAGCCATTGGAGGCATGTGGGCCTGGTCTAGCACGGGCTAGCTAACGCGACCATAACGGTGTTTGCTGTTGCATTAAACGGCGGGCTGGAAGTGGGGGAAAGACACACAGAGTGTTTGCATGTGTTTCAATGGAAAACACTGTAGTCTTGTTTGTGTGTGTGTGTGTGTGTGTGTGTGTGTGTGTGTTACTTTGTTCTCGTTAACAAATGTCTCCCTTTCTTCTAGGCCTGAAATGATTGCACATAATCAAAAGCAGCAACTTTTAATCGGTAAGTGGTCATATTTGAATGCTATTTGAACTATGCAGTTGAGTATCAGATGTAAGGTTATGTTCATGATTATTATTAGATAATTATTATTCTTGTTCATCACCTGTGATAGGGAGTTTTATTTTATGCGACTGAATCCAAAGGGGAATTCGAGCTGTCAAAGCAAATTTGTGTGGTAGTGGAATTCATGGGCAGGGTGATATGGTTGAAAACAATAAAAAAAATCAAAAGGACTTTTTGTATATCACACAATATGGTTAATGTATGCATTAAGTCACATGTTAAATAAACATACCACATGGTAATATCCTGTGTGATGTAAAAGAAAAATCAAAATTTCAAATAGTCCTTAAAATGTTTCATACCTCATTTTGTCAGTTCAAGTGGTAATCACGAGGATTTGCCTACCATCAAAGACAAAATTGTTTCCCAATATTACTATATAATCATGAGGACTCTACAGAAAGATGATGATATCTTGTAATATATATTTATAAATTGAGTTTTCAGTATCACCTCATACCAACAATGCAAATGTAATTTTGGTCTTTTTATGTCCCAACTCACTCCCCCTCCCCCTTTCCAGTAGTCTGTTGAATGTGGAAATGTAAAGACTGTGGTGTCACCAAATCACGAAGATCAGAACTTCTGAAGCATTACAAACTTCAGCATAGACATTTTGGATGCCGCCATGCTTACCCTTGCACATATTCAACCTGCCCTTGTTCTTTTACCACCTGGAATGCCCTTAAGAGCCATTTGTCAAGAAGCCACCCTCGACTGAACCCACAAAAAGATCAGCAGACAACTTTGAGATGCCTTTTGTGTGAATACAAGCAAATTTCAACTGTTAAAGACTACTTGCAGCACTTAGGACAGCATCTGAAAAATCATGAGACTGTAAACTGTATTTTTCAAAGTTGCTCATACAAAACAAATGTTCATGGATCATTCAGGACTCATAGGTACAGAAATCTCAGGTCATCCTCTGTAAGTGATTTAAAACCTGAAATTGCTGCGAGGGTACAGCCAATCCACCATTCCTCTGAAGACAGTAATGCCAATGATTCACACAAGGATGTTTCAGAGGATGAAGTAACTAGTTCTGTCTTTGACACACACGGTACTGAAGACTTGTCCAATGCTATAGAGCGCAAAATTGCTTCAGTGTTATTGAAATTAGAGCATGTTTTCCTGGTCCCTAGTGTGGCTATTGATGACCTTCTGCAGGAGCTGCACTATTTGATAAGTGTAGTTTCAGTCCCTGTCACCTATGGCACTATAGTCCAGCTACTGCAGGAACGTAACTGCCAAGTTGACATAGCAGTTGTACAGGAGTTGGCCTCTGTGCTGTGTAAGTCAAATCCCATTCAAACTGCAGTTGGAGATAAAGGTCCTCTCTCTACATCTTGAAAACTAAATGTATACAACAAAAATCATTTCAGTGTTGTAGAACCCTTGGAGTATGTGCTTGACCGAAAGAATAGAAGGTCATTCTAGTATGTTCCAATACTCAAGTCATTGCAGCAGATTCTTAGTTGCCAGCCAATACTAGATAAAGCTATTAATTTGAAATCTCATCATAGAGGGGGTGATGGACTGAGATATACATGTTTCTTTGATTCACTCAACTTTCAGCAGAATGTATTGCTCTTTAATGAGACTGCTATTTCATTGATATTGTATGTGGACGAATTTGAGATTTGTAACCCTCTTGGCACGTCCAGGAAAATACATAAGATCTTGGGTGTTTATTGGATTTTAGGTAATTTACCTCCAGGGTCCCACTCATCCCTGTCTGCCATAAATTTAGCTGCTTTGATCAATAGCAATGATGTTAAGCAGTATGGATATGACAAAGTGCTGGAACCTCTGGTAGATGATCTTGTCACGTTGGAGCAACATGGAGTTTTTATCTCTAAGCTGGGAAAGACAATAAAGGGCACTGTTCAGTGTATCGTTGCTGATAACCTTGGTGCACATAGCATTGCAGGATTCGTGGAGAATTTCTCAGGGACATATGTGTGTAGATTCTGTACAGCAGAGAGTGAAGAAATTCAGACTAAAGAAGTTAGATCAGGAGCATTTTGTCTGAGAACCAAGGGAATTCATGCTGCTCATCTTGAGGCTGTCAGAGAAGAAGAAGTGCCCCTTTTTGGTGTGAAAGGGGTTTGTTTGTTGTTATGGCCCCAATCTGTTATGGCGTCAATTTGTTATGGCCCCAATTTGTTATGGTGTAGCGGACAGCAAGGGATTACAGACAAAATTTTTAAACTTTAACAGATTTAATTAAACAAACACTTTGAACTAATCTACAATCTACTCTACTGACCAAGATTGAAATAAAACAAAAATGAGATATTTACAGTCCCTTGGTAATTGAGATGGGGCTGCTATGTTGCGATGTCCTGGGACAGGAAAATGCTCCAACACAGGCAAAAATCCACAAAAAGCTTCACAGGTCTTGAAAAGAGTGACAGGTCTGGTCAAATGTATCCTTCCACAATTTCTTCTTGCAATTTCTCCTACTACTCTCACTCTCTAAATTTTTCTCCTTATATACTCTTTTCCAGCCTCCTCCCACCTTCCAGACTTTTCTCCAATTCTCTGGGACATTTCCCTCTGAGGCATGCCCAGGACATGCCCCAAACCTAGCTCCAGACTGGGCTTAACAAAAAAAATTGTCAACACTGCCATCTAGTGGCTTTTTTTTTCCACATTACACCTCCATTCCAAAAGGGAAAAATTTTGACTCAAAGGCAAAATTTTTCTTTTCAATACAAAAATGGTTAAGTAGACACTTGTATATATATACATACATATAATACAATATGCTAATAAAAACGTGATATATATACACATATTCAAACACGGGATAAGCAATCAGCAATTACATTGTCAGTACCCTTTACATGCTTAATTTCCAAGTCAAACTCCTGTAAAATCAAACTCCAATTCAACAATCTCCGATTCTTGTTTTTCATCTTACTAAAAAACATTAACGGATTGTGGTCAGTATATACAATCATTGGCTTTTGCCCTGTACAAACATAAACCTCAAAGTGTTGTAAGGATAGAACCAGAGCCAACAGCTCCTTCTCAATTGTGGAATAGTTCTTTTGGTGGCAATTGAACTTCCTGGAGAAGTATGCCACGGGATGCTCAATGTCATCAGAGTCACTTCTCTGTAGGAGCACAGATCCACAAGCTTGGTCGCTAGCATCGACCGCCATGGAGAACGGTTTGTTGAAGTCAGGAGATTTGAGCACGGGGAAGTGACACAGCAGAGACTTCAGGCGATTGAAGGCTCTTTGGCATACTTCATCCCAAGTGAACTTTATGCCTTTCTTCAGTTGGTTAGTGAGACTGAGAGCAATCTCAGCAAAGTTCTTGCAGAACTTGCGGTAGTACCCGATCATTCCAAGGAAGCGGCGCAAAGCTTTTTTGTTGTCAGGAACTGGAAAGTCCATGATGGCTTGGACTTTAGCATTTATGGGTGCCACCTTACCCTGGCCTATGACATAGCCAAGATACGTGACAGTAGCACAACCAAAGTCACTCTTGTTCAGGTTAACAGTCAGGTTAGCCTGGGTGAAGCGCTGGAACAACGTCTCTACATCTTTCAGATGTTCTTCCCAGGAGTCACTCCATGTGATCAGGTTGTCGATATACACACCCGTGTGTGGCAATCCGGCGATTGTAGACTGTATCATCCTTTGGAACGTGGCTGGGGCATTTTTCATGCCAAAGAGTAGGACTTCATACTGGTATAACCCAGATGGTGTGGCAAAAGCAGAGATGCTCTTGGCCCTCTCAGTTAAAGGCACACACCAATAACCCTTCAATAAATCAATCTTGGTCAGAAACTTTGCTTGCCCTACTCTATCGATACAATCATCAATCCCAGGTATTGGAAACACATCAGTTCTAGTTACAGCATTGACTTTGCGATAATCTGTACAGAATCTAGTACTTCCATCAGGTTTTGGAACTAGAACACAAGGTGAACTCCAATCTGAGTTAGAGGGTCTGATAATATCATGTTCTGACATGTACTCAACCTCTTTCTCAGCAATCTTTCTCTTTTCAGCATTCATCCGGTACGGATGCTGTTTTATTGGTTCGGCATCACCAACATCTGCATCATGAGAGGCTATAGAAACTCTCTTTGGAACATCAGGAAATAGATCTTTATATTTCTTGATCAACCTCTCAAACTGATCTTTCTGTGAGGGTTCTAAGTGCTGGAGTTTTACATCAAGATTTTGCAACACTTCAGAATTTGACAATTTACATGAAAGAACTTCAGCTTTAATTCTAGGTTCATCATCTTGAAACTCCCCCTCATCTTCACAAGTCTCGGCCATAGGAGGATCTGAAGTGACAGCTGCAACCCTAGTATTCCTATCATGATAAGGCTTCAGCATGTTAATGTGACACAACTGTTTTGGCTTTCTCCTGTCTGGAGTCTTCACAATGTAATTGAGATCATTGAGTTTTGTCAGAATTTCATTAGGACCATGAAATCTAGCCTGCAATGGATTGGACTGCAAGGGAAACAACACAAGGACCTTGTCTCCTGGTTTAAACTCACGGCTTCTAGCCTTATGATCATACCAATTTTTCCTTGACTTGATTTCAAGTTCTCTTTGGCTAGGTCACAAGCTGCACGCAGTCTTTCCTTGAACTTGCTAACATAGTCTAACAGACTGATATGCGGCTCTTTCTCTTGCCATTGTTCACTCAACAATAGCAAAGGTCCTCTCACTTCATGGCCAAACACTAGCTCAAACGGACTGAATCCAGTAGACTCCTGCACTGCTTCTTTATCTGCAAAAACAGCAAATGAATACCTTCATCCCAGACTTTCTCATGGTCAAAACAATAAGTCCTCATCATTGTCTTGAGAGTGGAATGAAACCGCTCTAAGGCACCCTGACTCTCTGGATGATAGGCACTGGAAAGAATCTGCTTCGCACCTAGTTCATACACAAACTGCTGAAACAATTCGGAAGTGAAATTGCTACCTTGATCTGACTGAATTTCCCTGGGAAGGCCAAACAACGTGAAGAACTTTATCAAAGCCTTCGAGATTGCAGTTGCCTTGATGTTGCGTAGAGGTATGGCTTCAGGGAATCTGGTAGATGCACACATGATTGTCAACAAGTACTGATTTCCAGATCTAGTCTTGGGTAATGGACCAACACAATCAACGATAACCTTGGAGAAGGGCTCCCCAAATGCTGGGCTAGGCTGCAATGGAGCTACAGGTGGGTCTAACTGGTGTTTTCCAACTGTCTGACAAGTGTGACAGGTTTTGCAAAAGTTGGAAACATCTTTCTGAAGTCCAGGCCAGAAGAAGTGTTTCATGATCTTGTCAACAGTCTTGTTAACATCAAGATGACCTCCTAAAGGCAAACTATGAGCCATTGTTAAGATCTCATTCCTGTAGACCTTCGGAACAACAATTTGCTTGACTACTGCCCAATCTGCATTGGCAGGGATATCAGGAGGGCACTACTTCCGCATCAACACTCCATCCTTGAGATAATACCCAACTGGAACTGCGTCTATTTTTCTTCATCAGGAAGGGCTCTCTTCTTTAGTACACAAATTTCAGGATCATTGGTTTGCTCCTGAATCAACTGCTTTCTGGACAGAGACAAGTCTCCAGACACATCAGAATCACCAGACCCATCTGGCTGGCTGAACAGAGAACTGATAAAAGTGTCTGATAAGTCCTCAAACGGAGAAACCATAGTAGGCTGAACAGAGTCATGAGGCGAACCATCTGAGTCATGACTATTCAATGTGCTGGACGGCACAACATCATCTTCTTCTTGAGCCTTCTTGGCCATAGCACGGGTCACTGCACAGGAAGGATACAGAGATGGGTCTTCATCGCCATCTTCAGTGCTCGGCTGTGAAGTAAGATGAACAGGGGGAACTACATTGCCCCCAGCCAGGTCATTGCCTAGCAACAGAGAAACACCCTTGATAGGTAGACTTGACATAAGTCCCACCTTTACCTGTCCTGTAACTAAATCTGACTTCAAGAATACAGAGCGCTGGGGTACAGATACAGTCCTCCCTTCAATACCTTGTACAAGTATGAAATCCCCAGAAGCGGGCTCATCACGTAACTCCAAGGAGTCCATCAACAAAAGTGACTGAGAAGCTCCGGTATCGCTTAGGATATATATGGGTAAAGGAGGAGAATGCTCATTCAGAGCCACAAATCCCTCTGACACAAATGGAAGAAATTCCACTCTCCCAAAGTCAGCAGTATCAGGCTTCTTAGCCTCACAAGGAGCAGGCAATTTAGCAGATCGGTCATCTACTACAGGGGTTTCTAACCTTGTCTTCACAAGGGCATTGGGTTTGGTATCCTTTTCTTTTTCTTTCTTAGCTTTAAGGAACCAACAGTTAGTTGTAACATGACCAGATTTCTTGCAATAATTGCAAACTAGACCACTTTTGTCACTGTCAGCTTTCACACTTTGATCAGACCTTTGACTGGATTTCGGAGCACCATCACCAGGTTTGTCTTTGTCTTTGGGTGAGGAATCTTGGGTATCACCGTTACCTTTCTTCTGAAATTGGGACCATCTATTGTTACTGCTAGACTGAAATTTGGACTTATGTGTGAGAACATATTCGTCTGCAAACTTGGCAGCTGATTGCAAATTCAGTGCTTGCTTCTCATTGAGGTAGGTCTTAATATCATCCTTGACACAGTTCTTGAATTCTTCAACTAACACCATCTCTTTTAGTGAGTTGAAATCATCCTTGACCTCCATAGAAGTACACCAGCGCTCAAAGCAAACCTTCTTCTCGTTAGCAAATTCCACATAAGTCTGATTGTCAGATTTCTTCAGACCTCTGAATTTCTGTCAATAAGCCTCTGGAACCAACTCATAAACTGTCAAAATAACCTTTCTGACAACCTCATAATCAGAGGAATCATCTGCAGACAAAGCCGAATAGGCTTGTTGAGCTTTCGCCCTTGAGGACAGTTTGCAACATCAGAGGCCAGTGCTCCTTTGGCCACTGACAACTCTTAGCTACCTTCTCGAAGCACTGGAAATACTTATCAACTTCCTTTTCTGAGAATGGAGGCACCAGCTTTACCTCCTGGCTAGCCCGAAATTTGTTTTCAGCTTCCATTTTGATTTTTAGTAGCTCCATTTGGAGCCTTTCTTCTCTGTCTAATTTTTCTAAATCGAAATCTCTCTGTCTGTTTCTCTTTCTGCTCTTTCCTCTTTCTCTCTGTCAAACTGCCTTTCTTTCTCTCTTTCTGCTCTCTTGAATGCTCTTTCCTCTCTTTCAATCTCTAGCATTTTTAATTTAAGTTCCATTTCTACATTTGGATTTTCCACTGGAAACTGTTCCAGATCTCCTGGTGCAAACACATTTTCATCAATGTAATATTCAACAATCTCTCAAGCCAGTCTTGTTTTTCGCATGGCTGGTTTTACATCTGTCAGCTCTAACTGTCTGCATATTTCTAGCAGTTCTGTCTTTTTAAAAGACTTCAAAACGTCTACGGTTGGTGATGCCAAGAAATCATCCATTGCTGTTGATCTGCCAATATATATCTAGGAAAATTCAAAAAACAATTTCACAATTTGAAATTTTAGATTTTCAATAAATGACTCACACAATTGTCTAACCCGGACCCGAGCCCCCAATTTGTTATGGCCCCAATCTGTTAACAATCATTGTTATCACAGAGGCCATCATACTTTAATGTGACTACAGGTTTCCCCCCTGACATAGGGCACGATCTCTTTGAGGGAATTGTCCCTGTTGAGATAGCATTGAGTTTGGCTGTCTTTGTAAGTAAAAAATATTTTACATTGGACAACTTGAATGAAGCAATACAAACTTTTTAAGTGGAGTGACAAAAAAAATCGTCCCCATCCTGTACCTCTTGCATATTCAACAAAGAAAAGGATCGGGGGGAATGCACATGAAAACTGGGGCCTATTGAGATTTTTACCTCTTTTGATTGGAGACAAGGTGCCTGCTAATGAACCTGCCTGGCAAGTCCTTACTGATTTAAAAGACATTGTAGACCTTGTAGTCACACCTTTTCACACCAAAGAATCTATAGCTTATTTGGATAGTAAAATAACTGAACACAGGCTGAGATTGAAAGAGGTTTTTCCTTGACCAAAAAAATTCTGCCCAAACACCACTATTTGGAGCATTATCCACAGCTCATTGAGCAGTTTGGTCCCCTGGTTGCACTATGGACGATGCGTTTTGAGGCAAAACAGAGCTTCTTTAAAAGGGTTGTGCGTCACACAAATTGCTTCAAAAATGTGCTCCTATCATTGTCACAGAGGCATCAATTTCATATGGCCCATTAGCTGCACCTGTACAGCTTCCCCACACCAACTCTGGAAGTTAGAAATGTTTCCTCCATTCCCATCGATGTTCTGAATGAGGAAATATCACATGCTGTGAGGCAGAAGCACCCAAACCTGGATCTTTTGTGCATGGCAGAAGATGTGACTTACGAAGCCTTTAACTATAGGAATGGCATGATCATTTCACATGGGGAGCTTGCAGGTCTGCCAGAGTTTTCTGAGATCATTCAGATGATCATTCTTCAAGAGAAGCCACTTTTTGTTGTCAGATGGCTTGATGCGTGGTACACTGAACATTACAGAGCCTATATTCTGACCACATCTGCTAGGGGAATTCAACTTCTTGAACACCACAGTCTTACAGACCTATACCCACTGGCTGACTACATGATTCGGGGGAGGCGCCTCATGGTTCCAAAAAGATATATCCACGTTTAAGGTTACATTATGACCAATGTTTTATTATTTAAAATGTGCATTAGGTTATACAGTGGAAATTACTCTGAACTCTACAATTAATTTTATTTCTGGCATTACTGCATGAATGATCTAAAATAGGCTTTTCATGACTTGAAATATCTTATTCTCTTTCTCTCTCTCTCCTCCAGAATTTCACTCGTAGCTCCAAGAAGACAGCAACTTCAATCTGCGACCTTTTGTCAGCTTTCTGAAGGTAGATATAAATATATATACTGTATATACTGCTACTGCAGAAAGCCAGTCTGACTTGAAGTAATCTTATTCTCTCTCCGTCCCTGTCCCCTCTCTCTCTCTCTCCCTCCCTCCCTCTCTCTCTTCTCCAAAATTTCACTCCAAGCTCAAGAAGTCAGCATCGTCCCTCTGCAACCTTTTATTTTGTCAGCCCCTTTCTAAAGGTAGATATACAGTATATAATAATATGTGTATACTGTTAATACTCAAAGCCAGTCTGACTTGAACTAATCTTATTCTCTCTCTCTCTCTCTCTCTCTCTTACTCTCTCAGACTCTTGAGCATGGCTGGAAAGAAGTCTGCAAAGCTGTTGGTTTTTCTGAGTCAAGATGACAAAAGAAAATTGTTGCTGCCAAATGGGATTCCAGAGTCTGTGGAGGAGCTTGTTGATGATGTGAGGAGAGCTTGTGGATTGAGTAGATACTTCAGGATCCAGTGCCAGGACAAAGACTTTGGTGATACATTTGTAAATTTAACATCTACTGGAGAGCTTCAGGATCTTAGCACCATCAAAGTAATCCCTTTGCCTGATGAAGACACAGCTCCTGCACAGACAGCTGTTCATGTCAGCCTCAGTAGTGATGACGCCTTTTCCATTTCTGGTGAAACTGATGACACGGTGATCCTCTCCACAACCTCTTCTAGTCCTTCTTCAAGGACCCAGCAGTGGCCAAAAGAGTTTCCCATTCCAAGCTTTTCATATGACACTGAAGTCCAGTTAGAGAGAGGAAATGCTGCTTTCAAGGCAAATGGAACAAGGTTGAAAGTCAGTCCTAGGATGAAGTCAGACATTCTGGAAAAGGTGTCTGATGAGATCTTCAAGTATAAAGCTTACCCGAAAAGCTCAGACTTCTGTGAGGTTTCAGAGGCACTGATCAAGAAGCACCCCTGCTTGGCAGAGCCAGGATCTTGGAATGGCTGCTATGGGTGGACACAGAGACTTAAAACCAGGATGGGAAACCTCCGTACCCAACTGAAGGGACTTGGATGCCCCGAGCTTGCTGTCAATGCTCTAAAGACCAAAGCTGCAGATGATGCCCATCCAGCAAAAAATGTCAAGCGACCTAAACATGGTGAGGCCAACCATGTGCCGTCCTATCCAGCTGGCGTGACAGCAGACAATCTTGAGATGGAGCGGCAGGTACTTTTGAAGGAGGAGAAGAAACGGAACAACGGGAGGATTATCCGAGAAAAAATGGCTAAGACATTTGCCCTTTGTAGACAAGAAATTGTGGAAAAACAGCCCAGGGTGGAAGAACTCCAGGAGCAATGGCCAGCGATGTTTCAAGAAAAAGAGGTATGAGTTGAATCACTGTCATAATCTGTTAATACTATATTTTTGTGAGTGTGTTGTACTCTTGTTTTGCTGTGGTTAATTTAATCCTAGGTTTTTTATTTTTCCAGTAGAATTTATTAATTTTGGAGTCAAGAGTATTGAACCATTTTGATGTTGGTTGAACTGGGGTCATTGAGAATAGGTAATTTATTTTTGGTAATATATTCATTTTAACTGCTGCTATTCTGCCAATTAAAGAAATGGGTAAGTGATTCCAATGGTTTAGATCATCTTCAATGCCTTTAAGAAGGGGGATGAAATTAAGTTGGAATAACTCTGACAGATTGGTGGAGATGTCAATACCGAGGTACCTAATGTTGCCCAAGGTGATCTTAAGAGGAAGTTTCTGAGTCACGGCACTCAGGTCTTCCAGTGTAAGTGGTAAAATTATGGATTTAGTCCAGTTGACTAAGTAGCCTGATATGTCTGAAAATGTGTTTATTACAGTGAAGACTTCCGGTAGAGATGTGGCTGGATTTTGCAGGTATAGGAGAATATCGTCTGCATATAAGTTTATTTTATGGGATGAATATCTGGTCTGTATTCCTTGAATGTTTCTGTTTTGTTGGATGGCAGCAATAAGAGGCTCGATAAATATGGCAAATAATGCTGGAGAGAGTGGACATCCTTGTCTGGTGCCTCGGTGCAATGTGAAGCGTTGTGAAGTCAGACCATTAGTGATTATGGATGCTGTGGGTGAGGTATATAGGATTTGAATCCATTGAATGAATGACTCTCCAAAGCCAAATCTCTTCAATGTGGCAAATAAAAAGTTCCAATTGACCCGATCGAATGCTTTTTCAGCGTCCAGTGATGCAATGATTGTATTCAGGTTATTTCTTTTGGATATGCTCATTAAGCTGAATAAACGGCGCATGTTGTTTGAAGAGTGTCTACCTTTGATAAAACCTGTTTGATCTGGGTGAATTAGGCATTTGATTATTGATTCCATTCTGTTGGCTAAAGCTTTACTGATGATTTTTATATCACAATTAATCAAACTTATGGGGCGATAGCTGGAGCAGAGGTTTGGATCTTTATTAGGTTTGAGCATAACAGAGATAAGGGCGGTATTCATATGTGGTGGGATAGTTTTGGATTTTTTTATTTCAGTGGTCATTCTGATGAATAATGGTGCTATTAATTGCCAGAAATGTTTGTAAAATTCAACGGGGTAGCCATCCGATCCAGGTGATTTATTGTTGGGCATTGAAAATAGAGGGTTTTTAAATTCATCCTTTGTTATGGGTTTATCCAGTGCATTTGCCTGTTCATCCGATAGTTTGGGAAGGTCAATGTTTTCCAGGAATGATTTGATGTCACATGGGTTTGGGTGAGTATCTTGTTGATATATTGTGCTATAAAAACTTCTGAAAGTGTTATTTATGTCTCCAGGGGTTTGTATGACATTTCCCTGGACATCTTTGATTGTGGCAATGAGAGTTTTTTCTCTATTCCTTTTTAATTGGTTTGCAAGAAATTTTCCGGTTTTGTCGTTGTGTTCAAAGTAGTTTTGTCTCGTTCTTTGTATGAGGAATTGTGTTTTGTGATATATTATTTTGTCAAGCTGAAATTTTATATGCTGTATCTCATTTTGGATTTGTTCTGATGGCGATTTCGAGAGTTGAATGTTTAGCTCTTTTAATTTTTGTTCAAGTTGGTTTTGCATTTCTTGATCTTTCTTTTTCTTGTGAATTGAATATGAAATAATGCTCCCTCTAAGTACTGCTTTTGCAGTTTCCCAAAGTAAAATAGATGATATGCCAGGAGAGTCATTCAATTCAATAAAGGATGTCCACTCTCTAATAAAAAATGAGTTAAATTCCAAATCTTTCAGCAGTGAAGAATTGAATCGCCACCTAGTCGGTGGTTTGTGTTCCGCTTTGGTTAGTAGATTAAAACTAATTGCGGCGTGATCTGATATGATTATTGGGTGGATTTCAGGGTCAGTAGTTTTAGGTATGATGGAGTTATTAACCAAGAAATAATCAATTCTAGAGAATGATCGGTGACATGCGGAGTAATATGAATATTCCCTATTGTTAGGATTTTTCAATCGCCAGATATCACCCAGCCCAAGGTCAGTCCTGTACTGTTTCACTGTGTCAGATGAGTGGCAGGTTCTGTGGCTGCTGGTAGTATTTGAACGGTCGGGGTCTGGATTAATAACTGTGTTGAAGTCACCTCCCAGGATGATGGCAGAAGATTCAGAGAAATTCATTAATTTAGAAAAAATGGTATTAAAAAAATTTGGATTGTCCTCGTTTGGTCCGTAAATATTAGCTATTGTTATTTCATAATTTCCAATCATTCCATTAATAATAATGTATCGCCCATCTGGATCTGCGATGGTCATATTATTTTGATATGGAATATTTTTATTGATCAATATGGAAACTCCCTTTGTTTTTGAGTTGAAGGATGCAAAAAAAATGTTGACTAATCCAATTACAATTAAATTTTAAGTTGTCTGAATCAGTTAGATGGGTTTCTTGTAATAAACAAACATCTGCCCTCATCCTGCGGAGGTGACCAAGTATTTTGTTTTTTTTTGCCAGTGAGCCAGTACCCCTGATGTTCCAACTAACAAATTTTATGAGAGACATTGAAGTTGTTTGTGAGAGAAGATCGGTTAATTATGGTATATGTTTCCCCTTTTAACAGAGTTTTCAGAAAAATGATCGGGTCCCCATGTTTAGTATAGACATGAAAATACATATAGACACGTACAGACAGACATACACATTCAACATAAATAGTAAACATTAAACATAAGTCAATAATCATATCAAAGAAAAGATATAGAGAAAAGAAAGTAGTGATGCGTGTGTGTGAAAATGAAGGCAGACTCAGACAAGTGATAAAGAGTAAAGTTTGGCGTTCTGAGTGAGGTGTACAGTTTTTTCTAAATCCTGGCTTGTCTGATAAGTTTAGAAGAGCCACGGCGTGATCGCTTTGTCACAAAAGAGTTGTCCGTCAACATACAGCTTGTCAACCACCAGAGATGCCCGCTTGCCTTTTTCCTTCTGCTGCTTCAATACTGGGTACAGTGTCTTGCGTCGCTCATTTATTTCCTTAGGGAACTGGTCATTAAGGCCAAACTTGGTGCCTTTTTAGCTCCTTCCCTTTACTTTTTAATCAGTTCTTTATGTTTGTAATGTTCAAACTTCGCAATTATGGGGCGGGGTCCGCGAGATGTATTTGTATTTGCACATGTATTTGTATTTGTAGATGTATTTTATGTGCACACGGTGGAAAGTTATTTCGCGCACAGTCTCTTAAGGTAGTTTCAGCGCGGACTGCATAAAATTTTTTAATAATTCTTCTGGTTTCTCTGACGCACTTTCGGGAATCCCAGAAAAATTAAATTGTCGCAAGATACTTCTACTTTGTACGTCCAGAATGGTTTCCTTCATTGTTTTGTTCTCTTTGATGACATTTTCCATTTCAGCAGTTAGAGTTTTTACTGACGTTTGAAGCGTATCGTTATTTTTTCGCAGAACATCAATCTTATGGTGGGTAAATTCGAGACTCGCTTTTAAGTCCTTAATTTCTTGGTGCAACAGACCGAGGACATCCAGCTTTTTATTTATGGAAGCAAGCACACTGACCTCAACATTGACGGCAGGGAGGTTATGGAGTCTTTCTTCTTCCTTTTTTGCGGGGGTTGGTGCTGGGCACAGGGTCGCTGTTGCCGCCCTCCGTTATATGTTTTTGCGGTCTCCATTACCGTTTAAGATAGTATCCGTCGATAAAATCTTCCAGTTCTTCCACGGTGAAATACTTAATGTCTTACCCAGTTAGGATAACTAAATGTCTTTATTAACAGATCCCGATTTTTTTTTTTTTTTTTTTTTCTTAAATGTATTTACTGGCGTCTAGCAGCTGGATGCTGCCATGCTGAATCTCACCTCTGGGTTTCAGAGTTCAGAGTTCACACATCCTGGTCCTTCCCACCTCCTGCTGTCAATATTTTGAAGAATGTCTGAATTTTCAAGTTTGGCTGGACCAGGTTCATTTTCCAAGGGCAGTCACAATCTTCTTCAGAATTTTCCAGTTCAATTGTATTTACCACGTTGACTGGCTTTTGCTGAGTGTCTCTGTCAATGTATTCTTTCAGCATGTTGATGTGACACATTTGTTTTTGTTTCCTCCTTCCAGGGGTTAAAATTATGGAATTTAGATCACTGACCTTTTTGAGGACAGTGTAAGGGCCGAAATATCGGGCTCTTAGAGGGTTTTCAGGAACTGGCAAAAGCGCAAGGACTTTGTCACCAGTTTTAAAACTTCTATCTCGGGAATGAAGGTCATATCTGGCTTTCATTTTGCCCTGAGCCTCTTTGAGATTAGACTTAGCAAAGTCACAAGCCTCAGAGAGACGATTACGGAAGTCAGAGACATACTGAAGCAAGTTCATTGGGACTTCATCTTTGGCCAGTAACTTTTCCTTCAAAAGCTTCAGAGGTCCATGGACTGTATGCCCAAAAACAAGCTCAAAAGGACTGAACCCAAGAGACTCCTGAACAGCTTCACGGGCAGCAAACAGAAGAAGATGGACACCTTCATCCCAATCTTTCTCTGTGTCAAGGCAGTAGGTCCTTATCATGTTCTTCAGGGTTTGATGGAACCTCTCCAAAGCACCTTGACTCTCAGGATGGTAAGCTGATGACCTGAATTGTTTAATATCAAGCTCATGCATAACTTGTTGAAATATGCCAGACATGAAATTTGACCCTTGATCTGACTGAATAGACTTAGGAAGAACAACAAAGCAGAAAAACTTGGTAAGAGCCTTGATGATAGTCTTCGCCTTGATATTACGAAGTGGAATTGCCCCAGAAAACCGGGTGGAAGCACACATAATAGTCAGTAGGTACTCACAACCAGACCTAGTCTTCGGCAATGGTCCAACACAGTCAATGATGATCCGACTGAAAGGTTCTTCAAAAGCGGGAATAGGCTTAAGTTGAGCCTTTGGAATATTCTGGTTTGGCTTCCCAACAATTTGACGAGTATGACAGGATTCGCAGTACTCCTGTACATCGGACCTCATGGAAGGCCAGAAGAAATGATTCCTGACACGTTGAAGGGTCTTCTTGATACCCAAATGACCTGACATAGGATTGTCATGGGCCAGACTAAGAGTTTCTTGACGATAAGACTTTGGAAGAACAATTTGATGGGTGATCATCCACTCTTCATCTGCAGAAACATCAGGTGGACGCCACTTTCTCATAAGCACACCATTTTTGTAGTAAAAACAGACAGGAACTTGAGTAGCCTCTTGTTCACTTGCAGCCTGTGGTAGAAGATGCGCTAGATCACGAGCTTGTTTTTGCTCCTGAATAAGTTGTTTCTGAGACAGGATGTCATTAGAATGACCTGACAAGGACAAGTCTGAAGATTTCCCAGACATCTCAGGACTGGAAGGTTCCTGATGAAAAGACTGCCCAATGAAGGTGTCAGCCAGGTTAAAGTCCAGGTCAGCATCATCTTGAATAGCCTTTTTGGCCATAGAACGAGTAACTGCACATAAAGGATAGAGGTCTGGAATTTCCTCCTCTATAGAGTCAGATTCTTGATCAATCAAAGGAGTGTCAGTTACAACAGGGTAGGGCACAACCCTATCCCCAGCAAGATCATTACCAAGAAGCAAATGAACACCTTTGAAAGGAAGAGAAGACCTAACACCAACAGTAACAGGCCCAGCCACCAAGTCTGATTTGAGATGAACATTATGGAGAGGTACACTTGTAAAAACCACATTCTACTCCTTGAATAAGGACATTAGCCTGAGTAGACAATTTGTCCGAAAAGGCAGAATATCTGCAAGAATAAGAGATTGGGAAGACCCAGTATCCCTTAGAATTCGAACAGGAGCAGATGAGGAAAAATGTGAAAGTGAGACAAAACCATCGGTGATGAATTGCTCAAAACCCCCCATAACAGAATCAGACACAGAAGGTAGAAGATCAGGCGAACTGACCTTTGATACAAGAGATTCTCTCTTAGTGAAAGCAGTTGGCTTGGTTTCTTCTCGTTGTTGTTTTTTCTTGAGAGCATAACACTCAGAAATAAGGTGACCTTGCTTTTTGCAGTATTGGCAAGACACGGAGGGTAGAGAATCAGAGGCTTGCTTCTCACTGGAAGGTTTCCTCTCGGAAGTGGCCTTAGAATCATTAGAAGTGTTATTAGAAGAAGCCTTGGACTGAGACTTGCCTTGAAATTTAGAAAAAGTGGATTTTTGGACAAAAGAAGACTTATGAGTCAATGCATAAATATCGGCTAGGTTGGAAACTTCTTGCAAAGTAATGGCTTGTTTCTCAAGGAAAGTCTTAATATCAGGCTGGATACACCTTTTGAATTCCTCAACCAGAATAAGTTGCCTCATTCTCTCAAAATCTTTCTCAACTTTCATGGAATTACACCACTGATCAAACAACTGTTCCTTCAACCTGCCAAATTCAACATGAGTTTGACTGGCTTCTAGCGGGAATTCCTAAATTTTTGCCTGTAAGCCTCGGGGACCAATTCATAACCCTTCAGAATGGCAGATTTGACAAAATCATAATCAGAACACTGTTGGACAGATAACTGGTTACAGATTTTCCTAGCTTTACCAGTAAGAACACTTTATAACATCACTGTCCAATGCTCTTTTGGCCATTTCAAATTTTCAGCAATTTTTTCAAAATGGGTAAAGTATTGGTCAACATCATTTTCTAGGAAGGGAGGAACAAGTCTGATGTGTTTAACCACATCAAAATGATCAGAAAGTCCAAAAGATTTTGTAACAGTACCTGCTTCTATTTTCTTCATTTCCAATTCGTATTGCAATTGCATCCTTCTTTCTTCCAGTTCTCTCTCCAACCTTCTTTTTTCCAGTTCTTTCTCCTTCTCCAACCTTCTTTCTTCCAGTTCTCTCTCCTTCACCAACCTTCTTTCTTCCAGTTCTTTCTCCAGCCTTCTTTCTTCCAGCTCTAGTTGTTTTTGGCGTAGCTGAATCTCAAGTCTTTGCAGCTCTGTTGCAGACACTTCCACATCTTTAATTAATTCTGCTGCTTCTTCCCCAAAGATATCTTCATCAACGAAATGTTGAACCAAAATGTTCAATATTTCTTGTTTCTTCATTGATGATTTCACATCAGATAATCCAAGGGTTGAGGCTATTTGCAGCAAGTCCTTCTTCTTTGCCAGCACAATTGATTCCTGGGTTGGAGTTTTCAAAAAATTTTCAACATCAAAAGTCATGATTGCTGGTTTTTCAAATAGTTACAAGATTTAAAAATGATAGATCAGCTTAAATCGATGGTGAATCCAATCGTTGATCCAATGAATGGTTTATCTCGGTGAGACCTCCAATTTGTTATGACTTGAAAATTCACAACAAAGAAAACCAGCGATGACAACTTAAACTAATTTATTCTTCACTGAAAAATACAAACTTCTGCAAATAATCCACTGTTCAATCCTCTAATAACACTCTAATGCCACTATGTTACTCTGTTGCCAAAACAAAAACTCTACTCTGCTCTGCTCCTGGTGACCAAAATCACAGCATTTATATAGACTAGCAACATTCTGGAAAGATCTACAGGATTCCTGGGTAATCCCGCCCCCTCCAGGCAGGAAGATGCCAGAAGCTTCAAGAAAGCCCTAGTCCATTACACAGAAGTGATATTACATCAGATTTTTTGCTACAGACACACCACCAGAGGGTGCTGAAGAACAAAATAAATAGCTGACCAGCAAGGCAGCAAAAACAGCATGTAACAAATCTCCATTTACAAATGATATACAGTGCTTTACATAAAATACTCATACATAACAGCTTCCAGAATTTTCTGAAATTTAATTGAATCAGTTCTTCCTTCGCCCCCGTGCCACTGGCTGCAACACAAGCCCAAAGCCGGATTGATCCAACCATGTGCTTGACAGCTAGAGAGGTGTTCTTTTCATGAAATTCTGCGTCCTTTTTTCTCCAAACATACCTCTGCTCATTGCAGCCAAAGGCATCTATTTTAACTTCATCAGTCCACAGGACTTGTTTCCTTAATGCATCAGCCTTGTTCAGATGTTCCTTAGCAACCTTCTGATGCTGAATTTCAATGCTGAGGATGCAGGAAAGGTTTCCCTCTCATGACTCTTCCATGATGGTCGTATTTGAGCAAGTGTCGCTGAACCGTAGGGCAGCGCACCATGACTCCATGGTGTGCTAAATCTTGCTGAAGGTCTTTTGTTGTCAAAGGGGTGTTTTGATTTACCTTTCTAGTAATCCGATGAGCAGTTTTCTTATGAAGTTTTCTTGGTCTTCTAGACCTCAAGTTGACCTCCACAGTTACTGTTGACTGCCATTTCTTAATTATATTATGAACTGAGGAAATCGCAATCTTAAAATGTTTTCTTTTTTAAATATCTTTATTATTGGTGTCAGCAAGTAACAAATATAGTACAGTCACTCAAATATCAACATAGTTTTTGAATTATCAACATCACAGTGTAACAAAAAGAAAGAAAGACCAACCAATAAAACAAAGCAAGACACAACAGCAAGACAAAACAAAACACAACAAAAACAAAACAAAACAGAACCGACCAAGACCAAACAGAAACAAACAAAACAAGAGCATGTGTGTGTGGGGGGGATCGGGGGAAACTTGTCAGGCAAACATTGTTACATTAAACCGCCATGCCAAACTGACCGTTTACAAAGGCATTCAGTACACTAAAAAGTAGGTAATGGCAGAGAATAAATACAGATCACTCACAGGCTAGAAATCAAAAATGAGATCCATATTCTGAAGGAGGAGCTGACGTTGTTAAAATAAACAATAAATGGTTTCCATACTTTATAAAAGCAATTAGTGGATCCCCTAAGAGAGAATTTTGTGAGGTACCGTTCTGGAACCAAATGCGAGACCAGGAAGTAGCAGCAAAAAGGGATTTATTGTAGTTGGGGGGTGAACCCCCACAGGGAAAAAAGCAACGGTACAGAGTCCACAATCCAAAATCACAATCCAGTAGGGCAGAATCAGAGTCGTAAACCAGGGCAGCAATAACAGTACTCGTGGTCGGGCAAAAACAGGTTCGGTACACAGACACAGGAATGTCAGAGAAGCAAAAGCCAAAAAATCCAGTGGGCGTAATCCAAACCCGTTACCAGGGCAGCAAACACAAAACTCGTAGTCGGGCAAAAAGGGTTCGTAAACAGATGCAGACAATAGTACCAAAAAGCAGAGCCAAAAATCGAAGGTCGGACGGTCCAGTCAGAAGAGAAACACTATGAGTACAAGGCGAGAAACAAGAGCAGCACAGGGAAACAAGGGAAACGTTCTGACGGGGAACTGCAGTGAGAAGACAGCTTAAATACACTCAAGGGAAGTCACATGCTATGATTAGGATCAGGTGATGAGGATCAGACTAATTACAAAGGAGGGAACATGAGGGAGAACCTAATCACACGAAATTGGCAAAAAGCCAAAACGCGGACAGGGAACACGAGAACCTATGACAAAACATACAGCCCGGTTAGGGAGTTCTAATGTGCACAGATAATGAGAGGTAGGACAGAATGGAGCAGGTGCGGAGGATCCGCTGAATTGCAGGAGAGACAAAGTGAAGGCAAGAGGCGGAGAGTAGAACAGGGCGAAAAGGAGAGCTTGTTAATCACTTAGTAAGTGCAGCTATACAATCCCTAGTGCTCGAAACAACAAACTTAGTAAGTTAGTATTATATACAATGTTAGTCTGGGTTAGTAACTTTAACAAAAATAACAAACTGTTAGTATTGGTTAGTAAAACAGAAAAGAGAGGCGAAGGAAGCAAATGAGATTGGAAGGAATGTTTGAAACCCAGAAACCATGAAATCACCTAAGCATGTGACACGCAGGACTGGGGAGAAGCTGTAGCTTAACAAAAAGACCAGACAGGGGAGACAAAGTGCAATGAAGGGCATGAACAAAGACATGGACCGAAAACTAACAGAATAGTGGATTGGGAGTGGCAAAAAGCAAAACATGGCAAAATGCAAAAACTAAACAGAACATGGCAAAACCTAACAGACATAATCATAAACATAACAGGGACTAGGGAAAACATAACAAGCATGGCAGGAACAATAATGAACATGGCAGAATCAAGACAGACAGAGCAGGATCATAATAGTACCCCCCCTCTTAAGAAACGCCTCCTGGCGTTTCACCTTGTTGGTCTGGGGTGCGTAGCATGGAAGTCTGAGATTAGGGACTTGTCGAGGATGTAGCGGGCAGGAATCCAGCTACGGTGCTCTGGACCGTAGCCCTCCCAGTCGACGAGGTACTGGTATCCGCGACCTCGTCGCCGACAGTCCAACAATGTTCGCACTGTGTAGGCTTCGCCTCCGTCGATGATCTGGTGGGTGGTGGGGGATCAGGACCAGAAGAAAGGGGGTGGGAAACAGCAGGTTTGATCTGGGCGACGTGAAAAGTGGGGTGGATGCGGCGCATGGAAAGGGGCAGACGAAGGCGGACAGCAGTGGGGCTAAGCACTTTTTCAATGGTAAAGGGGCCAAGGAACGTAGGAAACAATTTACCCCCACTTCCCCTTAAAGGGATGTCCTTGGATGAGAGCCACACGCGCTGCCCAGGTCGGTAAGAAGGAGCGGCAGTGCGTCTCTTGTCCGCCAGGGTCTTCATGCGGGATACCGACCTGAGCAGCGCCTCCCGGGTACTCTTCCAAGTTCGCCTGCAGCGACGGACGAACTCTCGTGCAGAAGGGACGGCCACCATCTCCTCCTGGCAGGGGAACAAGGGTGGCTGATAGCCCAGACATGCTTTAAATGGAGAGAGCCCAGAGGCAGCGGAGGTGTGACTGTTTATCGCGTATTCAGCCCAGGGGAGTTGGTGGCTCCAGGAGGAGGGGTTTTTAAGGCACAGGCATCTTAAGACAGTTTCTATGCACTGGTTGGCCCGCTCGGTCTGGCCGTTAGTTTGGGGGTGAAAACCAGAAGACAGACTAACAGATGTGCCTAAAGAATTGCAAAATGCTTTCCAAAACTTGGCAGTAAATTGGGGTCCGCGGTCAGAAGTGATATCAGTGGGGATGCCGTGGAGTCTAATGACGTGTTGAATGATAAGGTTGGCAGTTTCTTGGGCAGAGGGAAGTTTAATGAGGGGAACGAAGTGGACGGCCTTGGAAAATCTATCAATGATGGTGAGGATGGTGGTGAAGTGATTGGAAGGGGGAAGACCAGTGATAAAATCTAGTGCTATGTGTGACCAGGGGCGGTGAGGAGTGGGTAGGGGTTGAAGTAAACCATGAGGGGGTTGATGGGATACCTTAGCTTGGGCACAGACCGAGCAGGCGGCGACATAATCTTGAACATCTTGCTTGACACCTGGCCACCAAAAAGCGACGGAAACAAAGTCCAGCGTCTGACGCATTCCTGGGTGACAAGACAGGTTAGATCGTGCCCCAGTCCAGGACTCGGGGCGCAGGGGTAACAGGAACATATAGGCAATGATCGGGGCAAGAACTGGGAGCAGCAGAATCGCCTTGCGCTTCTCTCACCTCTTTCTCAATGTCCATGTTGATGGCGTTGACGAAGGTTTCCTTGGGGAGAATGGTGTCTGAGGCGGGCTCATCACTGGGCGCTTCAAAACAGCGAGATAGGGCATCAGGTTTGATGTTTTTGCTGCCGGGGCGGTAGGCGAGGTGAAAGTTAAAGCGGGAGAAGAACAGTGCCCATCTGGCCTGGCGAGGATTAAGTCTTTTGGCAGATTGGAGGTACTCCAGGTTCTTGTGATCCGTCCATACAAGGAACGGATGTTCGGCGCCCTCCAACCACTGTCTCCACTCCTCCAATGCCAGCTTGACTGCCAATAGTTCACGATTGCCGATGTCATAGTTGCGTTCGGCCGGGCTGAGGCGACGGGAGAAGAAGGCACATGGGTGAATCTTGCCATCCTCAGATGATCTTTGGGAGAGGACCGCCCCGGCACCAACATTTGAAGCGTCGACTTCCACGATGAACTGGCTCTTGGGGTCAGGGATGGTGAGAATCGGGCGAAGTGAAGCGGTCCTTGAGATCTTTGAATGCTTTTTTCAGCATTTTCAGACCAGATGAATTTGGTTTTACTGGAGGTGAGGGACGTCAGGGGTGCAGCAACGGTGCTGTAGTTGCGGATGAACCTTCTGTAGAAATTTGCGAACCCCAGGAAGCGTTGCAGAGCTTTACGGTCGGTAGGTCTGGGCCACTCAGTTACAGCTTCAACCTTGGTGGGGTCCATATGGATGGTGCCAGGAGATATAATGTACCCCAGGAAGGTGGTGGTCTGAACCGAAAACTCGCACTTCTCTGCCTTGATGAAAAGTCGGTTCTCTAAGAGGCGTTTGAGGACTTGGCGAACGTGGTTGGTATGTTCCTCCTGGGATTTGGAAAAGATGAGGATGTCATCGAGGTAGATGAACACAAACTTATTGATTACATCCCTTAGGACATCATTGACCAGGTTCTGGAACACAGCTGGGGCGTTGGTGAGCCCGAAAAGAAGGACCAAATACTCCCAGTGCCCGGTAGGGGTATTAAAAGCGGTCTTCCATTCGTCCCCTTCTCGAATACGCACAAGGTGGTAAGCGTTGCGTAAGTCGAGCTTAGTAAACAGTTTCACCCCCTGGAGGAGGTCAAAGGCTGTGTTCATCAGTGGCAAGGGGTATCTATTCTTGATGGTAATTTCATTAAGTCCTCTGTAATCAATACAAGGTCGTAACGATCCATCCTTCTTTCCCACGAAGAAGAAGCCGGCCCCAGCAGGCGATGAGGAGGGACGGATGATGCCGGCAGCAAGGGATTCATTAAGGTATTTTTCCATGGCCAGAGTCTCAGGACGTGACAGGGAAAACAGGCGACCTCTAGGGGGCATAGTACCAGGTTTCAGGTCGATGGCACAATCATAGGGGCGATGTGGTGGCAAGCAGGTGGCCCGTGACTTGGAAAACACTTCTTTAAGATCATGAAATTCTGCGGGAACCTTCTCCAGGTTCGGAATTTCCTCCAACAGGGGGGCAGGAACATGGTTGAGAGCATCATTCAGACACGAACGTGAACAACTGGGACTCCAGCCCTTGATCTCGTGTCTTCCCCAGTCAACTTCAGGGTTGTGCATAGCCATCCAGGGATGGCCCAGGATGACTGGAGAATGCGGAGAGGTGATGAGGTACAACTTGATAGTCTCTTGGTGATTGCCTGAGATACGCAATTTGACTGGGCCCGTGGTGTGGGTTATAAGGCCGATTTGCTGGCCATTGAGGGAGTTGGCAACTCGAGTAGGGGAGATCTTCTCAACCGGTACACCCCATTTCTGAGCAGCCTCACGGTCGATGAAGTTCTCCTCAGCACCGGAATCTAATAGGGCTGAGGTCTTCTTCCCTCCTCCACTCCACCCAGGGACACGGGGAAGCAGGTGCGGTTCTTTGAAGAGTGGTCGGTCGGGGTGGTGCCCACTAACGCTCCTCTCCTAGTTAGTGGGTGAGGTTTTTTCTTTTCTCCTTTTTCTTGGCACTGTGAAATGAAGTGGTCGACCTTGCCGCAGTAAAAAGCAGGCCGCTCTCTTCGTCTGCGTTCCCTCTCCTCATCAGAGAGTCTAGCACGGTCAAGTTGCATGGGTTCAGGGTCAGAGGAAGCTTTTCGGCTGGAGACAGACTGCAGCGGAGAGTTGGACAGCCCTGGTGCCTTGGAGGCCCGTCTACGCTCCTCCAAACATGAATCGACCCGAATGGCAAGCTCTATGATGCGGTCCAGGTCTTCGGGCAGGTCGCGTGGCAGGAGTTCGTCTTTGATTCGTTCCGAAAGACCATGGAGAAAGGCGTCGTATAAAGCTCTCTGCTGCCACTTGCTGTTGGTAGCGAGGGTTCAAACTCAATGGCGTAGTCGGAGACAGAGCGGTGCCTTGACGAATCGCAGAATCTCCCCCCGCTTCATGCCCGTGTCTGGGCACGGTCGAACACCCTCTTCATTTCCTCCTCCAACAGAATGGATGTTTGCACGCACGGTAGTCCTGCCTGCCAGGCTGACGTAGCCCACTGCTTAGCTCTCCCGGTCAGCTGTGTGATGATATACGCCACACGAGATTGCTCAGAAGGGAAGGTGGAAGGTTGCAGGCTGAAGATTAGCTTACACTGGGTCAGGAAGGCGCGGCAGGATCCAGGTTCGCCGTCATACTTCTCTGGAGGAGGCAGGCGTGGTTCGTGCACCGGAGCAGGTGAGGAAGAGGTGGGCACTGGAACAGAAGCAGGAGGGGTAGTTGCGGGTTGCTGGGGAGCGTAGCGGGATTGCGATCTTGTAAGGAGGCGGGTAAGGTCTGCCATCTGGTGGGACATCGTCTGCATGTGCTGCATCAAGGCCCGTAGCTGCTGCTGCTGAAACTCTAGCTGTGCACCCTGCTCCTTCACAGCTGACTGCAGAGGGTGGAGACTCGCTGGTTCCATTGTGGTCAGAACGTACTGTGAGGTACCGTTCTGGAACCAAATGCGAGACCAGGAAGTAGCAGCAAAAAGGGATTTATTGTAGTTGGGGGGTGAACCCCACAGGGCAAAAAACAACGGTACAGAGTCCACAATCCAAAATCACAATCCAGTAGGGCAGAATCAGAGTAAATAAACCAGGGCAGCAATAACAGTACTCGTGGTCGGGCAAAAACAGGTTCGGTACACAGACACAGGAATGTCAGAGAAGCAAAAGCCAAAATCCAGTGGGCGTAATCCAAACCGTTACCAGGGCAGCAAACACAAAACTCGTAGTCGGGCAAAAAGGGTTCGTAAACAGATGCAGACAATAGTACCAAAAAGCAGAGCCAAAAATCGAAGGTCGGACGGTCCAGTCAGAAGAGAAACACTATGAGTACAAGGCGAGAAACAAGAGCAGCACAGGTAAACAAGGGAAACGTTCTGACGGGGAACTGCAGTGAGAAGACAGCTTAAATACACTCAAGGAAGTCACATGCTATGATTAGGATCAGGTGATGAGGATCAGACTAATTACAAAGGAGGGAACATGAGGAGAACCTAATCACATGAAATTGGCAAAAAGCCAAAAACGCGGACTGGGAACACGAGACAACCTATGACAAAACATACAGCTCCGGTTAGGGAGTTCTAATGTGCACAGATAATGAGAGGTAGGACAGAGTGGAGCAGGTCTTGGAGGATCCGCTGAATTGCAGGAGAGACAAAGCGAAGGCAAGAGGCGGAGACTAGAACAGGGCGAAAGTGCTGAGAGCTTGTTAATCAATTAGTAAGTGCAGCTATACAATCCCTAGTGCTCGTTAGTAAGTTAGTATTATATACAATGTTGGTCTGGGTTAGTAACTTTAACAAAAATAACAAACTGTTAGTATTGGTTAGTAAAACAGAAAAGAGAGGCGAAGGAAGCAAATGAGATTGCAAGGAATGTTTGAAACCCAGAAACCATGAAATCACCTAAGCATGTGACACGCAGGACTGGGGAGAAGCTGTAGCTTAACAAAAGACCAGACAGGGGAGACAAAGTGCAATGTAGGGTGTTATGGCCCCAATTTGTTATGGCGTCACGGACAGCAAGGGATGACAGACAAAATCCTTTAAGTTCAACAGATTTAATTGAACAAACACAGAGAACTAATCTACACCCTACACTACTGACCAAGATTGAAAAATTAAAAAAAAAAAAAGATATTTACAGTTCCCTGTAATGGAGATGGGCTGCTCTGTTGTGATGTCCTGGGACAGGAAAATGCTCCAACACAGGCAAAAATCCACAAAAAGCTTAAAAAGGTCTTGAAAGGAGTGACAGGTCTGGTCAAATGTATCCTTCTTGCAATTTCTCCTACTACTCTACTCTCTCAATTTTTCTCCTTATATACTCTTGTCCAGCCCCTCCCATTCTGGGACTTTCCCTCTGGGCATGCCCTGGACATGCCCAACCTAGCTTCAGACTGGGCTTCACAAAAAAAAAAGTCAATACTGCCATCTAGTGGCTTTTACCACATTACACCTCCATTCCAAAAGGGAAAAATTTTGACTTATAAAGGCAAAATTTTTCTTTCAATACAAAAATGGTTAAGTAGACACTTGTATATATATACATATAATACAACATGCTAATAAACACGTGATATATATACACATACTCAAACACGGGATAAGCAATCGGCAATTACATTGTCAGCACCCTTTACATGCTTAATTTCCAAGTCAAACTCTTGTAAAATCAAACTCCAATTCAACAAACTCCGATTCTTGTTTTTCATCTTACTCAAAAACATTAACGGATTGTGGTCAGTATATACAATCATTGGCTTTTGCCCCGTACAAACATAAACCTCAAAGTGTTGTAAGGATAGAACCAGAGCCAACAGTTCCTTCTCAGTTGTGGAATAGTTCTTTTGGTGGCGATTGAACTTCCTGGAGAAGTATGCCACAGGATGCTCAATGTCATCAGAGTCACTTCTCTGTAGGAGCACAGATCCACAAGCTTGGTCGCTAGCATCGACCGCTATGGAGAACGGTTTGTTGAAGTCAGGAGATTTGAGCACGGGAAGTGACACAGCAGAGACTTCAGGCGATCGAAGGCTCTTTGGCATGCTTCATCCCAAGTGAACTTCACGCCTTTCTTCAGTTGGTTGGTGAGACTGAGAGCAATCTCAGCAAAGTTCTTGCAGAACTTGCGGTAGTACCCGATCATTCCAAGGAAGCGGCGCAAAAGCTTTTTGTTGTCAGGAACTGGAAAGTCCATGATGGCTTGGACTTCAGCATTTATGGGTGCCACCTTACCCTGGCCTATGGCGTAGCCAAGATAATGCGTGACAGTAGCACAACCAAAGTCACTCTTGTTCAGGTTAACAGTCAGGTTAGCCTGGGTCAAGCGCTGGAACAACGTCTCTACATCTTTCAGATGTTCTTCCCAGGAGTCACTCCATGTGATTAGGTCGTCGATGTACGCACCCGTGTGTGGCAATCCGGCGAGTGTAGACTGTATCATCCTTTGAAACGTGGCTGGGGCATTTTTCATGCCAAAGGGTAGGACTTCATACTGGTATAACCCAGATGGTGTGGCAAAAGCAGAGATGCTCTTGGCCCTCTCAGTTAAAGGCACACACCAATAACCCTTCAATAAATCAATCTTGGTCAGAAACTTTGCTTGCCCTACTCTATCGATACAATCATCAATCCTAGGTATTGGAAACACATCAGTTCTAGTTACAGCATTGCCTTTGCGATAATCTGTACAGAATTTAGTACTTCCATCAGGTTTTGGAACTAGAACACAGGGTGAACTCCAATCTGAGTTAGAGGGTCTGATAATATCATGTTCTAACATGTACTCAACCTCTTTCTCAGCAATCTTTCTCTTTTCAGGGTTCATCCGGCACGGATGCTGTTTTTATTGGTTTGGCATCACCAACATCTACATCATGAGAGGCTATAGAAACTCTCTTTGGAACATCAGGAAATAGATCTTTATATTTCTTGATCAACCTCTCAAACTGATCTTTCTGTGAGGGTTCTAAGTGCTGGAGTTTTACATCAAGATTTTGCAACACTTCAGAATTTGACAATTTACATGAAAGAACTTCAGCTTTAATTCTAGGTTCATCATCTTGAAACTCCCCTCATCTTCACAAGTCTCGGCCATAGGAGGATCTGAAGTGACAGCTGCAACCCTAGCATTCCTATCATGATAAGGCTTCAGCATGTTAATGTGACACAACTGTTTTGGCTTTCTCCTATCTGGAGTCTTCACAATGTAATTGAGATCATTGAGTTTTGTCAGAATTTCATAAGGACCATGAAATCTAGCCTGCAATGGATTGGATTGCAAGGGAAACAACACAAGGACCTTGTCTCCTGGTTTAAACTCACGGCTTCTAGCCTTATGATCATACCAAGTTTTCATTTTTCCCTGACTTGATTTCAAGTTCTCTTTGGCTAGGTCACAAGCTGCACGCAGTCTTTCCTTGAACTTGCTAACATAGTCTAACAGACTGATATGCGGCTCTTTCTCTTGCCATTGTTCACTCAACAATAGCAAAGGTCCTCTCACTTCATGGCCAAACACTAGCTCAAACGGACTGAATCCAGTAGACTCCTGCACTGCTTCTCTAGCTGCAAACAACAGCAAATGAACACCTTCATCCCAGTCTTTCTCATGGTCATAACAATAAGTCCTCATCATTGTCTTAAGAGTGGAATGAAACCGCTCTAAGGCACCCTGACTCTCTGGATGATAGGCACTGGAAAGAATCTGCTTCGCACCTAGTTCATACACAACCTGCTGAAACAATCCAGAAGTGAAATTGCTACCTTGATCTGACTGAATTTCCCTGGGAAGGCCAAACAACGTGAAGAACTTTATCAAAGCCTTCAAATTGCAGTTGCCTTGATGTTAACGTAGAGGTATGGCTTCAGGAATCTGGTAGATGCACACATGATTGTCAACAAGTACTGATTTCCAGATCTAGTCTTGGGTAATGGACCAACACAATCAACAATGACCTTGGAGAAGGGCTCCCCCAAATGCTGGGATAGGCTGCAATGGAGCTACGGATGGGTCTAACTGGTGTTTTCCAACTACCTGACAAGTGTGACAGGTTTTGCAAAAGTTGGAAACATCTTTCCGAAGTCCAGGCCAGAAGAAGTGTTTCATGATCTTGTCAACAGTCTTGTTAACACCAAGATGACTTCCTAAAAAGGCAAACTATGAGCCATTGTTAAGATCTCATTCCTGTAGACCTTCGAACAACAATTTGCTTGACCACTGCCCAATCTGCATTGGCAGGGATATCAGGAGGCGCCACTTCCGCATCAACACTCCATCCTTGAGATAATACCCAACTGGAACTGTGTCTATTTCTTCATCAGGAAGGGCTCTCTTTTTTTAGTACACAAATTTCAGGATCATTAGTTTGCTCCTGAATCAACCGCTTTCTGGACAGAGACAAGTCTCCAGACACATCAGAATCACCAGACCCATCTGGCTGGCTGAATAGAGAACTGATAAAAGTGTCTGATAAGTCCTCAAACAGAGAAACCATAGTAGGCTGAACAGAGTCATGAGGCGAACCACCTGAGTCATGAATATTCAAGGTGCTGGACGGCACCACATCATCTTCTTCTTGAGCCTTCTTGGCCATAGCACGAGTCACTGCACAGGAAGGATACAGAGATGGGTCTTCATCGCCATCTTCAGTGCTCGGCTGTGAAGTAAGATGAACAGGGGAACTACATTGCCCCCAGCCAGGTCATTGCCTAGCAACAGAGAAACACCCTTGATAGGTAGACTTGACATAAGTCCCACCTTTACCTGTCCTGTAACTAAATCTGACTTCAAGAATACAGAGCGCAGGGGTACAGATACAGTCCTCCTTCAATACCTTGTACAAGTATGAAATCCCCAGAAGCGGTCTCATCACAGAACTCCAAGGAGTCCATCAACAAAAGTGACTGAGAAGCTCCGGTATCCCTTAGGATATATATGGGGACAGGAGGAGAATGCTCATTCAGAGCCACAAATCCCTCTGACACAAATGGAAGAAATTCCTCCCTCACAAAGTCAGCAGTATCAGGCTTCTTAGCCTCACAAGGAGCAGGCAATTTAGCAGATCGATCATCTACTACAAGGGTTTCTAACCTTGTCTTCACAAGGGCATTGGGTTTGGTATCCTTTTTTTTTCTTTCTTAGCTTTAAGGAACCAACAGTTAGTTGTAACATGACCAGATTTCTTGCAATAATTGCAAACTAGACCACTTTTGTCACTATCAGCTTTCACACTTTGTTCAGACCTTTTACTGGATTTCTGAGCACCATCACCAGATTTGTCTTTGTCTTTGGGTGAGGAATCTTGGGTATCACCGTTACCTTTCTTCTGAAATTGGGACCATCTATTGTTACTGCTAGACTGAAATTTGGACTTATGTGTGAGAACATATTAGTCTGCAAACTTGGCAGCTGATTGCAAATTCAGTGCTTGCTTCTCATTAAGGTAGGTCTTAATATCATCCTTGACACAGTTCTTGAATTCTTCAACTAACACCATCTCTTTTAGTGAGTTGAAATCATCCTTGACCTCCATAGAAGTACACCAGCGCTCAAAGCAAACCTTCTTCTTCTAGTTAGCAAATTCCACATAAGTCTGATTGTCAGATTTCTTCAGACCTCTGAATTTCTGTCTGTAAGCCTCTGGAACCAACTCATAAGCTGTCAAAATAACCTTTTGACAACCTCATAATCAGAGGAATCATCTGCAGACAAAGCCGAATAGGCTTGTTGAGCTTACCCTTGAGGACAGTTTGCAACATCAGAGGCCAGTGTTCCTTTGGCCACTGACAACTCTTAGCTACCTTCTCGAAGCACTGGAAATACTTATCAACCTCCTTCTCTGAAAATGGAGGCACCAGCTTTACCTCCTGGCTAGCCCGAAATTTGTTTTCGGCTTGAATTTTGATTTTTAGTAGCTCCATTTGGAGCCTTTCTTCCCTGTCTAATTTTTCTAAATCGAAATTTCTCTGTCTCTGTCTCTCTCTTTCTGCTCTTTCCTCTTCTCTTGCTAATTTTTCTAACTCAAACTGCCTTTCTTTCTCTCTTTCTGCTCTCTCGAATTCTCTTTGTTTTTCTTTTTCCTCAATTTCTTTTCTCTCTTTCTCTCTCTCGAACTCTCTTTGTTTTTTTTTTTTTTTTTTTTCTTCAATTTCTAGCATTTTTAATTTAAGTTCCAATTCTACATTTGGATTTTCCACTGGAAACTGTTCCAGATCTCCTGGTGCAAACACATTTTCATCAATGTAATATTCAACAATCTCTCTCGCCAGTCTTGCTTTTCGCATGGCTGGTTTTACATCTGTCAGCTCTAACTGTCTGCATATTTCTAGCAGTTCTGTCTTTTTAAAAGACTTCAAAACCTCTACGGTTGGTGATGCCAAGAAATCATCCATTGCTGTTGATCTGCCAATATCTATCTAGGAAAATTCAAAAAACAATTTCACTATTTGAAATTTTAGATTTTCAATAAATGACTCGCACAATGGTCTATCCCGGACGAGCCCCCAATTTGTTATGGCCCCAATTTGTTATGGCGTCATGGACAGCAAGGGATGACAGACAAAATCCTTTAAGTTCAACAGATTTAATTGAACAAACACATAGAACTAATCTACACCCTACACTACTGACCAAGATTGAAAAGAAAATTTAAAAAAAGAGATATTTACAGTTCCCTGTAATGGAGATGGGCTGCTCTGTTGTGATGTCCTGGGACAGGAAAATGCTCCAACACAGGCAAAAATCCACAAAAAGCTTAAAAGGTCTTGAAAAGAGTGACAGGTCTGGTCAAATGTATCCTTCTTGCAATTTCTCCTACTACTCTACTCTCTCAATTTTTCTCCTTATATACTCTTGTCCAGCCCCCTCCCATTCTGGGACTTTCCCCTCTGGGCATGCCCTGGACATGCCCAACCTAGCTTCAGACTGGGCTTCACAAAAAAAAGTCAATACTGCCATCTAGTGGCTTTTTACCACATTACAAGGGCATGAACAAAGACATGGACCGGAAACTAACAGAATAGTGGATTGGGAGTGGCAAAAACGAAAACATGGCAAAATGCAAAAACTAAACAGAACATGGCAAAACCTAACAGACATAATCATAAACATAACAGGGACTAGGGAAAACATAACAAGCAGGGCAGGAACAATAATGAACATGGCAGAATCAAGACAGACAGAGCAGGATCATAACAAATTTTATTTTTTCCAGACTTAAAAAGGACATTACATCATTCAACCAGACTGAAAAGGAGGGTGGCTTTGGAGATTTCCATGATAGTAATAACCGTCTTCTTGCTAGGAGTGTTGTAAAGGCAATTATATCTCCATTTTGGGCTGTGCAATGTAAAGGTTCTGAAGGCACACCAAATATAGCTAGCAGCGGGCAAGGTTGTAAAGGTATCTGTAATACAGTGGACAACGTATCAAATACTGAGAACCAGAATTGTTGCAGTTGTGGACAGGACCAGTACATATGTGCCAGACATATTTTGTCACATTTTGGACCAGACTAAGGATACATTTCAGCTATTCTGGCTTTACTAAGGTGAACTCTATGTACCACTTTCAGCTGGATTAGACTGAGCTTCGCACGAGGACGAGTTGACTCCTTTCAGAACGTCCTTCCACCAGTCATTCGTCAAGCCCAACTGCAGTTCCTCCTCCCATTTAGACTTAATTCTACATATTTTGTCATCAGACATAAGCATAATATTAGCATAAATATTAGAAATAAAACCATTCATACTTGGAGAGAGCAAGACAAGTTTCTCCCATTTTAGGTCATCAGGAAGATGTGGAAAGGAGTCAAATGTCTTTTCAGCAAACTGATGGATCTGGAGGTACCTGAAAAAATTATTGCTGGAGAGACTAAATTTAGCACAAAGAGAGGAAAAGCTATGGAATGTAATACCATCATAAAGATCTTTAAAGCAGTTCAGTCCTATATTGCTCCATTGAGTGAATGTCGAATCTAGTGTTGATGGTGTAAATAAGTGGTTATTTCTAATAGGGGCTTGTGTAGATGGTGAAAAAAATTTAAAATGACGTCTAAACTGACTCGATATTTGTAAAGTTGACATCACTATAGGATTGGGTGAAAATTGAGAAGGAGACAAGAGAAGAGAAGACTAAGGCAGGTAGAGAAGATAATCGACAGGAATGAGCTTCTAGGAGACACCAGTTTGTATCGGGGGCATGTAACCAGTGATTTATTTTGTGAATGTTGGCCCCCCAATAATAGTATTGAAAATTTGGAGGAGCAAGTCCTCCCTCAGTCCTCTTCTTCTGTAAAACATCCCTGCTGATTTTCGGAACTTGATCATTCCAAATAAAACCTGTTATAAGTTGGTCTATTATTTTGAAAAATTTTTTGGGTAAAAAAATTGGAAGGCATTGAAATGTGTACAGAAATTTAGGGAGGATAGACATTTTTACACATTGCACTCTTCCTGCCAGTGAGAAGGTAAGGTTCTTCCAGCGTTAAAAATCAGATTTCATATTTTCAATTAATGGTACAAAATTGGCTTCATATAAGGAGGATAATTTCTGAGTAACGTTAATGCCCAAGTATTTGAAACCAGATTGAGATAAGTGAAATGGTATATCTTTTTGCTGGATCTGTAAAGCTGGGGTATTGATAGGAAAACATTCACTTTTTTAAAATTTAACTTATAGCCAGAAAAAGAGCCAAAATCTTTTAGGATAGCTTCGACAGCAGGAATAGAATTCTTTGGGTCTTCTATATAAAGCAAAAGGTCATCCGCATATTGGGAAACTTTACATTCTATACCATACCGAGTAAGGCCCGGACCTCAGGAGATGCTTTAAGAGCTATAGACAAGGGTTCCATTGCGATAGCAAAGAGTAAAGGGGACAATGGACATCCTTGATGCGTACCTCTGGAAAGTTGAAAAAAAGGAAGAGTGCAATGTATTTGTATTACACTAGCAAGAGGATTGGAATATAGAAGTTGAATCCAGCCAACAAAAGTATCACCAAAACCAAATCTCCGTAGGACTGAAAAGAGGTAGGGCCACTCTATTCGGTCGAATGCATTCTCCGCATCCAAGGAAACAATTACCACTGGAGGGAGAAGTGCACTTGACGTATAGATAATATTTAAAAGCCTCTTAATATTGGAGAACGGGTGTCAACCCTTGAAAAAACCTGTCTGGTCTTCTGAGATTATCTGTGGGAGGACAGATTCAAGGCGTAGTGCTAAGACTTTGGCTAAAATTTTTGGTTCCTGGTTTAAGAGTGAGATGGAGCGGCAGGATCCACATTCAGTGGGCTCCTTATCTTTCTTCAAAAGGAGTTTTATGGTTGCTTGTGAAAGTGTAGGTGGTAGGGAATTATTTTCCATTGATTCATTGAAAACCTTTAACAGAACTGGGCTAATTTGTCACTAAATTTCTTGTAAAAATCTGCTACAAACCCATCAGGGCCTGGGGCCTTACCATTATGTAAAGATCTGATGGCTGTAACAATTTTTTGAAGTTCTATAGGTTTTTCAAGTTTATTTTTAACATCAAAATCAATAGTTGGGAAATTAAGATTGTCTAAAAAAGATTCCATCTTATTGTCATTAGGTGGTTTTGATTCGTACAAAGAAGAATAGTATGTTTTAAACACATTGTTTATCACGTGGGGATCTGATACAATTTTATTGGAATTATCCTTAATTTGTGGGATTAAACGTGAGGCAGCTTGACGTTTTAAGTTGATGAGCAAGAAACCTACTGCCTTTGTCTCCATATTCATTTATGAAGCCACGAGACTGCAACAGCATACGTTCTGCATTTTTTGTGGAGAGAACATTTAATTCTGATTGTAAACTAATCCTTTTTTAAGAAGTTGTGGGGATGGATTTAAGGCATACTGTCTATCAAGTGTAGCTATAGCATCAGTAAGCTCTGAGAGAAGTTTGTTACGTTTTCTTGTCTCATAGGATGCAAAGGATATTATTTCCCCTCGTAAGACGGCCTTTAGGGTTTCCCATAGCAGTGTTTTCTGTCTTCTTATAGCCTTCTCCTGCTTTGTGAAGAAGTAAGCCTGTTCGAGCCTAGTGGCCCATCGTTTCGGTGCTTAACCCCGGTTTCCATGGCATGAAGCGACTAGGAGTACTACTACTCCCCCTGGATGGGATGCCAGTCCATCGCAGGTACTCCCCCACCTCTTAGACAAGTTTCCCTGCCTATTTGCTGGTACCCATTTATACACCTGAGTAGAGTGAGATGTGGAGTGTGGGAGTGAAGTGTTTTGCCCAAGAACACACCGCGAAGGCCTTGGCCGGGGCTTGAACTCGGGACCTTACGATCTCAAGTCAAGCCTACTTGACCACTGCGCTACCGCGTCTCCTTTCTCCTGCTTTGTGGGCATTAATTATTTTCATTTTCAGAGAGATAGACAGCTGCATAGAGGACCCTATGGCCTCTGATTGTTGGGCTAAGGATAGAGGAGTCTGGGTATTTATAAACTTCAAAATTTGCATCACCTGGCCTTTCCAATGATGATTGTGAACAAGCCATAGCCCTAAGAAGCTAAGTACGATCTAAGTCAAAGTTACCTGAGAGCTCAAATCTTTTGGGGTGCCCAAACTTTTGCACGGTGCTCATTTCCTTTTTTTGCTCTAGAATTGTACAAAACAAAAGTAATACACGAATACTGCTTAAAATGTCCAAAAAAGTGTTGTATCTTTAAATTTATGCCATTCAGAGATCAGTTCATCTACTACTTGCTTAACTATTCTCAGTAATAGAAATTTTGATCAGTGGTGCCCAAACTTTTGCATACAACTGTATTTTTTACAATATTAGGAGAAGCAATTATTGTGTTAATCCATAAATTATTCAATCGCTCTATAGTGTAATTTATTAAAATATTAGGAGAAAAATATTTTGCTTGCTTCATAATGTAATAACAGACGCAAAATGTAATAAGTCATTACATTATGCGCAAAAAGTTGTTACATTATGCACTCAGCAATTTTGTTACATTATTGACCAGTTATTACATTATGAGTTTTTTATTACATTTTTTTGTTACATTATGCGCCGTTGTTACAGTATGAGCTCTTACAAGGCACACTGAGGCTTTGCTGAAAATTTCAATATAAATTTTCTGTCATTTAAGTAAAAAAAAACTTAGCATTAGAGCAGTTTGAAAAAGCTGTCCCTAACTGGTTTCTGGGGAAAGTCGGGCTGTCATTTTATATGGGGTTAGATGAGAGATCTGTCTGGATTTGCGGTTGGTTTGAGGCTCAGACGGCAAAAAGTGTAGGTCCACTTCAGACCACTGATACATGAGAGGAACAAGCACAAGTTCATCTACATTTTGATGTGAATATTATATATGTAGTCTAAAATTTGTGGGAGAAATAGCAAATCAAAGACAAAACTTTTTGGTGATTTTCAAACTCCCCTCCACTCTAATGATGATGCCACACAATCAAAGCGCTCTAAATTCCGTGCCGTAGACACCCATTGTAAAGTTTACATTTTTTTAATCAAATATCTTAAAAAGTAAAAATCATAGGGAAATGAAAATAACATAGCATCAGTGTGCTTTCCAAAACCTTTGCAACGGAGCTTGAATGAAGTCTCTAAGTTAAACGGTTCAGGCTGAATTAATCACAATAGCTTGGTTGGAAGAAAGGAAAACTATAATAACTAGAACTGCATTTCGTCAGGATGAACCTCAAGAGTGTGCTTGCTAAAATGTTGACGCTAAAGTTAAAAGCAATGTCTCACACACACACACACACAAGTGTGGCAGTCTGGCAGAGTGTAGGTAG
Organism: Gymnothorax javanicus; assembly: GCA_029692085.1. Taxonomy (NCBI): domain Eukaryota; kingdom Metazoa; phylum Chordata; class Actinopteri; order Anguilliformes; family Muraenidae; genus Gymnothorax; species Gymnothorax javanicus. Next base: position 104,209,737 of record CM056202.1, on the reverse strand, counting down.
GTAGCCTGTCTGTCTGTCTGTCTGTCTGTCTGTCTGTGTCTCTCTCTCTCTCTCTCTCACACACACACACACACAGAGGTATCATCTGACATTGTTTAAAGGACAAATTTTAGAGCGCTTTGCACTCTGAAATTTGTCTATACCGGCCTGCTTAATCGCTGATGCTGTATTTTTACCAGTGAGAAACACAGATAGATGTGTGTGTGTGTGTGTGTGTGTGTGTGTGTGTGTGTGTGCGTGAGTCTGACACAGCAGCTCCTCTATGTGTGTGTGTGTCTCTATGGAGACAGCAGCATCCCTGTGTGCTTGCCATGGTGATCTCACAGGCGCTGTGAGACAGAAAGGAATTCAAAAAAATCTTCAGTGACACTGTCCGAATTACTACCATTTTCTGGCAGACTGTAGGTCCTATGGTGAAAACAAAAACATTGTGAGCGAGAGGAGACTCTGCTGAGCGTCCCCATGTATTTTTTTCTTGTAGTGTCAAGTATGAGGTCAGAATGGCGATTTCAAAAAAGGTGTTTTTCAGCTGCTCCTGTTTTAATGGCTGCCTATGGGGGAGTTAGTCAGTGACGCTGTTCGAACTACTGCCATTTTCTGGCAGACCGTAAAAGAGGTGTTTTTCAACTTATTTCCCAAACTTTTCTGCTCCTGTTATAATGGCTGTCTATGGGGCAGTTGGTTGGCGCTCCTGTCGCTAGGGGGCGGCTAGAGTCTCAAACCTTTGTCTGTTTTCTTCCGGTGTGACATTTTTCAGGCCTGCACAAATTTTCCTACGTTTTGATGTAGAATTTGTGTGTGTACATTGGAAATTGTAGCCGGGGGAGCGATTTAAAAATTTTTTTCCGAGTGATTTTTTTGCCTCTCTCCACTCTAATTTTATAGAGAGCGTGAACATTCTGCCCATTGACTTGTATTGGAAAAAAAGAAGGGATGAAAAATAGGGATTGCGAAAGAATGAAAGGGGGTTATGCATTGGTTTATAAAAGGCCGGGAGACACGGTCGGGCCGGCGTTTTGTCGTTTGAACCGCGTCTCTATCACGAACGCTTGGGCAGTTGATATGGGACAACCGAATATGTGGACAGGCAAGGCTTTTCCGGTTGAGTGAACGCTGGCGCGTTTGGCTGCCGCTGCTCGCTGGTAAATTTTATATTGTTTATTGGTATTTAACTTTTTATCTTGGATCATTATATCATTACAACTGATACCGCTGTGGGCTGGCGAACAGATCTGTCAATGCTGCCTTTGTGCTGATCTTGGATTTTACACAACGCTACACCGGTACCGTTTCTCACAATGACGGCTGTGAGATTTTTTCTCAGGACTGTGCTTACCTGGTCTCTCCAATTGCTCATCCTTCGGCCGGTGTCGGGGTTAATCCAGTACTCGTCTGCTGAGCTCTTTCAGCTCCGCTTCTACCTAACGGAGCCTCCCCCGGCACTGCTTCATCTCTACACGGACATCGCTGCTGTAACCCGCCGCAGATACAACCACCGAGGGTCCCGTCGGAATTTCCACTTGGACAGCTCCAAACCCATAAAGTCAATTTGGTCCACGTCTCGACATGCTCCTCGAAACACCGGCCAGGTTGCTAACCACAGTGTGCTAGCTAGCCCTGCTAGGCTGGCAAGCGCTGCTTGCAATCACGGCAACACCGTCAACTTTGGGCTTTTGAACATCCGCTGCGCTTACGAGCAAGGGACATCTCGTCCAAGATCTCCTTACCCGATCGTAAGTTTGACTTTTTGTGTTTAAATGAAACATGGCAACAGCCAAATGACTTTGTTTCCCTGAGCGATTTATGCCCTCCTGGGTTTGTTTACATGTGTAAACCACGTGACTCTGGCCGGGGAGGAGGTCTCGCTATGCTCTACCGCGAGAGTTGGAGAGTCTCGCCTGTATCCACTCCAGCCTTCAATACCTTTGAGTCCATGGTCTCCCAGTTATCCGGATCTGTCCCTACAATTGTGGCTATAGTGTATCGTCCACCCAAGACTAACAAAGACTTTGTTGCTGAGTTTTCTGCATTCCTGACTCATCTCTCCTCACTATCTTCAAATGTAATGCTTCTGGGTGATTTCAATATACACTTAGACAATATCAGTAATCCAGTCACCAAAGATTTTACATCCTGTTTAGACAGCTTTGGGTTTCTGCAATTCATTAACTTTCCAACTCACTCTAAAGGACATACATTAGACTTGGTCTGTTGCACTGGTATCTCTCCTTTTGACTGTAAAGCTGATCATATCCCATTTTCTGATCACATGTTACCGTCTTTTAATATTAACCTACTACTTTCCAAAACTAACCTTCCGCGCACCATGATATTCCGAAATATAAAGAACATTAACTTGGATACACTTTCCGCTACTATTGACTGTCTGCCCACTGCTGACAGTTTTTCCACCCCAGATGAACTTGTTTCCCACTACAACACCAGCCTTCATTCTCTTTTTAATAATCTTGCTCCACTAAAAACTAGATCTGTCACATTTGCCCACTCTTCACCTTGGTTCACCCCCCGCTCTCAGACAGCTTAAAAGCAAAAGGCCACAACTGGAACGGCTTTTTAAAAAGACCGTCTCACTGTACACAAAGACATGTATCATACTCACATTCTTCTTTACAAAAACTGTATTGCTCAAGCAAAATCCTCTTACTACTCTGGCTTAATCAGCTCACAAAATGGCAACTCTCGGACCCTGTTTTCCTTCTTAAAAAACTTACACAACCTCTGATCTACTTCCACCACATATGCATTCCACCGCCTTCTGCAATACGCTCATAACCTTTTTACTGACAAAGTCACAAATATTCATCAGCAACTTATCCCCAGTTCTTTTCACAATCTATCCTCCCATTTCCCTCTGCTTCCCCTCCACAGCCATTCTCTCTCTTTACTCTACCATCTCCCACTGAAATCTCTGAACTCATTAAAAATCCAACTCATCTACCTGTCAGTTAGACCCCCTTCCAACAGTTTTTCATTAAAGGTGTTGTTTCCTCCATAGCTCCTCTCGTAACTAACATAATTCATTCTTCACTCACTACTGGAATTGTTCCATCCTCCTCAAAACAGCTGCTGTCACCCCTATAGTTAAGAAACCCGGAGCTGATCCCACAAACCTCAATAACCTGCGTCCCATTTCCAACCTCCCATTTCTTGCAAAAATACTTGAAAAAACAGTTGCCTCTCAGCTACATAACCATCTATCCAGCAATAATCTTTTGAACAATTCCAATCTGGTTTTCGCCCTTTTCATAGCAATCGAAACTGCTTTAATCAAAATTACTAACGATCTACTCCTTGCAGCTGATTCCGGTCTCTTATCCATTCTCATCCTACTCGATCTGAGTGCAGCATTTGACACCATCTCACACACCATTCTCCTGGACAGATTGCTCTCCATTGGCATCACACACACACCCTTAACTGGTTCAAATCTTACCTCTCCGGCCGCACTCAATTCATCCAAATCAAATCATTCACTTCACATCCCCGCCCAGTTACCACAGGTGTGCCTCAGGGCTCTGTCCTGGGGCCCCTCCTGTTCATTATTTACTTACTTCCCCTTGGCCGCATATTTCATAAACACAATATCCACTTCCATTGTTACGCGGATGACACCCAGCTTTACATCTCCACCAAACCCAACTCCACCCTCCCACCTTCCTCCCTCACAGACTGTTTGCTTGACATCAAGTCCTGGTTCACGTCAAACTTCCTAAAATTAAACAGTGATAAAACAGAGATGCTGCTCGTTGGCACCAAATCCACCTAACCAAATCCCCCAGTTTCACAGTATCTATTGATAACTCTTCCATCTTTCCCTCCCCCCAGGTTAAGAGTCTGGGTGTCATCCTTGACAGCACACTCTCCTTCACATCTCACATCAATAACATAACCCGCTCAGCTTACTTCCACCTCCGCAACATCACGCCTCACACTGCTGCTATCCTGGTACACAGTCTCGTCACTTCACGACTTGACTACTGCAATTCCCTTTTATTTGGCCTTCCCCACAAATCTCTCCGTAAATTACAGCTAGTTCAAAACGCTGCAGCACGCATCATCACAAGGACCCCATTCACTCACCACATCACACCTGTATTGCAGCAGCTCCACTGGCTTCCCATCACACTCCGCATACACTACAAAATACTGCTCCTGACATTCAAAGTCATTCACAACCTTGCCCCTCCTTATTTGTCCAACCTAATTCACCTTGCTACACCAGTCCGCTCACTCCGATCCTCCTCCTCCATCCATCTCACTGTTCCTTCCGTCCGTCTCGTCACCATGGGGAGCAGAGCATTCAGCTGCTCTGCTCCCCAGCTCTGGAACTCACTCCCTCCTGACCTCCGCAATACCAACTCACTTCCCCTGTTTAAATCTTCTCTTAAAACTCATCTCTTTCGTGATGCATACTCCCTCTGATTATATAGTCCCATACTTTTTGTATGTTTTTGTAATGTTTTTTTTAGCTGTTTTTTGATTTTATTGCTGCTATTTTAATGTATGTTTTAATTATGTGTTGTAAGGTGACCTTGAGTTTCTTGAAAGGTGCCCTTAAATAAAATGTATTATTATTATTATTATTATTAAATGGAAAAAGAATAAATACATAAATAAATAAATGGACTTTAGAAGAACTATTATAATAATAATAATAAGTCTTGGAAGAACAGTACTGTGCTTTGCATGCACTGTAACTAATACATTTGCTCAGTGGTCACTACCTAATTAGTATATTAACAGCCGATTTGTTTCCGATCTCCACCCACTCCAGCACCTCGTGTAGCATATGTCATATCATGTGAAGGCTTTGATTAAGGTGCAGGGACTCACAGTCTCAAATTGAGTTTCGCTCCTTTTTCAGTTACTGGATCATTTCAAATGTAAATTTGTTTCCATTTCAAACCTCTCTTGTCGGGTCTCTCGACGTTCAGAGAAATAAAAATCTGGAGGAGTTTTGCTCAGGCAAGCACATTTTACTTCTGTGTGGATCTGAACCAATTTGAATGAATCGCCGAAACTCTATTTATTTTAATTCAGTCGTATTTTGCGAGCACCTGCGAGTGCATTAGCGGCTGACATTAGGCTGTTGAGCCACACGGGGCTGAAAACCGCTCCATAACTCTGGATTTATTTCATCTTATTTCAGTACAGTACCATACGGACCACGCAGACAGTGTGCAAATCTCTGCTATTTGATGCAACCTGATATGCAGTGAAGATGGAGCAACTACCAAGCAGATTGTGCTTTAAGTCCCCAAAGCTTTTCAGGTGCGCAGTTTTACAATGCCTGTTATTATGATTATTACCGCCGGGTGTTATCCTTTTTGTTGTGCCTCTGTACATCTGCGAGACGTTACAGTTGTTTACAAAAGCACAGTTCATCTAAGCAAGTGCGTTCAACTGTTAAATTTGGGCATTCATTGGAGCACTAAGGGAAGAGAAATCTGCATGAGCTGCAGTTGTTTAGTGAAGGCCTGTTTCTACCGGGAACTATAACTACAGCAATAAGATATTAACTGTTTTCAGGCATCGACGATGTGGTTTGTTTTATTGCAGCATGCACCTGTTACTCAACGTGTTCTGCCTGATTGTACAGAAACAGCACTGATTGGTCTGAAATGTCCAATCACTGGAAACACAAATGAAAGTAATCTACAGGAGGTAATTTTTATACAATGTAGATCTGCAATTTTCAAACAAGCTTTATAAGAAAACAGTTTGTGTTTATGGTTGTAAATGTATCAAAATGGATATGGTTTAGAGAGGCTAATGTGCTAGCATGCTTCAGACGCACCCTTGAACATGGAAATGTTTTGGTTTTTTAAATAAACTGGTACTAAATAAGAGACAAAAGTTTGAGGCTTGCCTGCTGTGCTGAGTTTGGACCCAACAGGCTGTGTCTCACTGAATGTTTGGTGGGGCTGGCTGCTTTGGGAGGTGCTAACTGAGCTTCTGGTTTCCTTGAGGGCTGTTGTTTCTTCGAAAGCCTGTGTCGCTGCTTGATTTGTGCTCTGCCAAACTCTTCCGATTCTTTCCAAATTAGAAAAATTACCACCACTGGGTTGCTTTTTTCCCGGCTTTCATTAAAAATGGCTCTGTCGATAGCCCTGCTTATGTCAAGAGTAAGGCGGGCTCTAGCAGACAGCATGTCATTAGGTGATTATTTCATTCAGACCTGGGAACGGAGGAGAGAAAAGGAAAGCAAAAATGGAGCTGTTTAAATCACAGGCCCACCTCCATCCACCCTGAAACCGATGGAGGCGATTGCTGCTTAAATCACAGGCCCAACCTCCATCCACCCCCAAACCTGATGGAGGCGAAACAATCTGACTAATTTTGGAAATCACAGGCCCTCCTCCATCCATCCTGAAACCGATGGAGGCGTGATTGCTGGGGTTTAAATCACGGGCCCACCTCCATCCACCCTAAACCCGATAGAGGCGATTGCTGTTTAAATCACAGGCCCACCTCCATCCACCCTGGAAACCGCCCACCTCCATCCACCCTAAAAACTGATGGAAATCACAGGCCCACCTCCATCCACCCTGAAACCGATGGAGGCGATTGCTGTTTAAATCACAGGCCCACCTCCACCCACCCTGAAACCAATGGAGGCGATTGCTGTTTAAATCACAGGCCCACCTCCATCCATCCTGAAACCGATGGAGGCGATTGCTGTTTAAATCACAGGCCCACCTCCACCCACCCTGAAACCGATAGAGGCGATTGCTGCTTAAATCACGGGCCCACCTCCATCCACCCTAAAACCAATGGAGGCGATTGCTGTTTAAATCACAGGCCCACCTCCATCCACCCTAAAACTGATGGAGGCGATTGCTGTTTAAATCACAGGCCCACCTCCATCCACCCTGAACCCGATAGAGGCGATTGCTGTTTAAATCACAGGCCCACCTCTACCCACCCTGAAACCTATGGAGGCGATTGCTGTTTAAATCACAGGCCCACCTCCATCCACCCTGAAACCGATGGAGGCGATTGCTGTTTAAATCACAGGCCCACCTCCATCCACCCTGTGGGAGTTAAACTTCATCCAGCCTTTGGGGGGGCTGTATTCAGTTTGTTTTCACAGGACGGTAACTGCTGCTGGAAATCCAAAGGTGTTACTCACCACAAAACATCACAAGCAATTAAATGTACCAAAGGTGTATAACCTGCTCTCAAGGCTGTGATGTTGTCTCTTTTCCTGCCTCACCCTTTGGTGGAGCACATTTTGAGTCAACGTTTCTGACTGAAAAATGTGTCGACCTTAACTGCACCTGATTAATCATGTGTTAGGGATTGCTTAATGCTGAAAAATCTAATCAGTTAAGATCAACACGTTTCAGTTAGATACAGAGACTCAAAATATGCTTTACTGAAAGGCTGAGCAGCCAGTTAAAGGATTAAAGGTCCCATTTTATGCTGTATTTTTCAAGTTATCATACGTTGGCTGTTCGAAAGGCAGATTTATGAACTTTAAGAAAAGCACACACACTAAATCCATAATTTCAAGGCCGTTTGCATTCTCTCTGCTCTGAGAAAGTGGCTGTGTTGCTCTGATTAGCCCACAAACAGAGCTACAGGGGGCTTACACTGTGCATGAATGGATACCGACTAACACATCAAAATCCCCTGGCTAAACGAGCAGCAGTTGCTAAATACGCATAAACAAACATGGTAGCAAACAGCACAATGAGTGTGGGGAGGTAACGTGTACAGGCTTACTAACATTGAGGACAGCGCTTTCATGCAAAACCAAGCACAAATGTGAAAGGTTTTCAGTAGTGTGTGTGATGTTTAATTGTCAGTAGTATATATGAGAGGTTTTCAGTAATGAGTGTGAGAAATTTAGTTGGCTGTAGTGTGTATTAGAGGCATATTTGAATCATGGCCTGTACAACTCATCATACACATGCACAGACCCTATGGAGGGAAAGTCAAAGCACCTCCCTGTTCTATTAAATATCTTCAGACAATTTAAAAAAAAAAATCTTGCAATGGATGAAGTAATACAAATCGAGGTGCCATTGATTTTAATTAATCATTTTGTAAAGTAAATGATAAAGGTTTTGTATTTAATTTGTTACAAAAGTATTTGCACTCATGCAAAAAAGCTTTGTGAGCTTTTTTTTCAGCATGTAATGTACCTCATTGCTTGTGTTGTAAGCTATGTAGTAGTTTCTTCAGTTTTATGGCTGGCCTTAATCATGGCTGCCATACTTTCAGAGCTTGTATAATATAATATACAGTAGATTCATCAAATGATCTCTGTAATCTAAACTGTATATGCAGAAGAGAAAATGAAAATGTATGTCTCTTTTTTTTTTTCTCATTGGGCAGTGACCGGAGGGTTTTTCAGTGAGAGGCCAGAGCGTTTTTCTCTCTGAAATGAAGTGAATGAAGGAATGTTCCGCACCTCGGGCACGGCGGGCGGCTGTGGGGAATGAGTTCGGACAGCTGCAGAGGCGCCGATAGGGCCATTGTGCTGCGACAGCAAAACATCCCCCAGGAGCATCCTGCAGGAAGCCCTGTGTCGGAGCTTTTCTCCCCCAGCTGTTCGCGCCCCTCCTACGGACAGACCCCTGTCAAAATGCTGTCACGCGGAGTCAATAACCGCCACACCAGACGTGCGTTCGACAGGGCAGATGTGTGTTCGACAGGGCAGAGATCCAGGGTGAAATATGTTTGTTGAAAAGAGCATACTGTTCTGTGGATGAATGATTTTAAACTAGTATTATATTTAGTTCGAGAGCAGGTTTTTCACTGATGGCTTTTTAGAGATGGAAATGACTAAGGGACATTATTTAATGCGGCTGCTGCGATATTCAGGGGTTTCATCGACAGGTGGCAGTATGAAGCCTGTCAATGTGTAGGCTTCACTGTATCAGACAAACAATCGTCAAATTTCTGGCTCTCTGTGTCTTTCCTGTTTTCTCTTTAGTGAGTTGTTTACTGCACACAACCGTTTCAGATAGCTGACGAACTAATTAACTAATGGTCATAGCGCATAGGAAATGTTAGCTAACATTTGCCATCTTTCATGCGCAGGCTGGTATGGTTGGTAATAGAGCTCCTAACCCACACTGATTGCTTATCCATAAACCTCACTGAAGCCTCAGAGCAGAATATGGAATATGAGTTTGTTGGCGGACATTCATCAATATATCTCAAAGTCAGAGACTGGAATAAATTCCTGGTGACTGGTGTGCTGGATCTTTCAGTAACCCCTTCCCATAATGCCTTGCTTCTCTCCTCTGAGAAAGCAGTGCCATCATTGGCAGCTTATCATCAGCGTTTGAAAGTCAAGCAGTCACACTTGAGCCAGCTTGGCTGCTGGAGTTAGCACTCAGTGTGGATTTGACACTCTACCACGTGTCCCACACATGCCATAGAAAAGTGGCTCATCAGGTATCAGACTGCTGGGCCCAATAGAGAGCCTGAATAGAGTGTTTCTCAAACCTCTCCTGAAGCACCACTCACCCTGCATGTGTTAGATCTCTCCCTGCTCCAGCACAGGTGAGTCACATGATCAGGATCTTATCTACCCTTAGAGCTGCTTGATAATGCATAGATGATTGGACACACCTGTGCTGGAGCAGGGAGAGATCTTAGACATGCAGGGCGAGTGGCTCTCCAGGAGAGGCTCAGGAAACACTGTGCTGCTGGATACCAAACAATGGTCTTGTGAATAGTTGAGAGAAGCACCTTAGCATGAACCAAACTGTGGGAAACACGCTTAGGTCCACACAAGAGCAGTGTGTCAACAGTTATGAAACCACATTACCCATCTGTACACTGATACAGGCACCAAGCTCTCTGATCCGCTCCAGTTAATAATTATTCCTAGTATAATATTGGCTGTCATTTTCCCTCTGATTTATTATGTGGAAAAATGCATTTGTATAATTGAAACACAGGGTCCTTTGGTTTTTGGGGGCCATTCTCTGCCAGTCTCTGTGCACCGTGAGAAATGACACCCCGTAATTTTACTCTCATTGATCCCTCACACACAGAGAGCTGTTGTGTCCTGTGTTGTGTAAGATAAACACCCTCAGGTCATTCGTTACGCTGAATGGAGGGGGAGAGAGGTGTTTGGCCACAGGGATTAGCAGCGCTGTGTTGTAGGCCTGTTTCTCTCTGTCTGGGTCACGTCAGAACCGGGTGACTGATGGCTCTGTTCAGAACCGCTGCCGTTATCGAGGACCTGCTGGCGGCTACGAGTCAGCAGAAATGCGGCTGCAGTGTGTGTGTGTGTGTGTGTGTGTGTGTGCGTGTGTGTGTGTGTGTGTGTGTGTGTGTGTGTGTGTGTGTGTGTGTGTGTGTGTGTGTGCGCGCATATCCCCTGTTTGTGCAGATACCGTGTGTCCTGCATACATAATATGCCTTATGTAATCCTACCAGTGGCAGCACTAGCAAATGCAATGGGTGCAGTTTGATGGCATGTTTACTCATATGTTACAAAATGGAGGATAGGGCAGCTAATTACTATTGTAAAATCTCTATTATACATCTTATTATAATGTGGCTTACACATAAAAGAAGAGAGGAATGGAAGAAGCCAGGCTGGGGGAGAGAAAGCAATGGACAGAGGTAGGGAGGGTGAGAGAGAGAGGGGTGGGATTGGGAGAGAGAGCATAAGGAGAGAGAGAGAGAGGGAGAGAGAGATGGAGAGGGAATGATAGCAGGCCAAGGGAATGCAGAGCTGGAGAGATTGAGTGTGACTGAGGGAGAGAGAGAGACAGAGAGATGGAGGGATTTAGTGTGACAGGGGGCGAGGTGGAGAGAGACAGGAGTTTATTGAGCGCAGTCACTTAGTGCCAGCAGCACACTGAAGCCAGCAGCCACAAGGCGCCACTGTTCTGATGAATCTTGTTAGAGGAGCTGAGAGGCAGTCGCCACAGGCACTGGGCCTGGCTGGAAAATACCATGACACTACAACTGAAGGGGCTCTAAACAACCTTAACCGTGTAGGAAGCTGTTCCCAGCAGATGTAAGATGTTAGCAACTAGCAATGTTGACCCTTCCAGGAGAGCGAGCAGTTTGGATTGTTCTGCTCCAGGGGGCTGTTTCAATAAACACGATAGACCATCCGACCCAGCAACAGACTACCCCCGACTGGATCGGACGGTCCGTCTTTTCCTGAGTGTTTCAATAAACGGTCCGTCGTCCTCCGACTCGGTCGGACTGTCTGTCTTTCTAGGACTACTCGAGAGCTGTCCTAAAATCCGGTCGGACAAAAAATATAACGCCAAAATATGGCGTTATTGTTTGATTTTGTCTAGAAGCGCAGACAGCCCAAAATATTTAGAGAATGGAAAGACAGTATAACCAATGCCCGCGAAACCAATATCGCCTACACCCAGAAACGGGGCTCTGTTAAATCCGTGAATGAATTTTCTAACAACTACACATAATTTATTAACAACGCGTGAGGATTTGACTTTGAAATCATTGGTACCGTTATCCTCAAGTGCGACAAAAAGTTGTGTTTTTATGCATGCTATGTGAACACGCGTTTCGTGTGTATTCGCGTCTTTGCATTGACTTTGAATGTAATCTGTCATGTGAAAAATTCGTTTTGCGTCCGGTGCGAAAGCAGCTTAACTCAATTCTGTAAAATGAGCGATCGTGACGATATGAATGTTTTAATGTCTTTTGTGAGTTGAATAGCTTTGTTTTGTTGCCAATCGTAGTTTTAGCATAGAGTGCACAGTGAGCAAAGACTACTTTTAATTAGCTAGACTGTATTCAGTATAGCCTACTGAAAATGAACGTTATGTGACATCCTACAGCGATGTGCGCCGTTAATTTATGTCTGAATAGTAGTTAATGATGTACCTTAATCAGAATTGGGTTTTTTTTTCTTTTTTCATTCAACGTTAACTTACTTTGAATATTTGAACGCCAAATAGCGAAGCAGTGCATCGCTGAGGTGTAAATTCTCACGCAACTTCGAACGAACAGTGACGAACCATCCATCTGCGTTGGACCATGGTCGGACATCCTACTTTTGTTTTATTGAAACACCTGACGGACATGGTTTGTCGAAGGTCCGACTTTTCACTTGACAGATGGTCTGACTCGGTCGGACAAGTAAAGTTTATTGAAACAGCCCCCAGTTCTTTGGCTCAAACGATAGGTTCCACACTTCCTTACCTGAGCATTGGCAGCACCCTGGTTCTGCTCCGGCAGGCTAAATGGAATTTCTGCTGATTGAGGAAGATGGAGGGGATGTCTTTGCACTATATAAGTGTGCACTATTACACAGATCGATAACTATTGATAGTCATCAGGGTGTCCATCTACTGTCCATCCATCCATCCATCCATCCATCCATGCATTCATTCATCCATCCATCCATTATTAAATCCATTCATTACTGGCCAGAGTTTCTGGTTCTGAAGACATTGAAGCTGATGCCAACATCTGGTAGGTGTGAGACTGGAAAGCATCCGTTTGTCAGTCCATCACAGCGATCACACACCACTCACTCACACCTCAATACTGCTTATAGTCTGTTTTTTTTTTCATTTGTCATATATAAATGTTTCAGACCATACGAGACTTTGTGTAAGACAACGATAACATGTATCAACAGAAAATACAGCTTTTAAGTGATCATTTTATATGTTGAAGGTAGAGTTACTCAAAACTTATATTACTCAAGTGAAAAAATAATAACTGGTTGTGCCTCCCTTGGTGGCAACTACTGCAGTCAAATATTTGCAATAACTGGCAATGAGTCATTTACATCGTTGTGTAGAAATTTTGGCCCACATGTTTCTGCAAAGTTGTTTTATGTCAGCCACATTGGAGATTTTTGAACATGAACTACCTGTTCAGGTCATGCCATAGCATCTCAACCATATTAAAATCAAGACACCAAAACCATTTTGTTTCTTTAGAGCACTTCAGAGGTGGACTTGCTGGTGTGCTTTGGATCATTGTCCTGCTGCATTACCCTACTGCACTTGAGCTTTAGGTCAAAAACTGGTGGCCAGATATTCTCCTTCAGGATTTTCTGGTTGAGAGCAGAATTCATGCTTTCATATATTATGGAAGGTTGCCCAGGTCCTGAAGCTGCAAACCAATGTCAGACAATCACACTACCATTTCTGTGTTTGACTTATTGTGGAATGCTGTGTTAGCTTTATGCCAGACGTTACGAGACCCACGTCCTCCAAAAGTTCCACACCACAGAATAGTACAGGGTGGGGAAGCAAAATTTGCAAAATAAATCACCATCCATAGATTGTATATTATTCATTTTAGTCATTTTACAACCAAACGACTAAAGCACAGACTCAGATTACAGCTTATAGTCTTTGCTTTTTCAAATAACAGGTGCACACAATTCAGGGGAGTGGTTGTGGGATTGTTTGTACTTTAAATGTCAGTGCAAGTTTTGCTTCCCCACCCTGTACCCCAAAAGTCTCAGGATTAATCAAGATATTTATTCAGCAAATATGGGACTAGCCTTTGATTTCTTTTTAGTCAGCTGCAGTTTTTGCCTTACCAGTCTCCCATGGATGCCATATTTACCTCTTTCTTAGTGTAGAATCATGAATGCTGACCTTAACTGAGGCAAATGAGACCTTCAGTTCTTTAGATATTGGACTGAGGTCTTCCGTGACTTCCTAGATGAATTGTTGATGCCCTCTTGGAGGAATTTTGGAAGCATAACCAATCCTGGCATATTTCACCATGGTTCCAAGTTTTCTCCATTAGTTAGTGATGACTCTCACTGTGGTTTTCTGGCGTTCCAGACCCTTAGAACTGGCTCTGTAACCCTCTACAGACAGATTGATATTTAATGACTTTGCTTCTCATTTGTCCTTGAATTTCTTTATATTGCAGCATCGTGTGCTGCTTTTGCCTACTTCACATTAGCAGGTCCAATCTAAATCATGTTTAGATTCAACGTGGCTGGCAATTATCATCCCAGGATGTGTCTGTTGAAATTGAGCCCAATTATCAATTTTTTTTTTTTTAACTGATTGATTTTGTAACTAAGGGAGCTTTTATTTATTTACTTTATTTATTTTTTCACAAAAGGCTGGGTAGGGTTGGATAGTTTTTTTACTTCGATAAATGAAATCATCTAAAACTGCATTTTGTGTTTACTTGGGTTATCTTTGTCTGATATTAAAATTAATTTGATGATCTGAAACATTTAATTGTGAAAAAATATGCAGAAGCAGATGAAATTGGGAAAATATTCTTTCACAATACTGCACCTGCTCAAAGACTCAGCTCTTTTGGATCTGTCTGCCTTTTTTGTTATACCCCTTTATCTGTATTTTTTAATACTAGACTCTTCTTTTGGTAGTATACCCTTTATCTGACTCTTCTCTTTTGGTAGTATACCCTTTATCTGACTCTGCTTTTTTGGTACTATACCCTTTATCTGACTCAGCTCTTTTGGTAGTATACCCTTTATCTGACTCTTCTCAGCTCTTTTATCTACTATTTATCTGACTCACTAGTATACCCTTTATCTGACTCTTTTTGGTAGTATACCTTTTCTTTTTGGTAGTATACCCTTTATCTGACTCTGCTCTTTTGGTAGTATAACCTTTATCTGACTCTGCTTTTTTGGTAGTATACCCTTTATCTGACTCTGCTCTTTTGGTAGTATAACCTTTTTCTGACTCTGCTTTTTTGGTAGTATACACTTTATCTGACTCAGCTCTTTTGATAGTATACCCTTTATCTGACTCTGCTTTTTTGGTAGTATACCCTTTATCTGACTCAGCTCTTTTGATAGTATACCCTTTATCTGACTCTGGTTTTTTGGTACTATAACCTTTATCTGACTTTGTTCTTTATCTGACTTTGTCTTTTGGTAGTATACACTTTTCTGGTGGTAGATGTATTACTAGTCTGACTCTTTTGGTAGTATTACTAGGTTGCTCTTTTGGTAGTATACCCTTTATCCGACTCTGCTCTTTTGGTACTCCAACCTTTATCTGACTTGTTCTTTGGGTGGTAGATGTATAACTAGACTGCTCTTTAGGTGCTATATCCTTTAGCTTACTCTGTTTACAATGGGCAAGTGACAGGAGCACATCCTGGGCCGTCCGCTGGTCATTAGCAGGGATCACAGAGGTTAGATTGCAGGGATTAGAGTCTGCATGTCTTTGGCCATTGGGAGGAAAATCCTGCGAACATGGGAAGAACATGTGAACCCGACACAGAGTGGCCTCAGGCCAGAATCCACCCCACGATCTTCCTGCTGAGAGGCTTCTGCCCCTCACACTGTGCCCCCACACCACCCCTAAGAGCAATCATGCTTCCTTATTTTGTCCAATAAATAGTGAAATAAAGAAGTGCATTTTTGGATATTATTTCATTGGTTAAAGTTTTTAGGAGTAAAGAAAAAAGATGTGCAGTTAAACCGACATATTTGGTTATTTTTAAGTTACTAGTGTTGTGGTTTCCCGACTAGATGTTTACATATTTTTGAGGTTGCCTTGTTTGTGAATAATTGGAGGGAGACAAAATCTTCAGAAGCCATCTTTATTCCCACGGTGAGCAGTCCCTGGCCAGGCAGTGTTAGCTCGGCATTCTTTACAGAGCAATATTTATGGGAAAAACTCAACCAACTTTGCTCCAATCAAAATACATGGGTTGTAACCATCTTATCTCTAACAAACTTTGCTCCAATCACATTTCATGGGTTGTAACCATCCTATCTTTAACTTTTTTACTCTCCAACTTTGTTTTTGTTAAACCATGGTGGAAAATTGAAGTATAGTTTTTTAAAAAAAAAAAAAGAATATACACTAAAATGGACTGGAAAATTACAGTTCAAGAGTGGACAAACACAGCCAAAGGAATAGGATACAAGTAGATACTTAAATGATTCAATTGATTATGTTTTTTTCAGTAACAACTAATGATTTTACTGAACAAATATTGATCAAAGCTACAGAAATCAAATCATCGCCTGATTATGTTTTCAAATCAACTAAACAGAAGCCTGCTTGCTAATCAAAGCTACAGAAGCCCGCTGCTTATGTGTGTGAGCTGCTCATGCATGTGTGAATTGAATTGCTTGTATGTGTGTGTGCCTGTGTGTGAACTGCTTGTATGTGTGCGTGTGTGTGTGTGTATGTACATGTGTACATGTGTGTTTGCACTGCTCATGTGTGTGCAAACTGCTTGTATGTGTGTGTGTGTGTGTGTGTGTTTTATGTGTATGTGTATGTTTCTGTGTGTTTGCACTGCTCATCCCCTCCCTCTGCGTATGTGAACTACTTATATGTGTGTGTGTATGTGTGTGTTATGTTATGTGTGTGTGTGTGTGTGTGTGTGTGTGTGTTACTGCTGCTTACATAATATGGTTATTGATTATGATTATTGATTATGGTTATTAAACATGGCAATTAATCTACTGATAAATATGATGAGAAATATTGAAATATAATCTTCAACATTCCTCCCGTTGAGGCCATCCCAATCATGACCTCACATTAATCATGGCTGAAAAATGGCACTGCATTGTCTACCCCTGGTGTAAGACCCCCATACTACACACAAGTGAATTTCTTTTGAGCCCGAACATAAAATCATTTGTTGGTCCTTTCCAACTGTAACACTTTGAGTAAAAACAGTCTGTCATGTATGTCAGCATGTGAACTCCAGTTGTTTTTGCATCAAGGTTTCTTTTGTTGCTGTGGTAAATAAAGTCCCAGTCTAATGTCCCACTTGAATCCAGTAATGTTGCTTATTGCTAATAATCAGTCCAAAGTTAGTCCATTGTCCAAGTCCATATTCAACATTGATTTGCAATTTTTCCATCTGATTGTTTTGGTGAACGAGCCTTCATGACTGGAATCACTGTCTCAGTATATTTGTTCAAAACTTCAGGGAGGCTCCAGGAAGGAGCGGGCCTTGACCGGCTGGTACGCTAAACTGCCACCCGCCCGTCACTGGAGTGAGAAAATAAAATACAAACACAGGCACAGACACAGGCACATGCAGATCCACTCTGTACTCGGCACATACAGAACGAGGGTCATCTGCACCTGCATAATTTCACTTTAAGTCTTACATGTATCAAATTTTATAATATTTACTTTTGCTGTAAAGACTACGCAGACACTTTTGTGTCAGAACATTCTAAAAACAGTTTCATCCAGGCCTTTCCAAGGACCTACATTTGGAATACCATAGCACCTTCATGCAATAGCCCATAATAATAATCTCCCAAAAGACTTTGATTTCAACAATGACCTGGGGGTCGACTCACCCCTGCCTTAGGTTGTCTCCTTGATAGGAGATCTTACCCGTCTCTGGAGTGAGTCACAACACACACACAGGTGCTCTGTTCTCTCATAATGGGATAGTTATGAGATCATTCCAGTTGAATTGGGGCTATTGCAGCAACTTTCTGGGCATAATAGATGAAACAGTTAAAGTAATAACTCATCAATAACAATTTGAAACAGATGCTGCAATTATAGTTCTGACACTCAGATTCTTCTTTAACCAGCCAAATAAGTCCAAATTCAAGAAATTTGTCTTGTGTATTTTTCCCCTCGGTCTGAATGTGCTTTACAAAATCATTAATGTCACCTTAATTATTTTGAATACAATGAGTTGTCGATGTGCCACCCTGATAAATTAATATTATTCAAAAATTCATAAGTACCCAAATTGCTCACCTTCACTATTGAGCTCCTGTCAATTTTAAATCAATTTTTTTTTTTTTGGCAGTATATTCATAATTTTATGTTTCAGTGTATTCTGGGTCAAAAGATAGGGCAGTAACAATAATGTCTTTTCAAAGTGTTTTTTTTTTTTCCCCCAATGAATTTTGATTTAGCAACCCACCTCAGTCTAGGGTTCTGCTAAGAGCATGGAGGAGATGCACAGTCAGGGCTTATTAGCCCCAGCCATGACAACTTCCCATGTCATCAGCAGAACCGGGTGGAGTTGCTTTAGACCGTGTGTTACAATATGCAGTTTTTTTTTTTAAATTCAAAACCATGGGTAAATATTCAACCGTGATACAGTTTTTTCATTGGGATCCCAGCATGTAAAGGTAAACAATCATCCCAAATTTGGTCAGCTCAGTCAGTCATTCAGTCAGTACCTTTTATTTGAAAGTTCCCGTCCTTCTCACTAATAGTCAGAGGAAAAGATTTTGTCAGCCTAATCAAAATAAATTTAGAATGTGATCACGTTATTAGTTGACTTTTTCAATTTTATGGTGGTCCACCTTTTGAATTTAGTCTTGTTTTAATACTCCGAATTGAATTTCCCCAAATTTATTTTAGAAGAATCTCTTCTCTTCTGGAGTGCGCACTCTGGAAAAGTTTCAATAGAATGAGTTAGATGCAAACAATGAGCTCAATCATCATAATTTTGCTGCTTTTCCTCTCGCCTGGATCCTTTCCTGTAAAAGTTAAAAATCAGAGAAAGTTTATTAGTCAATTCGTCTCCTTGAATTGTTGCTCCACTCCTGTTCAAAAACAGAAAAGATCATGAATTTATTAACTGCATTTCTTTGGTCAGGAAAGCTTTCAGTCACATTTGTTCACCTCATTTGTTTTAGCATTGATCCTTTACATGACTCCTTTACTGGGCAGAACTTATTCTTGTTAAACAAATTAAGAAAATTCTACATGAAATCGAATTGCTTAGACCCCCCTTTCTCCCCTTCTGTTCTCTGGCCTCTGTATGTCAGCCTTTCACCTATTTCTTTTTCCTTATCTGCTTTTTGGTAACTAAGGCTCCATTCGGTATTGTTTTCTCTCTTGCATCTTTGTTTAAAAACCCATCCAGTCATCCAGTCTCCAATCCCACAATAGTTCCCTTAATTTTTTTTAATGCTTTCATAAATCTAATATGTACTATTAAATTTCACAACTGCTTCTTTTCTGATCATTCAACCCTATTTTTTTTAACCTTCAAATAGCAACTAAAAGTTTCCAATCCTTGATAGAGAAACCTCTGTATCAATTAAATTTACTGAATTTACTGCCCTGTATATCGTGTTTAACAGTACTTTGGCAAATTTTGAATGCTCTGTGTTATTCTTTTTGTTTCTCAGTGTTACTTTTCCTTCATTTTCTTTTCAGAGATATGCTTCTAGCACACCAATCTCACACAGTCTAATTATTTAAAGAAATATGCTTAGATTTTCTAGTTCTTCAGAATTTTACAAATATTTAACTAATTCAAATGGTGTCATTACTTCACATTCATAGTGGATATTATTGGATTTGCTGATAGCATTCTGCCACATCTGTGTCATGTTGAGATCACAGTTGTTCTGGAAATTGGTCTAATTCTGTCTCAATTTGTTCTCTAAGTTCATTTCTGATTCTTCAGTAGGAATTTTCACTTGCTTTATTTTCCCTGTCAATTGACAGTTAATCACAATCTTGGTCCTTGTTTGTTTTCCTGTTCCAAATCAACATTAAGGGCCCTTTTTTTTTTTTTTTTTTTTTTTTAATTCTGGGCCCTAAGTGGGGTCGAATATCATTGTAGAATGCCATGTAGCCTGGGGTCTTTGGGCCTCAATATACAGTATTTTCCCCAGGTACTCCAAACTTGCTCTTTAATTTGGTCTACTATATCCCCCAACCAGTAAACATTTGCTAATTCACTTTTTTTAAAAAAATTTGTATGCTATACATCCCCGTTAAATCAATTTCTTCTTCTGCGCTATTTAAATTTAAACCTAAAGCCTTCTAGGTGATCTTTTACACACTGCCAACGGCAATTTTGTTTCCTTAATCCCAACCCTTATAGCCATACAATTGGGTTTTCCAAATCTGATATTACTGTATATTACTCACTTCAGGTTTTTTCAGCTGCTGTCTCTCCCTCTGCTCCTGAATATGGGGGGCATACGGCGCTGGGTTAAATATTGTTCCTGAATATGGGGGGCATACGGCGCTGGGTTAAATATTGTTCCTGAATATGGGGGGGCATACAGCACTGGGTTAAATATTGTTCCTGAATATGGGGGGGCATACGGCGCTGGGTTAAATATTGTTCCTGAATATGGGGGGGCATACGGCGCTGGGTTTTAACCCTTTTTTGCCACCGATGCATAATTTGTCATTATACCCATTATGTTTTCACATATTGCAAGATCAAATTTCCCCTCTTCTGGCCACTTTGTTAGTCTGTTTTTTTTTTTAGTCCTTTTTGCCCACTTATTTAACTTTTTTTTTTTTTTTTTTTCATTCTCAAAGGTAGGAAATTGCTCTCTTAATTCCTCCACAGGCATTGCTGTTGTTATTTATTTATTAATTAAAATTTTATTACTTTAGCCGAATTATTTCTCCCACGTATTAAATTGCAATATGTTTATTTTACCAGTTACACTGCTCACTATGCTCAGTAAACAGTTTATATTATAAACCCGCTTATGCAATTTCTCCTCTTCCTTTTAGACAGATCGTATTTTGTTACGCATTCCTAAACCAGTGTTATGTTTAGTGTATAACCATCTAGTTGTCTAATCAATGATATTTCTTGTTTAGTTCCATTTGCCTTTTTTTGTGTTTTTTTTTCCAACATAGGAAGTTGCTTTTGCTTTTTTTCCTTCTTTTTTTTTCCTTTTTTCCTCTATCTACCAGCTTTGCTGTAATCACCGTTTATTTTTTAATCCACATTTCATTTCTCGGCCAAATTTTTTTTTCTCACCTATTCAATGATGATAGTACACCGATCAAAATAATGCTAAATAATCTTTTAATACATGCAATTTACTAACTCTTTTAATCTGCCAAATAGTAATGACCATTAATAATAAATTTAACTTATTGCATGTAAACTAGGGGTTATTTATTTATATTTAGTGCACTCTTAACACTCCCAACTAATGCAATATGCAACAAGACCACTGTTCATATCCACATTTACTCTACACTAATGCAAAAAGGGAGCCGCACCCACCCAACAAACTTCCCGTCAAAAAGCGTCTGTACGGGACCTCGCAATCCTTACTACCAGTCAGTCCACCATTAGGACCCAGCAAACCTTAGTTCCAGTCAATTGTCCTCACAAACCCATTAATCGGCTAGCTCCATACGCCAAATGGCTGCGCACCCTTTTGTAAAAATAATAAACAACAAGACAGACAACACTGCAAAAATGGATCCCAGTACCTCTCTAGGTCATCCAGGCCATATCCCAGTACCTCTCTAGGTCATCCAGGTCGTATCCCAGTCATCCTCTCCAGGTCCCATCCAGGTCATCCAGGCCGTATCCCAATCTCAAGCGGGGAGGCCTGCAGGTTTATTCCCTCCCTTTAGGGTCCCAGCACAGGCCTCACATATAACAACAGTCGTACACCAAACCAGTTACAGAACGCGCTCTGAGTTCCAAACAATTACTCACAGTAACTTGTTGCGAATTCATTGTTAGTGGTTAGTAGTTACATATCGATTCTGCAGATTCTGTCCCCCTCCTTTTAGTTTCCCCCAATTTTGTGTCTAGATTCTTTGAGGCGAAAGTTCACTTGTCTCCAGTGCTCCAGATCAGGGCCAGGACAACACAAAACAACGCCCCCATTTATCTATCTGAGCGAGATAATTAAAGCAAATTAATTAAATTGCTCACCTCATCCTTAGTTTGCTGGCATCTTAGGGTGCGTGTGTGCGCTCCCTGCACCATCTCCGAGCACCGGAAGACCGCCCACCCTTACGAGTGTAACCGACCTTTGCCGACTCCTGCCGCTGGCTCGTCAAATATGTTGTGGTTTCCCGACTAGATGTTTAAATATTTTTGAGGTTGCCTTGTTCGTGAATAATTGGAGGGAGACAAAATCTTCAGAAGCCATCTTTATTCCCACGGTGAGCAGTCCCTGGCCAGGCAGTGTTAGCTCGGCATTCTTTACAGAGCAATATTTATGGGAAAAACTCAACCAACTTTGCTCCAATCAAAATACATGGGTTGTAACCATCTTATCTCTAACAAACTTTGCTCCAATCACATTTCATGGGTTGTAACCATCTTATCTTTAACTTTTTTTTGCTCTCCAACTTTGCTTTGTTAAACCATGGTGGAAAATTGAATTATAGTTTTTTAAAATAAAGAAAAAGAATATACACTAAAATGGATGGGAAAATTACAGTTCAAGAGTGGACAAACACAGCCAAAGGAATAGGATACAAGTGGATACTTAAATGATTCAATTGATTATGTTTTTTCAGTAACAACTAATGATTTTACTGAACAAATATTGATCAAAGCTACAGAAATCAAATCATCGCCTGATTATGTTTTTGAATCAACTAAACAGAAGCCTGCTTACTAATCAAAGCTACAGAAGCCCACTGCTTATGTGTGTGAGCTGCTCATGCATGTATGAATTGAATTGCTTGTATGTGTGTGTGTCTGTGTGTGAACTGCTTGTATGTGTGTGTGTGTGTGTGTGTGTGTGTGTGTGTGTGTGTACATGTGTGTTTGCACTGCTCATGTGTGTGCAAACTGCTTGTATGTGTGTGTGTGTGTGTGTGTGTGTGTGTTTTTATGTGTATGTGTATGTTTCTGTGTGTTTGCACTGCTCATCCCCTCCCTATGCGTATGTGAACTACTTGTATGTGTGTGTGTGTGTGTTGTGTTATGTGTGTGTGTGTGTTACTGCTGCTTACATAATATGGTTATTGATTATGATTATTGATTATGGTTATTAAACATGGCAATTAATCTACTGATGAATATGATGAGAAATATTGAAATATAATCTTCAACACTAGTAAGTGAGAAAATAGCCAAGAAGGAATGGTAATAACATCTGCACGACTTCACCCTCTGAAATGCACAGTATTTTATTTGGAGAGATGATAGATTTGGATTTGCAGTTTTCAGCACAATGTAATAATGCTGGTATTCATTATTTTTCTTCAGTTTCTCTGAAGTTCATTATTTTTTAAAGAAATGTGTGTGATTTGGACTAGGTCCACCCTTTTGGTAAAGTCCCAGAGTTAAAAATACATTTTACACCTAAATAAGATTTTAAGATTAAATAAAAAATAAATGTTAAAAAATCCAATATTGACTTCATTAACATTTGCATTACTCCCCTGCATGTGGCTCACAAATGTCTTGATTAAAATTAGGGTCATGAATTTCCGTAATACAGCAACTTAAAAAAAAATGATAATAAAATAATAATAATACAATGAGATGATTGTGAGCAAGTGGAGAATTCGCAGGGTGAAAAATTGATTTGTTTGGCACCCCATGAATAACATAATTTAAAAAATTAAAATCAACCAAAAAATAAATAAAGAAAGAAATAAATCAAAGTGTTAGAACATCTCACCCAAGAGGATGTAAATTAATTTCTGCCAACAGTTTTCAGTGGAAACAGGAGACGAGAGTGAGTCAGACGTGTTGCGGTAGAGCTGTAGATGGAGGCATCTCTCAGTTTTATTTCCATCTCTGCTGCGGATCAGATCACCGAGCCGAGGCGCTCTGTCAGGCATCACCGTCACCTCACCCAATCAGGCCACTTAGCACCCAAACTCTGAGGCCTGTGACTCGGGGAATTCAAACAGGCTAAAGATGCTCCCCCTGTCACTCATAAACACACACCTGGGGCCAGTCTGTATTACAGTAACTCCAGCTGTCGAATGATTGCATCTATCAAGATCATTAATCATAAAAATTATGCTTAAATCACAATCAGTTGCCTATCTGTTTGTAAGTTTAATTAAATCAAGAACAGTATAATTAATGTCTTCTGCTTAACCTTTTCTTGCCGGCGTACGGAAATTTCTGTATTATGCTGATTGACTCCTCTGCCAAAATATGGATTTTTCTGCGTTTTTCGATCACCTTGGGGTCCTCAATTCTATCCGGAAGGGGCTGGCGTGGATGCAGACTTTCATTCTAACTGAGCTGTTTCACATCGGATGCTACTGATCAAGGTCTTCAGCAAAGATTCAAATTCAAACTGATCACGTATCTCTGACTATTTGCTCTCGAAATGTAAAATCTGCTACATTTAAAGTTATTTTTTTCTCAAATTTAGTTTTATGTCCTTCGCATACATTGATTGCTTGACTCGGACATCTCCAGACGCTGGGTATCTTCCCTGCTGATGCTCTGCCAGGCCTGTACTGCAGCATCTTCACTTCCTGCTCATTTCTGGGATTTTTGGCTTCAGTCTCCTCTACAGCATGTATTTTACACTGGATTCAGATTCAGTGATAGACTTGGCCAACAGACCCAATACAACAAAAAGTATTTCTGTCTGATGAATAATGGTGCTCACAATGCAGTCCTTTAAAGTTTGAAAAGAAATTCCTTTTGAAAATTCAACCAAACAGGTTTTTTTTTTTTTTGCTTCAGCAGTATGTCAGTTTGCAGAAGCTTGTGGCGACACATGTGGGAAAAATGCACGGGAACAAGTGAGAAAAACAACAAAAAATAAAACACCTTTTTAATTACTCAATTATATGATAAAAAATATTGTGCTATCCTTTTCAAGGGAACTGGATTTGAAATGCTTTCATTCTGATTTTGATGTCTTTTTACTATATGTGAGCCTAGTATATGCCTGGCACATCCAACAAATTACTCCTTGTTGCTCAACAACAACTTGAGAGAGCAGTTTAATGAAAACGACTCTCTGTTTATAATAGCGTCCCCATCCCCTGTCCATAAAAACACCTGTCAGGGAAGCCTGTTCATTTTACTGCGCTAATTTTACTCAGAGACTCACAGGGATATTAACAGTGTACATTCATGAACGCTATGTAACCTTAGCAAAAGCCAGTGAGAAAAGGATTATCAAAAAGTGATGTTTGCAAGATTTGTTCAATTTACTCATCAAGAGTGGCAAAATGAATTTTTTGTGGTAATTTGATAGTACAAGTCTTACTTGATTGACGTTCATGGTTTCCCCATTTCCCCAACTACCCATTCTCAGGTGAGTTGCTGGTTTGGGAATATTGCAGTTTCTGCTTGCTGAGAGCAGTTCTCTGCAGAAAGAGAGAGGCCTTGAAAGTACACTGTAAGCCAAGCCAAGCTCAATACACAGCTGTCTTTAGGCCTTTGACAGAATGCACATGCATTTCTGAGCCTTCATCAGAACCCAAACATGTTCCTCGGCCGATAACAGAGCACAGAGGTGTTTCCCAGCCTTCAAGAGATCACACGTATCTTTCTGTGTCTTTCACTGTACCCAGATGTGTTTCAGTGCCTTCAATGAAATGTTTTTTCGACTTTACCCAAAATGCTAAGGTACGTCCAGACTTATAATAGAACACATATCAGTTTCCTCACTGTTAACAGAAACATTCATGTTTCTGGGCATTTAACAGAGCGCTCGTTTTTGGGTTGGTAACAGATACCTGTGACATGCCATCAGAGGTACAAAACACTCTCTGTCGCCTCACCTTTTGACTCATAATTAGTTTGAACCAAATCCCATTTAGTTGCCTGCAATCAAACATTGGTTTGCTCAGTTGTTTGTTTTTGGCTGGAATTACTTTTCATTTAATTGCAAAGTTACCACATATCTTCCTAATCTCACTAATGATAATTTAGAAAGTCAATACAGTTTGTCTTTTCAAGATTTTGGATTCATGTAGCTTGCAAAATGGAATACTATTGTAAGTGACTTGATTTTTCAGTGTTCAATATGGTTTCAGATTACGTAGAGGTTTTTCAATGATGTTTTGCCATTATTGACACTGAAAACATGTTGCCTTGGCTAAAAGGCATAATAAAACAAATAAAAGCACAATGCCACTGCTATTCAAATATATTTTTGGGTAATTCTTGAAAATATTTTTAATAAATTTATCATCTTGAGAAGATCAGATATATTCATTGTTGGTGTTGCGCCATGATTGTTGAAATCGGGAAAGCGTATCACTCACCTGGACATCGGAACTCTTCTGCGCGTGGAGGTTGAAAATTCAATGACAGTTCAGAACTGTTGTACCAGTATGCATAATGTCTATAATAAACATTGTTTTTAACATTGCTGATTGTTGAACCAGTACTGGTTTCTACATTCTGGTGTGAATGGAAACAACAACAAGATATTACAAGTTGGCATAAGCTTTGGAAAGCTGACCTGCTCTATCTGTAACTGATGCTGTAGTTCCTCCAGCCTATCTTAAGTTGACAAGCACTTGAGTTTGGGGCCCTGCCGATGACTAAACTCTTTTGGCACGGCATCATCTTTCAAAATCTTCTGATATTCACTGGGTGATTCAATTCCATATTTTGCCTAAACATACTCCTTGAAACTACTGGGTAAAAAGTGTGCAGAACATAACCGGTGACTCTTCCTTAGTAGGTCTGAGTTTCCCATTTTGTTAGACCAACCAACAGCCGCATACAGCGGTATTATGGAAGATTTTGTTGCTCGGGTTTTCCCAGGAAACAGGGTAGGTTTTTACGGTATCGGGGATGAGAATGGAAGTGAGGTGCTTTGTGTACCATGTGGCTCACTGTAATTCTGATTAAACTAATCTCCCACTCTAAGAAGCTGGCCTTTGTGATCTGCGATTGCCCAAATCCTTCTGAATGTTAATTACCTGCAATTACGTGGCCTTATTTATTTATTTAAGGGTACACAGAGGCCTAATTTTATTCTCTCATTGCTCTGGGTACATTCAGGTTAAATAACAAGACTTGCTGACCGGTGCGTGACATAATTTATCTTACCATACAAAAAAATAATAGAGGAATATGAAGGAGATCAAGATTCAAAAGCCTCAATGTATCAATGTATATCTTTTCTGTTTGAACACATTCGCTGTAAACATTCAAAGCTGAAATGCTCATTGCTACAGATGCCAATATCCTCCTCTCTCTCTCGTGCATTACTCATTCTGAAGTTGACCTACCATTTAGTATAGTAATGTGGCCTTAATTTAAGTATTATTCCTAAATGGGGTATCACATGCAATTAATTTACTTACTGTTGTGGGGGGTGTAGTTTCCTCAATGTCCACCAAACTATTTAATTCTGAACGACCCAAATCTGGAGAAGTCAATTCTATTCACTTACTGATGTACAAAAAGGCCATCTATCTTTATAATTTTGATTTCATAACAGGGGAGATGCTTATAAACATAAATAAGTCATATAAGTGTTAATAAAAGCATTAGACAGTTACAAGGCTCTTTATATAACTGGCATACATATTAATAAAATGTTTATTTACATTAATTAGACATTATGAGGGATAATAAGAGTAATTAACATATTAATTGTTGCTCGTAAGAAGCTTTATTTGAAAATTCTTAATATTATAGACAGCTAATAAAAATTAATGTTTATTAAAATAAGGCTATATAAGTGGTAATTAAAACCATAACTAACATATATTATTGCTTATTAGCATCCATATAAGAACTAAATAAAAACTTAATGAGTTCTGTGTATATGTCTTATGAAACTTCATAAGATGTTTGCTTACATTAACACTTAATGACTATTAATAATAGATTAAAAAAAATTATTCTTGGCTTGCAAGGTATTTATGAGCACTTACTAGAAAATGGTTAAGTTTGCTGACCACTTACCAAACTTAATAAAATGTTTATTAACATAAATAAGACTTAATCATTGCTAATTGTTAATAAGTGCGTAATAAAAAGATTTACGAGCATTTATAGGCATTCATATTGACCTTTTATATTCTCATTACTGTCATAAAACACCTTATTAATATGAAATGGTCCATAAAAGGTTAAAAGGATTCTAATAAGTGCTCATAAATATCTTATAAGCCACTAACAAATGCGTTTTATGATATTAACAGTCATTAAGTCTTATTTATGTTAATAAACATCTTATTTAGGTTGGCATATGGTCTGTAAATGTAACCATGTTTTATTAAGGGCTCACGAATAGCTTGCGAGACAAAAATAAATGTGTTAACCCCACAGCCCTTTATGGGCTGATGGCGTATCGTTATACCCAGTGGCGTCTGGGTGGGCATGCGGCAGCTCCATAATTTGTCTGAGCCATATCTCCGACAGTGTTGGCCACGGGAGTTTTAAATTTACAATGCCAGTTCTGTGTGAGGGATAGGTGTGTAATCTAAGGGTCATCAGCGGATTTGACCTTTGACCTTGGCACAGTGACCTTGAATTTAAACATTTTGTCCGGGCCATATTTCCAAAAGAATTAACCACAGCAGCTTCAAATTTGATATGCAGGTTCATTGTGAGGGTTAGGCGTGCAAGGTAAGGGTCATCAGTGGATTTGACCTTTGACCTTGGCACAGTGACCTTGCCTTGCCATAGGTGATGCAGCTATTTAGAAATAATTAGTTAAGAGCTGCGTGGTTCTCTTGGTGCTCAGCGTCGGCTTGTTGATACTTTTAATAACAATCATTAAGTCTTAATGTTAATAAACATCTTATGAAGGTTCATAAGATATATACAAATAGCTTGATTATATAGTCTTGTGAATTTTAATAAACATGTTGTGGTTTTTATTAACTGTCTAATGTGAAGAATTTCCTAATAAAGCATCTTACAAGCAATAAGTAACGTGTAACTAACTGTAATTCTCCCATACAAAGTCTAATTAATGTTAATAAACATCTTATTAATATGTATTCCTGGTATATAAATTGAAAACGTTTCCAATAAGAGCCTGTGTCTTATAAGTAGGAATAAATGTGTTAATTATGCCTTTATTAACACCTATGTCAACTTAAGAATTATTTATAAACATCTTGTAAGGTCTTATTTGTGACTTATTAACTACTGATTACCACTTATTACAAGGATCTTAATATAAAGTGTTTTTTCTTTTTAAAATATAATATGGTATAGAAAGAAGAAGAAATTTCAACATAAAATCTCACCATTCAGATCAATATGATGTATGTTTTAAGGGTTTTTGTATTGTTTGATGGACATGGTTGAAGCACGTACTGTATATTGTTTTGGGTTTTTAAGTAGTTTACTTCTAATAGTTTGAGAGGCACTTTTCCATTTGAAAGAAAAGCAAAGAGAGTATAAAAGTAATCGAAATTGATCTTTTTTCTTTTTCCACGCAACACTTCAGTTGCAAACACTTCAGCGACAGGGTGGTTTTAATTTGCTTTCATTGACAGTTTTATTAATTGGATCATAGGTGCATATTCCTGTGAGTCCCGCTGATAAAGCCCATATCTGATTTTGTGACCGGGCAGCATGAGTGACACAATTGTAGCAGAGTCAAAGGGAGCGTGTGGATGATTCTGTAGCAGTGGTGTGGCCAAAACATTAAGAACACTGTCTGTGTCAGTGATTATTTGCTCTTATTTTTGTTGTTTTGCGTATTTGTAGTCCTGTTTATTCTGTTCTCTGCTTCTGATTTCTTTCTGTCTCCAGGTGTCTTTATGCTGATTCTCTCACCCTCCCTGCTCTGTTAAATTAAATTAAATTGTTTGTTAGCTCTTCCCTTTCTGCTCTCTCCTGCCTCCCACTCCACCTGTCTCGTGTTTCCCTGATCACCGTACCTGTTATTTAAGCCCTTTGTTTTCTCTTGCATTTACTGAGTTTGTCTCAGTTTCATCTGGTACTTTCTAGCCTTTTTCCAAGTTCTGCTTCCCCATGTTTGGTATGTTCACTGTTTATGAGGTTTTGATTGCCCTTGTGTCTTGTTACCTTCTGGTTTTTGGATCTTCGCCTGTTTTCTGACTTCGCCTCTGCCTTGTGTTTTTGTACCAAAGTCCCACCTCTGATTTCTCTCATGGATTATATGACTCTGATTATTGGCCTGTAAGACGGGAGATCAAGCTGGGATGCAGCAAAGGGCTGAGAAACTGGGGGAGCCCAGGAACTGAGGCTCATCCTGAACTTCAAAGGACTCATGTGGCCTGCAGTATGACAACTAGAATGAGAGTTTAAGAAACTCTGAGTTTGCATGTGATAGCACAGTGCTCTGTATAATGTGATGTTTATTTTTGCATTGTCCTGCACTGTGCTGTATGATAAGGTGCAAAGTGTCTTCTAAATTGGTAGGCAAGTATGGTAAACTATGATGACCATCCATTGCATGGTCAAAGTGACCAGGGCATATGTATGATAAGGGTTTATTAAGTTGTCAAACTACATCATTGGTATGTAGCAGAATAAAAGTTATTTTGATGATGATGATCATCTTCTTTGTTGTTCGTTATACATATATACATATACAACCCCAATTCCAAAATAGTTGGGATAAAGTGTAAATTGTGACTAAAATCAAAACGCAATGACTTTCAAATCACACCAGCCAGTATTTTATTCACAATAGAGCAGAGATAACATAGCAAATGTTGAAACTGAGAAATTTTACAATTTTATCCATAAAATGATCTCATTTCAAATTTGATGGCTGCTACAGGTCTCAAAAAAGTTGGGACAGGGGCCTGTTTACCATGGTGTAGCATTCCCTCTTCTTTTTAACACTGAGTGGAGGCGTCTGGGCATTGAGGAGACAAGTTTCTTGACTTTAGCCATTGGAATTTGATCACACTCTTGTTTAATACAGGCTTCCAGCTGCTGGAGAGTTTTGGGTCTCCTTTGACGGACTTTTCGTTTAATTATGCGCCAAATGTTCTCAATCGGCGAAAGATCAGGACTGCAGGCAGGCCAGTTCAGCACACGGACTCTTCTACTACGAAGCCATGCTGTTGTAATAGCTGCAGTATGTGGTTTTGCATTGTCCTGCTGAAATACACAAGGCCTTCCCTGGAATAGATGTCATCTGGAGGGGAGCACATGTTGCTCTAAAACTTTTATATACCTTTCAGCATTCATGGTGCTTTTTAAAACATGCAAGTGCCCCACACCATATGCACTAATGCACCCCCATACCATCAGAGATGCTGGCTTTTGACATGAACGCAGATAACAGGAGGGGTGGTGTGAGGTAGCGATCTGGAACCAGACGCGAGAACCAGGAAATGCAGTAAAATAGGATTTTTTTTTTTTTTTTTTTTTTTTTTTTTTGAGGGGCGATCCCCGCAGAGCAGGAGGCAACGTACAAAGTCCACAGTCCAAAAATCAAAAAATCCACAGGGCGAAATCCGAGTCGTTAACAGGGCACCAATCACAGAATTAAATGAGTCGGGAAAAAAAAAAAAGGTTTGATACACAGAAGCAACAAGCAATCCAAAACAGAGCCAAAATCAGTAATCAGGGACGGTCCAGTCAGAAGTGAATCACAAGAGAATACGAGGCGAAAACAAGCGTAGCACAGGCAAACCAAGGGAAACGTTCTGACAGGGAACTGCTGTGAAAAGACTGCTTAAATACACTCATGGGAAGTCACATGCTATGATTGGGAACAGGTGAATTGGATCAGACTAATTAACAAGGGAGCAAACACGAGGGAGAACCTAACCACATGAAATTGGCAAAAGCCAAAATGCGGACAGGGATCACGAGACAGCCTATTGACAAACATACAGCTCCGGTTAGGGAGTTCTAATGTGCACAGATAATGAGAGGCAGGACAGGGTTGAACAGGTGCGGAGGATCCGCTGAATTGCAGCAAAGTAGATTGAGTGAAGACAAGAGGCGGAGACTAGAACAGGGCGAGTGCTGAGAGCTTGTTAATCAATTAGTAAGGTGCAGCTATACAATCCCTAGTGCTCGTTAGTAAGTTAGTATTATATACAATGTTAGTCTAGATTAGTAACTTTAACAAAAACAACAAACTGTTAGTATTGGTTAATAATATAGAAAAGCAAGGTGAAGGAAGCAAACGAGATTAGAAGGAACTATTGAAAACCCAGAAACCATGAAATCACCTGAAAGCGTGGCACACAATACTAGGGGAAATAAGCTGTCACGTAACACAAGACCAGACAGGGGAGACAAAGTGCAATGCATGGTGAAATACAAAACAATGACCGGAATCTAACTGGGGAAATGGACTATGGCAGGAAATTCATGAATAAACAGAAACAAAACATGGCATGGAACAAGGCAAATGCAAAACATGAACAGAACATGGGCAGAGCAGAACAGAATCATAACAGGTGGTCTTTCTCCTCTTTAGCCCGGAGGACACGACGCCCATGATTTCCAATAAGAATGTCAAATTTGTTCTCGTCTGATCACAGGACACTTTGCCACTTTGCTACAGTCCATTTTAAATGAGCCTAGGCCCACAGAACACAGCAGCACTTCTGGATCATGCTCAACAATGGCTTCGTTTTTGCATGATGGAGTTTTAGGTGGCATCTGTGGATGGCACGGTGGACTGTGTTTACAAACAGTGGTTTCTTGAAGTATTCCTGGGCCCATTTAGTAATGTCAATGACAGAATCATGCCGGTGAGTGATGCAGTGGCGTCTGAGGGCCCAAAGATCACTGGCATCCAGTGAAGGTCTTCGGCCTTGTCTCTTCCGCACAGAGATTTTTCCAGTTTCTCTGAATCTTTTGATGATGTTATGTGCTGTCAATGATGAGACCTTCAAAGCCTTTGCAATTTGACGTTGTGGAACATTGTTTTTAAAGTATTCCACAATTTTTTTACGCAAGCCTTCACAGGTTGGAGAGCTTCTGGCCATCTTTACTTCTAAGAGACTCAGCCTCTCTAAGACATCCCTTTTATAGCCCATCATGTTACACACCTGATGCCAGTTAACTTAATTACTTGCTAAATGTTCTTTCAGCTGATTCTCTTATATATTAATTGCTTTTTCAGCCTGTGTCCCAACTTTTTTGAGACCTGTTGCAGCCAGAAAATTTGAAATAAGCTCATTTTGTGGATAAAATGTAAAATGTCTCAGTTTCAACATTTGAAACATTATACCTGACATTAGCTTCCCCTACTCTCACTCCCAAGTGTTACAGCCTACTGACAGGAGAGATTGTTAAGCCAGCATTTCTAACTGCTCAAACGTTCTGCAACTTGTCAAATCCGTAACATTGATAACAAACATTTGGTCAAAGTCCCATAATATGCAACATAATCAGAAAACTGTATGCTCTGATCACATAAATATTCCAGTTCTGATTAGAAAGAGACCCAAGTCAGTAAATCACACACTTAAAAATACCCCCAGTTGCCACATTCCTTATGTCACCACCTCAAACCTGGTTATGATTCCCATAAAGCCTAATACTGCTGCTCCTGTTCCTTCTCCTAGACCCCCACTTGATCCAAACACCTTCAAAAGCAGAAATGGCCTAGGATTAATCCACTTAAACATCAGGAGTTTAATCCATAAATTAGATTATGTCAATGTTTTAGTGCTACAAACGAATCCTGATATTTTAGTTTTCAGTGAAACATGGTTGAAAAAAAGCACTAAAGACTGTGAAGTAGCTTTAGAAGGCTACACTTTGTTTAGAGTGGATCGAGCTGGGAGAGGAGGTGGACTAGCAGTCTATGTAAAATCTGGTTTGTCAGTGTCTGTTTTAGATTCAGTCACCAAACCTAAATGTTTTGAATTTATTGCCCAGCAAATCCAGTTGGGGCCATCTCCACTGGTGGTAATAGGTGTTTATAGACCCCATCTGCTGATTTGGAGTCCATTGACTCACTAGCAAATTTAATTTCCATGTATGAGGATTCTGAAATGCTTGTTATGGGTGATTTTAATTTGAACTGGCTAAACAACACATCAGATAAATTAAAGGAATATTGCTTTAACCTGAACTTAACTCAGATCAAAACTGAGCCCACTAGACCCAATCTAAAAGACAGCTCAAAATCTACTTTGATCGACTTAGTCTTTTCAAATAAAGTTGACAAAATTGTGGGCAGTGGAGTTTTTGAGCTGGGAATAAGTGATCACTGTCCTACAGCTTGTGTGAGAAATGCCAGATTGAAAAAATAAATTCACAAATAGTTTTTTAAAGAGAAATTTTAGGCTCTTTAATGAGCAACATTTTTTGGACAATGTAGCAAATGACTTTATTAACTTTACAGTAGAGATCTCTGATGTTCAGGTGGCCCTGCAATTCTTTACAGATATTTTTATCTCATGTATTGATAAACATGCCCCTTTTAAAAGGCTCCGAATTAAGGATAGAACTGTTCCCTGGTTCTCAAACGAGCTGACAACTTTGTTTAATGACAGAAATAAGGCCTGGAGTCGTGCTAGACGTTCAGGAGACCCTCAACACTGGCTCTCCTTCCAACAACTTAGGAATAAATGCACCTTGGCTGTAAGAAAAGCCAAATCTGAATATTTCATGTCTTTAATCACTAGCTCCTACTCAAACCCAGCTATGTTCTGGAAAGCAGTGAACTTAGAAAAAAGGAAGACCTCGAATACACTGCCTACTAGTATAAGAACTGATGACTGTGTGATTTCTAATAGGTCAGACATTTTCCATGCCTTTAATAAGCACTTTGCAGATGCTGCATATTTATTTGAAAAAGAATATCCTGGCCTTCCGTCAGTTGATGTTAGTTGTTTGAATGCTGGGAGCCACACTTCTTGTTTTTCCTTCCGCCCCTTCTATTATGCTGATGTTCTGAATGCGCTGCAAGCATTAGACCCCAGGAGTTCCACTGGGGAAGACCAATTGGATTCATTCTTTCTAAAATTGGCTGCTCCAATTATTGCTGAGCCATTAAGGCATATATTTAATTTATCCCTGACCACAGGAAGTTTTCCAATGTTATGGAAGTCTGCACATGTAATCCCCCTGCATAAAGGAGGTTCAAGAGATGACATGAACAATTATCGCCCCATCTCCAAATTGCCATGTTTAGCAAAAGTGATGGAATCCCTGGTAAAAAATCAACTAAAGTCATTTCTTTCAACCTACTCTGTACTTAGCCCACACCAGTATGGTTTCAGAACAAATCATAGCACAATTTCAGCCATTACATTAGTCACAAATCACATCATTTCAGCATTGGACAAGAAGCAACACTGTGCAGCAGTTTTTGTAGATCTGTCCAAAGCCTTCAATACAGTTGATCATGACATACTGTTAAGTAAACTGTTCAACATAGGACTGAGTGAAAGTACATGTGCCTGGTTTCATGACTATTTGTCTGAGAGGCGTCAGTGTATTAAATCAGGTGACACCAAATCAGATTTCTTGTTTATTAATAGGGGTGTGCCGCAAGGTTCCATTTTGGGCCCTGTACTCTTTTCTATTTACATTAATGATACTGTGTCCTCTTTAAGTGGTTGCCATGTCCATTTGTATGCAGATGACACCATTGTTTATTGTATTGCAGACTCAGTACAGCTTGCCATCAACAATTTGCAACTTGCTTTTGCTTCAAAAATCTCTTTTAAATCATAAACTTCTTTTAGACGTAATAAAAACAAAGTACATGCTGTTCTCCAGAGCCAGAAACATTGATCTTGAAACTTTGAATTTGTTCACTTTAGAAGGCTCTAGAATTGAAAGAGTCACTGAATATAAATATCTTGGCGTATGGATTGACGAGGATTTAACATTCAAACACCACGTAAACCACCTTGTCACTAAAATGCGACAAAAGATTAGTTTTTTGTACAGAAACAAATCCAGCTTTCCTTTATTCTGTAGAAAAAGAGTTGTTGAAGCTGTGTTATTATCAGTCATTGATTATGGTGATGTGATTTACAGACATGCTGCAGCTTCAGTTCTAAAGCCTTTGGACAGTGTATATCACTCTGCTCTTAGATTTATTACTGGTGATGGGTACAGAACTCATCATTGTGTTCTGTATGAGAAGGTTGGTTGGCCTTCCCTGGAAGAGAGGCGCAACAAACATTGGTTTTTATATATCTTTAAGGCCCTCGTTGGAAAATTA
Organism: Gymnothorax javanicus; assembly: GCA_029692085.1. NCBI lineage: Eukaryota > Metazoa > Chordata > Actinopteri > Anguilliformes > Muraenidae > Gymnothorax > Gymnothorax javanicus. The sequence goes on along the minus strand of CM056202.1, from coordinate 104,174,015 downwards.
CCACCTTATATCTCAACCTTGTTAGAGTGGAAGGCTGGTAGCTATACAACTCGCTCTACTGATCTGTTACTTTCGAAAGTTCCTCGAGCACGTACTGAACTTGGTAAAACAGCTTTTTCCTTTGATGCTCCAAGCTCATGGAACATCCTCCAACAATCTCTAAAAATTGATGTTCTTCCTTCTCTTTTAGAGTTCAGGACTTCAATTTCTAGCTATTGTGTTTCACATTGCAACTGTTTTACTTGATTTTATTGCATTTTACCTTGTCACTGACGAAATTGCTGCTCACAATGATTGTTCTATATTATACTTGTTTTATTGTGCTGTGGTTTTAATGTGTCTGTAATCTCGACGGCATTGGAAATGAGGGAAACCTCAATGTCCTTTCGAGAATAAATAAAGGTTTGAACTGAATTGAACTGAAATGTTATCTATGTTCTATTGTCAATAACATATTGGCTCGTGATCTGCAAATCATTTTGATTTTATTCACAATTTACACTTTGTCCCAACTACTTCGGAATTGGGGTTATATATATATATATATATATAATCTACATTTTACATGGCTATTGATGCACTATCATCATTATTGACATGTTAGTATTCACAGCATATGATTGAAATACAACTATTTTTTTTTTTTTTTTTTTTTTTTTAAATTGGTAATAGTAATTTCCGGACTGGCAGCATCACCACCTTGTAAAGCAGCTGTAGTAATTGAGAGGCACAGGGTTCAAAGGGTGGTGCAGTCAGCCCAGCGAGTTACTGGTGCTGTATTGCCTAACCTGATGGACTTATACAATATGAGGTGAGGACCCCAGTCATCCAAACCATGGCCTCTTCTATAAGAAGCTGTCCAGTCGGAAGCCAGGCTATGTGAACACTGCACCCAAGACCGATTACCAAAGCCACAGCTTCTACCCCCATACGATCTGTATGCTGACATAAGACCAATAAGACGTGCTCTGCTCTATCAGTACGAATTACTGAGCTGCTTCCTTCATCTTTTTGCTCATTGCTATTGTCTTTATTATATCGTGTAAATACAAAATGTTAGTTTATTAGAGCCTACTTTGTTTTATATTGTTATTACTATATGATGACATTTTTATCTTTTTTTCTAATCATTGTTATTGGGTTTGAATTCTATAAACTGATAGAGATGCATATTAATCACATTAATAAAAAACTTTAACAATTTGAATTGATCATATTTATAATGCGCTTTCATAAAGATGTATATTATACACACCAGTGCATAATATACTTGTAGGCTGTATTGCAAAGATCATTTTGCATATTCACAGTGTTTGTTTTTTTATAGCCTACTTTGTCTTATATTATTATTATTTGGTTTTTTTAATCATAATTTTGTCTAAGTATTTTAATTGGGTTTGAATGTTGTATACTGAGAGAGATTCATTTTCTACTGCGTATTCCTGTCCCAGCATATCTTTTGGGCGAGAGGCAGGAATATACCCTGGACAGGTGGCACACACCATACGTTCACTTATACCTTTGGGCAATTTAGAGTCTCCAATTCACCTGATATACATGTCTTTGGACTGTGGGAGGAAACCGGAGCACCTAGAGAAAACCCTCGCGGACATGGGGTGAACATGCAAACTCCACCCAGAAAGGCTGCGGTTGGATTCCAACCCACAACCTTCTTGCAGGGAGGCCGACCTCCGTGCCGCCTTACTGACTAAAATGAATAAGGGAAACCCAAATCTCACTGCTTTGAACCGCATGTGGATATGATGAATCACAAAACTTGAACAATTTGATTATTATGTATGTATTATTATAGATGTATGATTTTTGTTTTTATTATTATTGGTGTTATTATTTTTATGATTATCATCATTTTTTATTATGATAATATATAATAATATTAATATTAATTAACAATATTATGATATCACTTTAATACAGAACCCTCCTCAGGAATGCAAAGTGTCTTTTATAGTTTCTATGATGATAATCATATTATAAATATTACTGATATTGTCATCACCAAATAAAAATAATCAAGTATGGCTGACTGTTCAGTTTTCGTGTCGACACAGATTTCTTGCTAAAGTAAATAATGTGTTACTCTCCCCAATTCGGGCATTGGTTTCGGGTCCTACGTTGTTTTCATTACAGACCTGGAAGTTGGAGATTTGGAGCAGCTCATAGAATCAAGTGTTATTTTTAAAATAATACAGATGATTAGTTTTCCAATTTAGAGTTCTTTCCAGATCGGTTGCTTTTTTGAAGGAGCTATAATGGATTATTAGTCAACATTTCTATCAGATATGGCCTCCGTTGTGTTAGAGATGACTTGGATTCTCACTGTTCACTAGGACCATTGACTTCTCGACAATTTCGGAAGATCCAAATATCATTTCAGCAGCAAATGCTAATAAAACTTCATTTTAAAGTGAGTACATGACGCAGTATGAGTGAGGTCGCGCTGATAGCGAGCAATGGAGAGTCAGTGGCTATGCATACGACCATTGCCAAATGTGACAGATTATTAAATGCTGATATTATGGATGTTGTGTCCTACGTCTGTTTTGCATTGTTCTTGCAAGCCATCTGGACAATTCTTGTTGGACAGGTATTTTTCATCATACATGCGAATGTAATATGACCGTTGTGATCGCTGTAATCCTCATAATTGTACGGTGTTATTTGGTAGCTTCTGTGAGTGTCGTGCGCCTCCCGGTGGATTTATTATAGCTCAGATGACGGAAAAAATTCAACGGGTCTGACAGAAACCTAAAATCGGTTTGCTTATTTTTGGATGTAAAAATGGCCATTCTGTTAAGAGTAAGTTAGCAGTATTTCACGCAAGACTGATTTATTAACTGTACAGCTGACAATGTTAATACTGCTATATTCTATTAAACCAATGTACATGGCAGCAATAATGGTCAACTGGATATAAAATTTCAATTTCCAAAGTCGAAATGAATGCTAACAAAGCATACTGCCTGTTCATATTTAGCGGACAAATGATCGCGTTGATGCAGATTTTGCATAGAATTGTACATAGCAATTTGCTTGCCAGCCATCTGGGCTTGCTGGAATCACCGATTTTTTTAAAGATGGCATAACGTGTTATATTGTCTTCTGTGTCTAGTAAGCTCCGTCCAGCATTTTGTTTTACCTAGCTGGACATAGCTAAGTGTTTTTGTGGTCATTTGTGCTGTATGTATGAGTTTGACTAATATTACGTGGCGAGCTAGCTAGCTAGCTGCCCGGGATAAACTAAGGCATGCCTCGGGGACAAGCGCATTGTTCGTCAATCTTCGTGTTAACATGGAGACCGCTGCGGCTCGTAGGCCTATTTGCTTGCTGCCTGTGGAGCCTGGATTGTACTGGATTAAATTGTTTTCTTTGTCCGCTTAGGTTATCTTTGTATTATTTTAGCGAAATGAACATAACTAAGAATTTTTGTGAGCGTTTGTGCTGTATGTAATCATTTCGTTATAAGTATATAGCTAGCATGCTAGCTAGCTACATGGAACACCGAATTGTGACACGGAGCCCTGCGAACCATAATCGCGATGCATTTTCATAAAACAAGATGTTAGTTTGCATAAGATAATTATGTTTCATGATTGTATGACATTTTTCTGTTGTGATGTTACGATTACATTTTTTGCTTTGATAGCTATTTACTTTGTATTATTCAGCATATTTTTGCTCGCTTCGGAAGCAAAACAAGATGGCGGCATTTCAATTTTGTCCCGATGCTGTTTAGCCAATAGGAAAAGAGAGAGAATGGTCGATACTGTTTAGCCAATTGGAAAAGTGAGAGAGACTGGTCGTGCAAGAGAGTCTCGTTCCCATTGGAAATGAATGGGCTCCATTCATTGTCAATGGGAATTTTTTCATATCTAATTGCTAATAATTCACACACTATAATTAATATCGATATGATTTTGAATAGCAATGATCTGCTAGTAGAATCATTTGGTATGCAGTTTGTATGGGTAGTATGAAAACTGTTGGTGGAGATTGTGTTTACAAAATGGGAAGAAAGAGAATAATAAGTTGAACGATCCTGAGAAATAACAATAGTCTGCATGCTTAACATGCAAAATAATAAGCTGTTTGGCCTTCCTCAGGATGACTGGGCCCTTGACTCCCCAGGATGTTTGCTGAGTGGTGTCAAGGGAAATGGGGTGTTTATGGTTGTGTCTATGGAAGACTGCGGGGTTCATGATGGCAGGGAACAATAAGCTGGTCTCTGGCGAGGTGAGGGGGGTGACTATCACAGTTCTCCCCCTGTGAACATCTTCCCCTGCCCTGGTCATGCCTTTTATTAAACTGGACATTAACTCATCTATTTGCATATTCTGGCACTATAGAAATGTCAAACCTTTCTCATATATTCAATATATTATTATGAAATAACTTATGTGCTCATAACTGAAATTGCCTGTACAATAATCCACTTTAAGAGTTTTTCATGACAAATGCATCATATTAATACATATTCGTATCATGTTTGGTATTGTAGTTCTCAGGAGGATTCCAGGAGTTGAATGGAGTATGTTTCATTCTAATTGAAATTATGGTTCATTCCCTTTTAGAAACTCCTGAAAATTGGTCAGAATCCCCTCAGATAATCATTTAGTTTTTCTCCCTCTCTTAATTGTTTTATTGCCGCCAGCAAATGGTGGAAACCCAAAATTCAGATTCGACCCCCCTTCCAGGTAATTTGTGGCCTTGCCACCTGGATCAAAGACGTGATTTGGCTTAAAGCAGAGAGAGACAATCCATTTTACGCGGGAAAATCTTGTTCGGAAGATGAGACGACTTCCCACATCCTTATGCATCTTTACGCTCTTCAGTTATGTAGTTTAATCATGTTAGGAAGATAGTTATGGGAGACGACTTCCCCACCAGGTTGCATCCTTATGCTTACGTGTAGGCTCTTCAAATTATGGAGGATCGCAATGACTTCCCAACCCACCTGTTGCTAAAAATTCCTGCAGCCGTGTGTTTTTTAGATTTTAACTAATCTTGGTTATGGGAGAGCTTCCCAGGCGTTGCACTTTTTGTATACACGTAGCCGAACCAGGTTGGGTAAGATGCTATTATGTTACTAAATTATTACTGTATATACAAATTATAAATTCTGTAATGAGCCAATGAAATTCTGTCTCGCCAATGTAGGGCTCCCCATGGGCCAGTTGCAATATTTTAAAGGGAGTTCTTGTTAACTGAGATTTTGCGATTGTGCTGGTCTGGAAACACAATCGTGTAAGGTTGGCAAAAGACCGAGTTTGGCATTATTATTCCGAATTCTACACAAATACAGTTAAATTATATATTCACAATTTGATATGTAGTCAGATTTCAGGTAACCGTTGCGCAATGAGCCCTGTTCCCACGAACAGTGAAAACAAGTTAAAAGTTTTGGGTGCCCTGTTCTCACGAACAGAAAATTTGATTAATGTTTTGTTCTGGTTCACACCAGCCAAGGAAGAACACGCTGAGCCTTCCACTCTGGCTACTTCCGTCGACTTGGTATAGCTGTGGGTTTAACAGGCCTCAAAAAGTTTGTGCCATCTTTACTACTGCCTGCACTTGGGCCCTTTCACTGCCCTGTCGTGTATCACTGCGCAGCCTCTCCTCCATGAGTAGGTAAACACTTCCTTCTGCGTGATGATACGATGGTGGGTGTAGTTTGGTCGAAAGAAATAAGTACCTTTATAAAACTGCATGCAAAAAGGTCTGCTGATGATCGTCAGTGTCTGGTCATGATTTCTGGAAAGAGATATTGCTGTTCAGTTTTTCAATTGTATTTTTGGCACTGTGAGCACCATGAGCCTAGTGCCATCCAGTTCCATTACATTCACGAGCAGGCAGGCATCTCTATGGCTGAGATGTTAAATGTTTAATGCTCAAGATTATTTAGCGGAAATTGAGGTTAGGGATAACAAAGTATTAGACAAGTTGCATAAACTAAAGGCAGATAAGGCGGCGGGTCCTGATGGCTTATATCCTAGAGTGCTCAGGGAAGTTGGTGAGATCATCTTTAAGCCGCTATCCGCCATCTTCAGACGGTCTTTAGAAACTGGAGAAATACCAAATGATTGGAAACAGGGCAATATAATACCAATATATAAGAAAGGGGACCATAGTGAGCCAGGAAATTACAGGCCAGTCAGTTTAACTTGCATTGCGTACAAAATATTGGAATCTATCATAAAAGATGAGTTGGACTTATTTCTTGAACGTAATAATATCTTGAGGGATAGCCAACATGGTTTCCGTAAGGGAAGGTCATGCCTGACAAACCCTCTGGAATTTTTTTGAAGAGGCCACCAGGACTTATGACCAGAGCAGGGCTTATGACATCATATACTTGGATTTTCAGAAAGCATTTGACACAGTACCGCATAAGAGACAAATTTTTAAAATGAGCTCCACTGGAGTTACAGGAGGTATTCTGGAGTGGATTCAAAACTGGTTACAGGACAGAACACAAAGAGTGGTGGTCAATGGTATCTCATCTGAGCTAGGTATGGTGGGGAGTGGTGTCCCCCAGGGATCGGGTGTTGGGACCCTGCTGTTCCTCATCTACATTAATGACCTTGATAGGAATATTGAGAGCAGATTAGTTAAATTTGCAGATGATACTAAATTGGAGGGTTTGGCAAATAGTTTAGAGTCCACTAAAGTGATTCAGGATGATTTGGATAGAATCCAGAATTGGGCAGAAATGTGGCAAATGAAATTTAATTTAGCGAAATGTAAAGTTGTACTTGTAGGTAATAAAAACATTAGATGGGATTACTTCATGGGAGGTTTGAAACTGGAATCTGATCCACACGAGAAAGATCTGGGAGTGATTGTTGACCAAACCCTCGCAGGCTCTAGCCATTGTGCGGTAGCAGTTAAAAAAGCCAATCGGATGCTGGGATACATTGCCAAAAGTATTGAGTACAAATCTAAGGAGGTGATGCTTCTTTTGTACGACACATTTGTCAGACCACATCTGGAGTATTGTGTACAGTTCTGGGGACCATACTCTAAGAAAGATATAGAGGCTCTAGAGAAAGTTCAGAGAAGAGTCACTAAGCTAATTCCAGGTATAAAACATGAAAGCTATGAGAAGAGGCTGAAGATCCTTAATCTCTTTAGTCTTAGGAAAAGGAGACTAAGGGGTGATTTGATTGAGGTCTTTAAATATGTTAAAGGGATTAACAAAGTGAATTATGTAGGATTCCTTCGACCAAGTGTTGTTAGTAGAACTCGGGGTCACAAATGGAAGTTGACCAAAGGTAAATTTAGCACTGATGTTCGGAAATATTTCTTCCCCCAAAGAGTAATTTCGATGTGGAATAGCTTGCCTGACCATATTGTTGAGGCAGAGACCTTGGGGGTTTTCAAGAGTAGGCTTGACTTAAAGCTAGATACCATTGAGTCATTGAGTATCTGAAGGGATATATTCACAATAGTAAAAAGAAACTGGCGAGCGTAGTTGGGCTGCACGGCCTGTTCTCGCCATTCATGTTATGTTATGTTATGTTATCTCCAAAACTTGGCAACTCGCACGAAAAACCATCTAATTAAATAAATAGCTCTTCAAGTAAGAGGGTATTTATAAACAATTGTGAACAGTCCATTTAAAGCAGGCAATTATTTAGTGTCAGTGTGGAAAAATTAGGCCAGTTTGCCTGCAAAAAAAATCAAAAAATTAAATACGCTTTTTACTTCTTTTGTCCTTTTTTGTGTAATGTATACCATTTTTGAGTGATCTTCTGAATTCTGAGGAGCACAACAGTCACAAAACTGAATGTATCAAGGATTTATCTATATGCCACACAATTATTTTCAGGATATTGGGAGTAAGAATGACCCAAGTAGTGTTGAACTCTGCGGGCAATATAATGATTCTTCTTCAGATGCTGTCTAAATATGTGCTACTCTTTAAGTAAAATGATGAGGAGATGCCTGCGATTAAATCATTTTTGTGCCAGGATAAACCTAAAATAAAATTCACTGCATGAGCACCTTTAATTTACAATAAAATTTTTTTTTTACACATTAATCATGCTGTATTGGCTGCTGGCAGGTCTACGTAACTCTCCCTCTGTTGAAGTCCATTTTTACCCACCAAAAACACTTGTCTACTGTAAATCATGTTATTTTTCTCTCTAAAGATCTCAACCAAGTTCTAATTATTCACCATTGAAATTAGGCTGTTGTTTGTACGTTTAAGTCTTTGAACTCTGCCCAGAAGTCTAAATCTTTATTTTGGTTCACATTCACGCATGAGCATCAGTTTGTCTCGGGTAGATGACTAAGAGAGATTTCTTAATCGTATTCCCATCTAAATCTCTGTGTGATAACTGCCCTCTTACTAATAATCAAACACAGCCCACATTTCAGTAATTAGTTGTCATAATAGGTTAGAGTGGATGAGATTAAGGTATGCCACAAATTCATAGAGCAGCTCTCCAGGTAGACTCCTGTCCAGGTGCACACTCTCCGCTCGTGTCCATTTATTCTTCACAGTTCACAAAAAAATCCAGATTTAAGAAATGAAATATACTGGCATTTAAATCAATGACAGAAAACTCCAGAATAATGTTCTGTAGTGTGCTTGGAAGGGAAATCTTTTACTCGGTGGGGAAAAAAAACTGACAAAGAGAACTGAGGAGTGGATAGATGTCATCTGAGATTTGTGTGCAACGCTTCTGGGTGCATAAATTCCACTTCAGAAAGCTGCCAATCTCTGTAAATTCTAAAATTGCAGCTATTTTGCAAAAACAACTGCAGTGGAGGTAAATGCTGTCGAGCACCACCTGGAAAAAGGAAAGACCGTTAAAGACTGCTGAATGCACACACTCACTTATACTGCGTGCTTTAATGTCACATGCCACGAAAACAAATATTATTACAGTCACTGTGTGCCATGATGGAAATGTCACGACTGATGGGTAAAGAGAGTCAATAACTGTTTTTCTCTCCAGCTGATTTCAGCAATACAGCTGCATTTGTTTCAGGTGCTGTAATACAGTTTGTGTGTTGAAAGGAAACAATGAGCCCCTCGAAGGGCTGGTGCCAAATTCAATTCTTTTAACAGGTGATGCGAACGCTTTGACCTGCTACTCAAAAGTAGCATTCATGCAAGCAGTTTTTCAAAGGCTGACGTATTTTTGTTTGCAGTCAAAAAGATTTATTTTCAATAGTTGTCGAAGCGGACAGTCACGCAACGTGGCTCTTTTAAGGAGCGTGACTGTGGGAGGCCGGGGGGTTGACTGCACAACTATGCGATACTGCCGCTGGAGTCGAGGATATGTGGAAGAGAGTTTGTACATGCAATTGCAGCACAAACAGTGAACAGCCCAGGGGATTCAAACACAAGGACTTTTTATGGAAAATTCAAGATGAGAAGATTTATTAACAAATTTATTTGATTGAATAAAACTCTCTCCTCAAGCGTCCTCCAGCAAAGGGGCGTTCAGAGCTGCCTGTATAACAGGCGGAGTCAGGAGCAGGTGCTGCTGGGTAGGAGGCAGATGATGGGTAATCTGTGAAAACGGCAGACCGTGACAAATTACGGGCCTTTACTGTGTATGGTTTTACAATACTGAGGATTGCCAGCCTGGATGCGGTTACTTGGCCCACTTTTACCTCTCTGATCAAACTTTGGTTTTCACTCTCATTTGTACATTTGTGTTTGATGACTGCCAGACATTTGAGACCCAAAGTATTTTCACCCAAACACTGGACACAATGGGCTCTAATCTCTTGGCGCAGCGCAGGGTGGCCCAGCGTGGCGTAGCATGGCGCAGCCTACGCAGTGGTAATTTCATCCGGTGCAGCCCGCGCAGTGTGGTAATTTAAGTGCGATTGCAACACCGTGCGCAGCCACTTTGGCAATTTGGTAGACGACGTCTTGCCGAGATGGGTGTGGCGGCGTAGTAGGGGGAGGTGTCACATATTCATCAAGACGCAGTGGCAATTTCGTAGCAAAAGTCCCCGCCGAAACTGCGCAGAAAGCTCGCCAGCTCCAACCGGGTTTACTTTCTGTGCAGTGGTATTTTGACTGACTGGCGCTGGTGCTTTCGTCACCGAAACCTCACAGGCAGGTTTCCAGAATGTCAGGCACATTTCAATGCAACAAAATGCAACCACTATTTAATGTAACTATCTGATTCAGCACATAAATTATAGTATCTATATCGATTGTCCTGATGTCAGATCAAAGGCGGTTGGCACGCGTAATGGAAACTCGACCTAAAAGCCCTCAGAGTGTCAGTGCATTCTCTGTGGCATGTTGCGTGCTACACAACATAGCTGTACGCCATGGATGTCACTTTGACCTCACGCAGGAGACATTGCAGGACTTGAGACAGTGTTGAGATAAATCTCAGAGAAGAAAAAACCCCTTGATCATTCAGTTCATCTCATCACTACTACAAGTCCCAGAATGCATCACTGAGCAGAGCAGGGCAGGCTGCTAATCACTGAAGTGGGGACACCTGTGAGGAAAGCAGCACTCACTCTGCACTGGAGATGGACAATGAAACACCTCAACAAGAGTAGAAGGCAATTCAACACATGGTTCCTCCCAAAGACATCACTGGTATCGTTGAAACTTTGATTTGATGATATTTTATGTTAGTGATATTTGTGTTTGTTCATGAATTACTTAATTCTTTGAATTTTCAAATTGGCAATTACTTCCTCACTTTGTGCATCTCGTAAATGTATTTTTTATTTATTTATTTTTATTTATTTATACTGGGAGTCCGATTGAGAGCAAGCTCTCTTTTGCAACGGAGCCCAGTAGCAAAAAACAGAAAACACAAAGTACAATGAATAAAAACAATGACTACATTACACATGTACATTCCTGCTTTGTGGCAGCCAATAAAAGACATTTAAAACAATCAATTGAAATAAGACTTTCCAACTTTAAAAACTGTTGAATCCTATTCCACTTCTGTGGAGCATAATACATAAAAAGCAGTTTTACCCAGTTCAATACGCACCCTTGGGACATCTAAAACCAAAAAGTCAAGAGTCGCAGACCGTATTCCCCCTTCCGCGTTAAGCAAACTGGTCAGATATCCAGGCAGTTTACCCAACAATGCCTTGTATATAAAAAGGCAACAATGTTGCTCCCTTCTCACGGCCAGCGAAGACCAACCAGCGTTAAAATAAAGTGTACAGTGATGTGTTCGGAAGCCAGCTCCAGTTATGAACCTTAATGCAGCGTGGTACACTGTGTTAAGTGACTTCAGCAAGGAGGGAGCAGCGTGCATATAAATTACATCACCATAATCTATTCTAGAGAGAATAGTTGCTTGAACAATCTGTCTTCTGCAACTCCTCGGAAAGCAGGCTTTATTCCTGTACAGCATAGCCAATTTTGGCTTCAAATTCTTGACCAGCTCATCAGTATGCTTCTTAAAATTAAGATTGTCATCCACCCAAATGCCAAGGTATTTATAGTAAGGAACTCTTTCGATTTGGATTCCATTTACTGTCGTGATGCTACCATTATGGAACCTAGCAGCTGGTTTATGAGAGAATAGCATGAATTTAGTTTTTTCAGAGTTTAAAAATAGTTTAAGGTCTAAAAGATCCTTCTGGAAGATTTGGAAATCTGACTGCAAATTTTTAAGAGCCAAATCAGCAGAAGGGGCAGCTGAGTAGATGACTGTATCATCTGCATAGAGGTGGATTTTACTATTGAGAAAATTAGCACCGAACTCATTAATAAAAGTGCAAACAGCAAGGGCCCCAAAATTGATCCCTGTGGAACCCCCTTGCTAAGATAAATAAAGTTGGATTGATAGCCATCGGCCACAACAGCTTGACACCTACCAGATAGATAATCTTTAAACCAATTCAGAGATTTAATATCAAACCCAATTGCACTTAGCCGCTCTATGAGTTTTAAATGGTCAACTGTGTCAAACGCCTTTGATAGGTCAATAAAAAGGGCAGCACAGTCTTGCTTATTGTCCAAGGCAGAAATAATATCATTTAATACCCTGGCTGCAGCTAATACAGTACTATGACCTGGTCTGAAGCCTGACTGAAACACATTCAAGATAGCATGCTCAGATAAAAATGCTCTAACTTGATTATTGACGAGTCTCTCTAAAACCTTGGCCAAGCACGGCAGCTTTGAAATTGGTCGATAGTTATTCAGAACATCTGAAGAACCACCTTTATGTAAGGGAAGAACAAAAGCCGTTTTCCACAAGACAGGAATCGAACCGGTCAACAGGGTTAAGTTAAAAATGTGTGTCAGGATAATAGCAATCAAAGGTGAAGCCAGCAATAAGAGGCTTGGGTCCAATTTATCCGCCCCAGTGGATTGCTTAGGGTCAATGCTAAAAAGTTCTTCAAGCACTTCCTCTTCAGAAAAAAAGGGCGCAAGGAAAAACAACCGGAGTTATTCGGTACAGGTACAAAAGGCCTGCTATCACAGGTAGGAGCAGCCGGCAATAACCCTAAATTTTCAAGGAGGTGGCCTGCATTAACAAAATGCTCATTGAAAATATTACAAAGTTCCCTTTATCTGAAATATTGACAGAATCCTTAGTAATCCTACTTGGTAAAAAGCGAGGAGGGAGCTGAGACAAGGATTTAAAAGTTCTCCAAAATTTCGCAGAATTGCCGTCTGAGTCAGATAAGTTGGCGAGATAATAAGATGACTTGGCTTTCCGAATCGCTGTAAGGGTTCTGTTACGAAGGTAACAAAAATCTTGCCAGTCAGAACGCAACCTAGAAACACGCGCTTTTTTCCAAGCTAAATCCCGAGCTTTTAACAGCTCGAGATATCAGGGGAAAACCAGGGATTCGCCCTGTTCTTAACTCTCAACTTTTTAAAGGGGGCATGCTTATCCACCACAGTATTAAAAGACGTGATAAAATTGCTTAACGCTAAATGAGGGTCAGGAATAACAGCAGAGTAATGCATGTCACTCAGATACAAGTCATGCAAAAAGGCTTGTTCCGTGAAGTGTTTAAAATTTCTTTTGACTATGACCCTGGATTCTGATTTTGGGTTACTATTATTCCTGACACAAGCTACAGGACAATGGTCACTAAAATACAAAGGGAAAACGCCATTAGCTTTAAAATTATGAGGCCTATTAGTTAAAATAAGATCCAAGAGCGTAGCTCTATTAGGATCCTTAGGGTCAGGCCGTGTAGGACGCGAGATCAGTTGAGTCATATTCAAATTAATGCACGCATCTTTCAAGCTATTTGAAGCATCCCAGAGCCAGTCGATATTCAAATCACCAAGTAAAATGATTTCAGAGTTTTCATCAAGAGACAAAAAGTTAAGCTAAATTATCGACTGCGTCGGATTGAGCTGATGGTGGACAATAAACCCCAATAACTGTCAGTCGGCTGCAGTTTACACCATTTCCTAAACAAACACTCAAAGCCAAAAACTCAAAGCACCTGAACAACGATACAGAGTTTAAAACAGAAACGGTAAAACATACTTTCACATAAATGGCCACACCGCGCGCCCTTGAAGGTCGGAGTCTGTCAGACCTAAAGACATTATACCCCTCAAGGGAAATCACATCATCCTTAACCTTGTTGGACAGCCAAGACTCAGTAAACACAAAAATATCCGCCTTCGTCTGAAGAGCCCAAACCTTGATAAAATCTAGCTTTGAGGGGAGACTACGAACATTCATATGGATAATCCCGAAGCCTTTCTGCTTGATAAAATCATCCTGAGACTCCAAGCACAAGCTATGGGGCTTAGCAGTAATTAAATTATCACAGAAAGGGCTAGATTCTTTAGCCTTGAGCTCACCAATAGCTGCATTATGCGAAGACAGAGACATATTAAAATCATAAGAAACAGGAGTAAAATAATGAGTAAAATAACGACAGCTGTGATTGCAATGATTCCGCATCTGACTCACCGGTAGTCACTTATTTTGAGTGATGAGCGATTGCGTGGCTAATTCAATGTTACATGATAAAAGACAAGAGCCAGCCCTGTTCAGATGACGGCCATCACGTCCGAAGAGATATTTCCTCTTCCAAAAGCTTGCAAAGTTATCAGCCAAGGGGATACTCAGCATGTTGCAATAACCTTTAAGCCAGGTATGCAGCTGCCGGATCCGGCTAAAGTTAACGTCCCCAAAACAAACAGACGGAATGGCACCGGAGACCACAAACTGCTTGCCAGTTTCCAAGCAAGTGTTGATTAGGTCTTTAAAGTCTGACTCCATGCCGACGGAGCTTTCCAAGGAAATGTCATTGGATCCGATATGGACAATAATTGTTTTCGCTGACAGATGGGAGTGGACGACGGAGGGCAATATTGCCCTAATATCAGAGATCCGAGCCCCGGATAGCAGAAGGTTTCAGCTCCAGGAAGGCGAAGATGGCGAATCATCGGCAGGCCGATGACCAGAGAGGACGGATCCTCCTCACGGGAGGAACGGCGAGGCATCTCACGGGCAATCCGAGGCCGCGGACCAGCGCCGGGAGACCTATGTAGCGGCCGGCTCAGGGAGGAGGCAAGCCGCGGCCCACCACGGGAAGACAGAGGAGCCGAGACGGGGTGCTGCTCCCAGAGGGTATGGCAACTGGCGTGCCAACCGGAGATCCTGCCCCGCACGGGTCTGGCAATCCGACGCGGTGAGCAGGCCGCGTCAGGCTCCGTCACTGGAGCAGAGCGCCTTCCTGCTGTAAACGCCAGCGTTGAACTCTCTGGACTCTCCGCAGTGGCATCCATTGCCACTGTAGAGGAAATTTCCTCCAGGACGCTGAATTTGTTCTCCAACCTCAGCAGGGGCACTCGTCCTGGATGACGGGATGAACGTCATCCCCTCCGCCCGACAACAGGCACCCATGGCTCAGTAACAACTGGAGTGGAGCATGTCATGGATTTTGGTCCGACTCCCAACTCGCTGCACTGAAAGCCCGTGTGGGAGTTCTGTACCACAACACCAGAGTATTGGGAGACCAAGAGAGAGTCCAGTAAGTCCTCGTCTTCTCTGATCTGATGTAGCGTTTTTATTCTCCTTTCCAGTTCAGCGATCTTCTGGCTCAGTGCCTCACAGCGAGAGCACTCGGCCATAGCGGTTAATGCCGTCAATTTTGCCAATAAAATGGTAAAAATAATAAAATGATTTTAAAAATAAATAAATCAATATAAAATAAATAAAATTGAATGATAAAACAAGTAAAATAATAAAATGTTAAAATAATAAAATGTCAAAACAATAAAACGATAAAATAATAAAAGTAATAAAAGTAAATCAAGAGCAAGGCAGCAAGACCAGACGCCCGTTGGCTGCAGTCACGAGACTGCCCATTGCATGATGACGAGCATGCTAGGCATTATGGAATTGAAGCAGGGTCTCCATATATATATATATATATATATATATATTCCACTAAGAAAATTGGTTGTGGAGGATAATTTTGGGTTTAGTTTAATCTGTAACTATTTTGATTAATTGATTGATCATTTTGGTCACTTTTTAAGCAAAAAATGTCAAACTGGTGGATGCTTTGTTTTGTTTTATGACTAACTTGTAACTAATTTGTTTCTTTTGTGTCTTGAAGGTTTTCAACCTAATGCAATCCAACCAATTAAGTCACCAAACAAGAAAGTAAAAATAAAGATTGAGTTGGAATTGAAGAGTTGTACTAGCGTCCTTTGGGATTTATGGAACCAGGCCATTTCAAGTTGGGCAGGCGTTGAAATAAAGCTAATAACTTGACAGACAGAGAGAGGCCGAACTGCATGTGCCGTAGCGGCAGGGAGAGCAGCAGTGCGCACGGGAGAGGAGAGACCACCTGGCTGCACAGTTCTGTCCCTAACACTAGAACCGCGGCACTGATGTTAGTAATGCATGGTATTTCATGTCAGTAAAAGATATGAGTCCATCTGTCCATGACTTTTTCTAAATTTGCGGCAGTGGCTTTGACCGCAAATACCCGTCTGCAACATACGAGAGAGAGAAAGAGAGAGAGAGAGAGAGAGAGATGTGTGCATATGGGCGCGTCAGTGCGTGTGTAGGCTGTGAGGGTATGTGTCCTTCAGCTGCTTTCACACCGGACGCGAAACAGATTTTTCGCACGACTGATTACATTCAAAGTCAATGCAAAGATGCGAATACACGCATGTATAAGTCTCCCAGTGTTCCCGTCTGTTTAGTTAGGTCAAGCTTTTGTTTTCTAGTTGCCACTCATTGAGTGAGTACTTCTGTTTCCCCCTGCCTTGGGCAGTGTACCTTAGTTTCTCCCAGTCGTTCAGTGCTTGTACACGGTGTTTTATTTCTGGCTTGTTTGCCAACCTTTCTCATTTAGTGTTTGTGTTTAAATAAACACTTCTGGATCCTGCATCTGGTGTCCCCTCGACTACTTCTTAACCCATTTAAACCGGGACAGCATGTGCGCATTTTAACCTTTAAAACCAGGGACGCTGTTACGCATTTCTACCCTTCAGGCTGGGAAAGCGGATACGTCATTTTGTTGTTTTCATTACTTTTCCGACCATTTCCGGGCTCATAGCTGTTCTTTTACTGGCACTTTATACTAGGGCAGATGCCATAGTAACACTTCAAGACACTTTATTTTTTATATTTTTATGTTTATTTTTATTTTATTTGAACAGACACTTTATCATGCCTGCCACCCAGTAGCGGAGCTACGGGGGGGGGGCAAAGACACGTCCCTTTTAGTCCTGGCTAGATCTCAATCATTTTCCTTTATTGACGTCTTTTCCAATTATCGTAATTGGCAACTGAAGACACGATTTCTCACCGTATGCGATCTAACAGCGATGAAATCATGGGCTAAATTCAGTGCAGAAAAATAATTTACTTATTAATTGGCCAGTGCTTCGCGTGATTGAACTGGTCCGTGTTCCAATGAAACGCGGACTTTCACTCTCGGTATTTCGTGGGTTGATTTAAAAAAAAACAAAAAAAACAGTGGCACTTTCGGCAGTTAAATTGACTGCCAACTAGAGTTATAACTTCGTAATGGCGGGTCGGGCCAGCCTAGACTTGAAAATTCGAGGAAATTATCCATCCAATTTTTGACTAAATTAGTCCTTTAATTCTTGATGGTTTTCCTTTATAAACACGTTTTCCAATTCAAGAATAATCAAGGGCAATTGAAGAAGGCTTCTCCCCCATGTCTAACAGCAAATAATGGGCTACATTCAGTAGAAAAATAATTTAATTATAATTAGGTCTATGCACTGGCACTCCTCAGGATTTTTTTTTTTTTTCAACAGCTGTTTTGCAGAACACCCAATTCTCTGTTCCGCCACTGTGCTGAATTTAACCCGCGATTTAATCGCTGTTAGATCGCATGTGGAGAGAAACCGTGTCTTCAGTTGCCAATTACAATAATTGGAAAAGACATCAATAAAGGAGAATGATTGCGATCTAGCCAGGACTAAAAGGGACGTGTCTTCCCCCGTAGCTCCGCCACTGCTGCCACCTGTTCCAGAGAAAGAAAAATGTTTGTTATTCTCTAGTTCAGAGCTTATACTTTTATTTATTAGGCCTCTTTATTCCATTTGAGTTGTGCATGTTATGTAGATAGAGATTTGTTATTTATTTTATTGGTTTTATTATATTTTATAGTTTGTTATAGTTTGTTCAGTGTTTTAAATATTGTGATGAAGATTTGCACAAATAAAAAACATAATTCTAATGAAAGCCACAGGTGTAAGCTCTTAAATACGTTTGGAATTTTGTTTCTATCTGCTACAGAGGCTGAGACATCAGCTTTTTACTAGACGTTGACACCTGGGTGCTGTTTTCCAGAAAACCTCAGGTTTTAGGGGTTCTTTTCAAAATCGCCCATAGGTTTTCATAGGCGTTTTTTGAATAGGCCTCAGGCCTAAATGGGTTAACAGACTCGGCTGCGTTAAAACCACTCAGGCCTTCTCTCCTCCTTCTTTGCCACTTGCGCTGGCAGGAGGGACAAAGGCGGGACAGAGGAGTACTTGCGCCGGGCTGCACCGGGCACGAAATTGCAAAATACGCCTGGATACACCCCGTTGGCGCGGCGCTCCCACCATTCGCCAGCGGCTGCGCCTGGTCAACGAATTTAGAGCCCAATATGTCACTCCCTGAAGATTGCAGGGCCTGGAATGCCGATGTAGATCACCCAAAGTTTGTGACTAAATAAAGTGATCTACGTTTGACTGACACGTATATTGTTTTGTTTCAGATACAATGAGTTGGTCTGCGGAGCTAGACAAAATGAGCTGATGTCCCCATAATCCTGCATCTTGCTCACCTGTACTTACATTGCTCTTATTAAACTGATCGCAGAGGATAACTCATGTGATCTGGAAAAACCTAGTGAATTTATCCGTGGCAAGTATTCTTGCAACTGAACTAAAACCTTTAGATTCTGGAATTTTCCCAACCAAAAAAAATAATAATTTGATTTTGACAGTTCAAATAACTCTAATAGCTAGTGTTTTCAGATTCTTACCACTCTTAATTACTGCAAATGAGGTTCAAACTCAGTTTCTCCCAAAAGTGACACATGTACTAGGTTTATCCAGATCACAGGAGAACTGTTCAGCCCCCGATATAAGAACTGGAATCATTTGCCTCTGTGTAATAGTGGCACAGTTCATTGGAGGATGTCTGCGGCAGATATTGTCCCAGTATCCTGCCTCTGTTCAGACCCGCATTGTTAAAGGTCGTGCATCACAATTGACAGAGGCTGCTTTTTATAGCCTGAAAGCTCTTTCGCCTCCTGATTATTCACAGGAAAGGCAGAGACTTAGAGGCTGCGCTACGTCTCATTCCTGTGTGTGAAATGTATTATAAAAAACCAATCCATTTTTAATGATGCATCCGCTATAACACTTTGGGTCTATTAATCAGATCAATAATGTTTCCATTTTTAATGAGGTTCAGCCTCATAAATAAAGAGTAGATGTTGCGACATGGCTGCAAGAGAAACATAATTAACTTTCATAATAACATTTCAAAATATAAGCATGGGCTTCTGTGTCATACATCCCATGTAATTGAATTTGCAACTTGCGCTGCATTATTGCATTCATGCCCGAATTCATGAGTTTTTCAAGCCTGTTTTACAACTATTCTGTTTCTGAACTCTAAAGTAAAATTTTTTCAACTATCGGTGCTGGGTATTAAATTCACATTTAAGATGTCACTGCAAAGGCTAATGTGTGCTTTAGCCCTCGTCCCAGTGAGTCTCTCGCCTGTCTCTGAATGACAGAGCTCACAATATGGGGATGTTTCATAAAAGAGCTTCATGAAATATTCATTTCAAATAATTACATCTCTGGTTGTAATGTTCCTATGATTATTTCAAAGCAGGAAAGCAGGAGTTAAACAGCTGCTTCTATCACCTCGTGAATAATGGACTTCATGGTGTTTCACTGTTAATGTTGGAAACAAGGTTCATTATGGCTAATGTTCCATTCAGTGCAAAGACTGTTGGGGCAACAAACTGTTCGACAGCATTGATTAAATCTGCAAGACACATTACTCACTGCATATTCTGAATGTCATTATTTTGCAATTTTTGAAATAAAGGTGGCAGGAGCAGGAATAGAAGCTGATTGGTCAGAGTTATGTGTTGATTTCCATCTCGGAGAGGAACTGTAATGATTTCAATAGGTGCTGTTTAGTCTCTTCACCATATTAACATGTATATAAACAATAGTTGGCTCTCATTTTTATTATCACGCCTTTGCTAACCCCACCCATGGTCTATTGGAATATACTATGTTTCATGTAGAACTACATTCTACAGTAAGATACCGTCAGTGCCCTCTTGGTGCTTATTTCAGAATTTAACTGTTTCTCACATGCCCCTTCTGTTAAAAACAGGCCAAAAAAGACACGTACAAAATTAAACAGCCACTGTTCCCCAACCTGTTTGAATACTGGCATTAGCTTAGCATCTGATGAAAGTTAACCATTTGAAGTTTGCTTTTATGACAGATTTTTTTTTTTTTTTTTGCATCTAAAGTGTACATTTTTTGAATGGATACATATGCTCATGTCATATCTTTGGTGTTTACACAAATTTGAACCATGATTTCTGCTGTCTTGTGTTTCAAACTGAACCAGCAAAGATTAGTACCACAAATTGTCCTTTCAAAGCTACTGCATGTCCAAAAGTCAACCACCAAGTCAGGTGGTAACCAACTAAGAATATGGGTCTTTGGAAGTTTAAAATAAGACATATTGTATGCTCTGTGCTGGTGCTACAATTTACAGCGCACGTCAACAAAAATTAGGTATAGGTATCTTAAATTTCTATGTGTCAGGGCAGTTTGGGTGCATATATTTTACTGTTAGAAATTGTTGTTATCCTTTTGTAACTCTTTCTTTCTCTTTGAAAGGGTAGATTTTGAGGCACATAAATTAGAATTTTGTCAAAAAAATACAATGAGTGTGAATAAATTCACTTTGGCTTGTACGAGTTTAATGGGCAGCAGTGTGTCGGCCCATATACTGTATGCAATACATCCACAAAGTTTTCATGTAAAAATAGTAATTATAATGCAATGTGAGGAATGAACGTGCCCTCTTATCTCAGCAACTAGCATGTGAAGCATCATCCTCCAATGTAATGACAGAGCGGCTCAGGAATGGCAGACTGAGACTCTGAGGTGAGATTAAAGTGCATGACTGCTGCCCGAGGCTGCTGGTTCAAGTCCCAGTGTAGCCGCAATAAGATCAGCACAGCTTTTGGGCACTTGAGCAAGGCTCTTAAGCCCACAATTCTCAAGGCAGGATTGGCCCCTGCGGCCAACTCAGGCGTAAGTTCTGTCGGGTAATGGCATCAGCTAAATAACAAAATAACAATGACTTTAGAAGAACCGAGTCTCATCCTGACTCGTCATTTAGTGGCGCTACCTGACTAAGTGCGGATATTGAACGCACAAGGAGGCTTTTTTGCCATCTTTATTTGACGCCAGTTTAAAACAAACCCTACCCCCCAAGCCCTAACGCTTAACCCGAACCCCAACCCTTAACATGAATTAAGGATGCCTAAAGCCTGCTTTTGCATCATATATTGATGTTTGGTCAGGTAATGTCACTATATGACCAGTGGAGATGAGAATGTGTTGTTTATAAATGTGTCATGAACTAAGATGACTCTTTATTCACCAATGATCTACATGTGCTGACTATGAAGAAATACTGACCTTGTGAGGAAATCGCAGGAGGTGGACAAAATATTAGATGCACCCCTAAAAAATGGCTTTAATTCTGAGGTTTCTAAACCATGTGTTTGTTTATAAAAAGGGATATGTGGCAGGACTTTGCCGAGAAAATCTCCAAAGCAAGATGAGGATATGAATCAGAACCAAAAGAGAATGAATTGTTCCAAAAATGACAGTTTTTCACTCTGTCACTCTCACCACCTTAAACAACTCGATGATGACATGTTGAACAACAAAGAACTCCGGTCAATTGTCAAAGCTCTCTGGCACGGATGGATGGACTTGTAGTTGCATATAAGGGCAGGAAAAAAAGCAACAATACATTGTGAGGTGACCTTTACACAGCTAGCGTTTATGGCAGTGTTCCTGATGATTTGAACAATTCATCAGCCTTTAGTGGAGCAGAAAGAGCGTGATTGAGCATGAATTATGTCATATCACCCTGTACATTGAGGGATACTTTTGGAGTGGGAGAACATTTATTCATTTACTTTTTCTTTTTTTTTTGTCAAACTAATAAAATAATGTAGGACTTCTTGCCTGTATTTAGTTGAATCTGTAATAGGCCTATCTCACAATATGGCGCTCATGACCGGATGTGGGCGCCTTGTTTTTCCGGTTAGCTTCTGTGGCTGTAGCTATACGGCTTCTCAGCATGGAAATGGTACATTTCATAAAAAACCGTCTTTTGCTCTTAAAATTTCACACCACTGGTATGGCTGGAATTATTGAAAACATTTTAAAGACCAAAAGTTCGGTTGAGGGACACTAGTTCTTCGAAAATTTCATTTATGATTTCGATAGTTAATGATCGTGAAACACAGAATGTGGCATTGAGGCAAAGCTAACAGGTAGTAGCCACATGGTTATGTAACTATATAGCTTGTAGGTTTGATCACAGTTAATTTAAAAGAACATTATAATATTGGCTAAAGCAAAGTTATTCAGATTTTGTTTTGGTTGTATTTACAGCAAGTTGTTTGTTTGCGGTGTCGTGTGATACTGTGAAACTTTCATTGCTGGCTGTCCAATAGCATGTTCCTTCCCAATTTCGTAAATGGCCCTAATTTCCTTAGTCAGCAAGATTTCAGGTCCAGCGGGACCTGCGACCTTAGATCTTACAGACTAGCAAAATTATGGCAATTTACAAAATTAGGAAGGTACATGCTAAACCTGCATTAGCTATCACCTGGTAGCTACACCTGTCTGGCTTGATGCAGTATGCTTGCTTGGCTAACTAACCATAACTTCAGACAATGATCGTAATGCGGCAAGCTGTAAGTTAAAAGTACAAATTTTGTGTTGGCTAGGTCACACAGCAAACATTTTTGCCCTGTCATCTTCAATCGTGAAACCTTGCTTTACTTATTGCCAATAAAACTTACATTTTCTGTCAAATGTGTTTGTGTGTCTCTGTTTGCCATCGTATACGTGCTTAGTCTAAACATTGTAGCTGGCAAGGTGTTCATAATAACCAGGTGCTGTAGATCTCTGAGGAAAAGCAAGGAACTTCATAAACTCGAGGTCAATAAGTCTGCGATGTGACACGTTTTACTCACATGTAAGTATTACTACTACTGAACGGAATGTTTAGCTTATGTTTATAGTAAAATCTGAGTACATAAGCAAGGCAAACCATTAATGTTGCGCTTCATTCGTCCATCATTACATATAATTGCGTGTTCTGACTTTGTGATAAAGCGAATTTACTGTGCTCTATTTTTTTTTTTTTGTTTGGGGGTCATATTCGAAAAGTTATCATATTGTCGCTTGACACATTGGGGTAAAATTGTTCTCATTTAAAGTTTGTTCAAAACATGCCAGGGACTGCAAGCAAAATGATAACACAGTTTGAGATATGACTACTGTCCTTGTTTTCTTACTTGTTTCTACAATAAACGTTTTATTGCCCAAGCTTTATGATAATGCTCCGATTCCATAATTTGTTAATAACGTACCGCTTCCTGCTTTTCCCTTGAGTCGTTTCCTGAATCGACAAATTTTAATTTAAACAATCTTTATAGCCTCGAACTATAATTGCCTATCTCATTTTTAAGGTTTCGAGAAAAAAAAAGGGAGGGATAGACGCATTTTTTAGGCTGCACGAAAGAACAGGCAGCCGATAATGCAATTTGGCAAAAAAAAAAAAAAAATGACTTGGGCAATTATGCTAAGTGGCTAACGAAATAATGCTCGGGACAGATGCAATACTAGATCGTATGCACAAGTCCGCATTATGTTTCACAGTGAAGACAAATGTCCAGCTTTCAGTCTAAAATTTGGATTAATGCTCAGAAGAGCCATCAGTATTGAGGCATAAAGCTTGGGCGTTGAGTGAATACAACGTTTGTCTAGTCGTCAAGCTATCTAATTATGGTTTATGGTCATTGCGGTGCAGAGTTAGCCTGTTTAATTATGCTGACAGCCTTCGTGGGACTCTCATCATTGATCATGTAATACGAGGCATTGTAGTTATTCATAGCTAGGGCTGCGCTTTCTCCCTAATTTCTGATTAAAGAAATGGAGCAAGGTAAATTTGCTTGGTCGCGGAGAGTCAGAAAGCGCAATTGTATGTAATTATGCGTGAATGACACGCAACGTTGCTGGTTAGCCTCGCTTACGTAGTCCAACATTACTCTAAACATAAAGCGAAGCATTACATTCCTACTGTTAGACTTAAATGTCAGCAATTCGTGCCCCATGGCAGGCTTTATTGACCTCGAGTCAGTGTCGGCGCCAGAACTGGAATTTGGGGGAGCACAGACGCATCCTTTTTTTATTTTTTTTGCAACAATTAGTCCTGTCTAGTTGTCAATAAGGAAAATGACAAGTTTTTCAATCATAGTAATGATCCATTGGCAATTGAAGACACGCCTTCTCCCCCTGTGCAATCTAACAACGGCGAAATAATGGGCTAAATTCAGTACTGAAAAATAAAAACAGGCCTATGCTTTATGAAAGACAAACTGCTCTGGAACTTCTGAGCTACTTTATCTGCACATCAGGCGATCTAACGAGGTCTATGAACGTTTCAATTATTGAAATGAGATAAGATGGCATTGAAACGCCTTTGTGCAATTTTCAATTACGCTGATTTAAATGCACCAAAGTGTGCGTCCGCATCGCTTAACTTTGACGGGGAGAACTAGCAACGCCTGATACTGTGGAGTGTTTTCAGAGTGAATATATTTCTAACTTTGAAAACAATTGAGCACAAGTCAGGGCTAATAATTATTTTAAAGGCATGCTGTGTCCCAGTTTTAGCTTCCAGTTCTGGCGCCGACACTGCCTTAAGTTGACGTGATTCCTCGCTATTCCCAAGATATCTTTAGCACCTGGCTCTTACGAACACCTTGCCTGCTACAATGTTGAGACTAGGCAGTTATACGATGGTAAACAGAAACTCACAATCGCGTTTGTCAGAATATATAAGTTTTATTGGCAGTAAGTAAAGCAAGGTTTCACAACTGAATATGAAAGACAAAATGCTGGCTATGTGACCTGGCCACGCTTACTACCGCTTTCTACGCTATGCCCGTTGTTGAGAAGTTATAGCTAGTTATCGGTAAGCTTAGCCAAGCCGGCGCACTCTTCTTTCGCAGGCAACAAACCAGACAGGCATAGCTACCAAGGTCTCCCATAGCTGCATAATGCACATTCTAGCAGGAAACGTTAATGTGAACAAACGCAGGTTAAACAGACAGCCAGCAATAGACGTTTCACAGGATCAAACGACACAATAGACAAACAACTTACGGTAAGTTTAAAAATAAATCTAAAACTAAATCCGAAAAACAACGTTGTCTGAGGTTAAAATGTTGTAAATAAATTTATTAGGATCAAAGTTACTCGCTAGTGACTTAGTTATGTAGCTGTTACCTGTTAGCCACCACTATCTGCATTTTACTATTGTAATATTTATATTGGTAGCGGGTCTTCTCTCCGAACAATTGCACCCAAATAAGAATAACTGCAGACCAAGGGTTCTTTCATTAGTTTACTCGCCTTGTGCATACGGAACATCCAGTCTACTTCACTGCCATTCTCTCTCCTCTCCCCTCCTTTTCGACCCCGCCTTCTGCCCAGCATTCCCAGTCTCCCCACTCAAAACTCTCTCTCCCATCATGCACATCATCCTATGCATACAGTATTGCACAGACTACTAATGAACATGTATTTTTGTGTATCCCTTATTACAGTAACAGTATCTGAAAAGTAACTTATTTTTCAGGTCTTACACTATCATTAACCATCGTGATCATAAAAGAACTGCGCAAAAAATAACTTGCATCTCTTGTCCATTGAATGTCTAAGAAATAATTATAACCACATTAGTGGAGTGAAAGAAGGCATTATGAGAAATGTCCCGCCTTCATGCAGACCAGTCCTGTACTCGAACAATAGTTACAGATGCTAACCGGAAAAACAAGGCACCCACATCCGTTTTACAGACCCTGAAATGTGAAAAAAGGCCTATTATTGAAAGTCAAAGTAATGCTGTAGCATCGTTGAAAAAATTTCAGAGATTTATTTTGGAATGTATACTTCATGTATGTCTGACCACCCTGAGAACTCAATATCAGTGTGGTACATTTTAAGAGCCTGTGTAACCAGCAGTTCATTAGCACGGTGTTTATTAAATTATAATAATTCAGTAATCATTTTATAATCCTTTGTGGTGCACAAGAACGTCTGCACAGGCAGCTTAGAGCCCCAGTGGTAATGGCGGTGTTTTTGCTTCATGAAACATTCATGAAGTTTAAGAGGGTTTAAAACAAAATACTGCAGAAGCAGGGTTTAAAACAAAATACTGCAGAAGCAGGGGTTTAAAACAAAAAACTGCAGAAGCAGGGTTTAAAACAAAGCGACAGCTCCTTCTCACTGATGTACCACAGACAGTCTTCAGAGAGGACTAATGACCTCCGGTACACAGTCAAATGTTCAGTGTTCAATCAATTCTTCAAGAGAACATGTAGTCCCTTTATTGGACTCAAATGTACTGTCATCATGGAATGAACACTGGATATCAGACATAAGTTTTGCTGTATGTCGGCACCAATAAGCGCACCAATCTCAGAGCTCTGTACCGCATGAAATAGGATTTTTTTAATGATCAACGCTTTATTGAACAAAGCAGGTATTGGCAGTCGGGGAACACATTGTGGCTGGTTTCACAATCTGACTGTAACATATGTGCACCACAATCAGTGGCTACAGCTTAGCGCACTGAGGGAATAGACAGCCAATCAATCTATTACCAGGAACAGCCCGCAAGACTGTTAGAACGGGGGAAGAACCAAGTAAGCAGATTCACGAGTTGTGACCCTTCACCAGTAGATTATAGGCCGGCCCCAGTGTTGCAGCAGTTATGTAAATGTGGTGTTATAAATTAAGTCTGTCCTTTTCCAAGAGCATTTACATGTGTTTATACTTGTATTTCTTGTGTGTGTGTGTGTGTGTGTGTGTGTCTCTTTTGCTTGATTAATTCTCAGCAGCAGAGCACTGCAGCCTGACTGACCATGGCTTGGGCTGTGGACAGAGATAAATAAATTAATTAATTAATTAATAAAATGAGGAAAAAACATGCATTTCTAACTGACTCAGCAAAGCTGGCGAAATGGTAATTTGACGAGAGTTTAAGCGCCGACAGATTAACTCATTCCCTACGGCAAGCTGCTGCCAACGGCGCGGCAAATTCTACCATTCCCTACGGTAAGCCGGTGCCAGCGGCGTGGGTGACCATTCGCAGTCCGATGAAAACACGAAATCAGTTGACGATCGCGGTCATGGGCCACCTGTACTTGAATACTTTATATTGTGTAATTTTTGGGAAAAGTATTCTGTACAAACGCAACAATTTTATATAAAAGTATTCCATAGGGAATGAGTATAAAGCACCTCGCTCCACCGAGAAGTTTTTTCCATTTATTTATTCATTTATTTTTTCATTTTTCATTTTCATTATCAGAGAAGGAAAGTTTAAATGCCACGAGGATTAGAGCGATGACATGGGCTCTGGCTCGCCTGCACAGAGCTGATCCTCTGTAAACTGCGTATCCCTGCTCTCCCTGCAGCATTCCCTTCATGGTCACTGACAGCACCGGCCCCATGGCCCTGCACATACTCCATTGGCCCCGGGGCTCTACACACACTCCATCGGCCCCGGGGCCCTACACACACTCCATCGGCCCCAGGGCCCTATACATACTCCATCGGCCCCGAGGCCCTACACACACTCCACCGGCCCGAGGGCTCTGCACACACTCCACTGGCCCCAGGGGCCTGCACACACTCTACTGGCCCTGGGGCCCTGCACACAATCCACCGGCCCCGGGGCCCTACCCACACAGTCCACCAACCACAGGGCTCTGCACACACTCCACTGGCCCCGGGGCCCTGCACACACTCCACTGGCCCTGGGGCCCTGCACACACTGCATTGGCCCCGAGGCCCTGCACATACTCCACTCGCCCCGGGGCCCTGCACACACTCCACTGGCCCCCAGGCTCTACACACACTCCACTGGCCCCGGGGCCCTACACACACTCCACCGGCCCCAGAGCCCTGCACACACTCCACTGGCCCCGGGGCCCTGCACACACTCCACTGGCCCCGGGGCCCTGCACACACTCCACCGGCCCCCCAAAGCCCTGCACACACTCCACTGGCCCCGGGGCCCTGCACACACTCCACCGGCCCCAAAGACCTGCACACACTACACTGGCCCCGGGGCCCTACACACACTCCACTGGCCCTGGGGCTCTGCACACACTCCACCGGCCCTGTGGCCCTGCACACACTACACTGACCCTGGGGCCCTTCACACTCCACTGGCCCTGGGGCCCTGCACACACTGCATTGGCCCCGAGGCCCTGCACATACTCCACTCGCCCCGGGGCCCTGCACACACTCCACTGGCCCCCAGGCTCTACACACACTCCACTGGCCCCGGGGCCCTACACACACTCCACCGGCCCCAGAGCCCTGCACACACTCCACTGGCCCCGGGGCCCTGCACACACTCCACTGGCCCCGGGGCCCTGCACACACTCCACCGGCCCCAAAGCCCTGCACACACTCCACTGGCCCCGGGGCCCTGCACACACTCCACCGGCCCCAAAGACCTGCACACACTACACTGGCCCCGGGGCCCTACACACACTCCACTGGCCCTGGGGCTCTGCACACACTCCACCGGCCCTGTGGCCCTGCACACACTACACTGACCCTGGGGCCCTTCACACTCCACTGGCCCTGGGGCCCTGCACACACTGCATTGGCCCCGAGGCCCTGCACATCTCCACTCGCCCGGGGCCCTGCACACACCCACTGGCCCTCAGGCTCTACCCCACACTCCACTGGCCCCGGGGACCTACACACACTCCACTGGCCCCGGGGCCCTACACACACTCCACCGGCCCCAGAGCCCTGCACACACTCCACTGGCCCCGGGGCCCTGCACACACTCCACTGGCCCCGGGCCCTGCACACACTCCACCGGCCCCAAAGCCCTGCACACACTCCACTGGCCCCGGGGCCCTGCACACACTCCACCGGCCCCAAAGCCCTGCACACACTCCACTGGCCCCGGGGCCCTACACACACTCCACTGGCCCTGGGGCTCTGCACACACTCCACCGGCCCCTGGGTTCTGCACACACTCCACCAGCCCTGGGGCCCTGCACACACTACACTGACCCTGGGGCCCTTCACACTCCACTGGCCCTGGGGCCCTACACACACTCCACCAGCCCCAGAGCCCTGCACACACTCCACTGGCCCCAGGGCCCTGCACACACTCCACTGGCCCCGGGGCCCTGCACACACTCCACCGGCCCCAAAGCCCTGCACGCACTCCACTGGCCCGGGGGCCCTACACACACTCCACCGGCCCCGAAGCCCTGCACACACTCCACCGACCCCAGAGCCCTGCACACACTCCACCGGCCCCGGAGCCCTGGAGACACCCCACCGGCCCTGGGGCCCTGCACACACTCCACTGACCCCAGAGCCCTGCACACGGTCTTCAGAATTCCTATAATCCCAGAGATCTATTACAGATAGCACCTCCAACACGAGCTACAGTGATTGGAAAACGCAGATACCGACTGTATTGATTGGCCTCTTATTCCTGGGCCGGGCAGCTGCTTGGCCGTGTAATGGGAGAGAGTAATGAATTCCGGCTCTTGGGCACAGCGGCTGGTTCTTAAGAGAGTAAGAAGTGCGGTGCTGGAGTGGGCAGTGCTGACCGGCCCATAGACTTTAACTGAGAATTAACCTCTAAAACGGTTATTGGCACATTTTTTTAAGGCACTGCAGTTTTCCTTCGTTCATAAAATGGACACGCTTAGAGCCGGACCCAAGAGCACTTCTATCTATATTTGCTAAAAGACCATTTCTTAAAAAAAAAAAAAACAATGGTTATTCTTGCCATTTTGTGTCGCTGTTCTGTAAATTGGAAAGGCATCACAGTCACACCTGACACTTATTTCCCGTCCACTTACGAGCAGAGTTGTGACACAGAGGTTCAGGAGATGTCTTGCTTTCCTTTAATAGAAAAACAAAAAATTTGAGACCAACAGAGTACAGAAGTGGAGGGCTGGGTATTTTGATCATTGTGTCATACTTCCATTGATTTTTGTGCATTGGCTTTGCACCCAACATTGTACGTAATTTCTAGAATATCCCAGTGCGTGTGTATGATGTTTTAAAGATTTTACATTTCAAGGTAATGCGTCAATAGCATTTTTCCATTGAAATATGCTTTATTGCTTGGTGAATTTCATTTGGCGGAAATCCTAGAATGCATTTAGACTTCCTTACAAATTCATTACAGCTGTCTTTCAACAATATGATTGCTTAAAAACAGGAGCCCCAGGGGTAATGTAACAATTACTGGCTAAAATATGAATCACACTATTTCAATGTGAGTATATTTGACAGATTCTTAATCTCCAACGACTGGGCAATTCTGCAATATGAACACCTGGGTTCCGTTTCAGAAATCGGGGTTAGAGGTAACTCTGAGTTTGTCAACTCAGAGTTGCAGGAAACTCTGAGTTTTCCAGTTCACAATGCGAGTTCAGTCCAACTCTGAGTCAGTTACCACGGCAACATACTCCGTGAAGCTTCTCGCTGGCAGGTTTTCTTCAAGTCACTCAGAGTTTCTTCTCCTCCTGAGACTGCAGACTGAGGAGATGTTAGACATGGCGTGTCCATTCCTTGAAGAGACAGTGGACATTGAAGCCCAAAAGCTGAGAAGAATTCTCCGTTAGGAGAGAGTTATCCAACCACGTTTGGATGTTTTATAATTTCCGGACGAATATTTGTTTGAGCGTTCCATTTCTCTGTGGAATCTATAATTTATTTCAACAAAATTCTCAGCCCGCACATTGCTCGTGTGACACACCGAGGACATTCTCTCAATTCAGAACAAATTGCGTAGCTCTTGGTTTTTTTTAATGTTTTTTTTTTTGCAAATGGCAGTTTTTATTATCGTTTTGTTTTATTAGGGAAAGAAACAACCACGACTTCATTAAAGGCACAGTTAGTTTCTACCACGAGTGGGCTCGTTAAAGTACAAATAATGAATAACTCTCTGGAGAGTTTAACTCTTCACAGTAGATGTTGGAAAGTCTGCTAATTTGCTGTAATGAATGATCAGCAGTTCAAATTGTAGCGTTTCATCAGAATGAGCGACTGTCCACACGTAATTCGGTTACCAACAGGGTTTTCGTTTAATGAAAAGCAAACGGCCTTAAACGTGGAAAGCAGCTAAATGCTCCCAGTAGCTTCTCATTACTCCAATTTCCCTGACCTCTTGTACTTCCCCAAACCTACAGTTTTTATACCCGGCTGCCCGTTACCTCCCCAAGTCCAGCCCCTCTCGCTGCACTGCCAATCCCAAGCAGGACCTGGCATCAACCCACAAGGTACCCTGATAACGTAAGTGGATTTCTATAGGTAACAATCACTCAACTTTGTACAAACATTCCCAGGTCATTACACTCACCCCCCCCAAAATTCCTTGTCCTCAAGGGAACACCAAAGTCCCTGAACCGATGAGGGGGTCTCCTTCGCCTACCTGGCCGTGTAGAGTGTGTAGGAGAGTGGCCCGCAGTTTCCCACTGAGGAAGTGCCTCAGGGGAGACAGGAGGGGGGCCAGGAGAAGGGTCTGAGGGAGCTGGGGGCGCGGTCAACGCCTGCGAAGAGCCACAAGGGCGGGGCAGGGGGGAGGGGATGTAGGAGCTAACAGTGCCTGGGCTGTTGGGAACGTGAGCCAGGGGTGGGGCCTGAGCATTGCTAGGGGCTGTCAGGCTCGCTGGGGGGGTCTGTGGAAAGGCGACCCCACCACGGTATGGGGCCAACCAGTCTCTGTGAAGAGCCACCTTCCTTCCCCGGGGTGGCAGCTGAACCCAGTATACAACTTCCCCCATTCTTTCCAGGACCTTGCAGGGTCCCACCCACTGTCCAGTTTCGGGCACCTCCCTTTCTGCTTACGAGGGCTGAAGACCCAGACCAGCTCCCCCGCCTCAAAGTGTCTGCCTCGGGTTCGGACATCGTAATTCCTCTTTTGCCGTAGCCCAGCATCCAGCTGCTGCCCCCTGGCAAATGAGTGGGCTGTCTCTGAGCGGTCCCGGAGCCTCCTGGCATACTCTGGACCAGGGGAGGGTGAGGGGGTGTCAGGGGGCCGACCAAACGCCAGCTCAGCCGGGCTGCGGATTTGTTCTGCCCAAAACAAGTAAGGCGGGGGTGCAGGAGGTGGAGTCCTGGACAGCCGAACGGTAGGCCATGAGCACCAGGGGCAGATGCAGGTCCCAGTCTCTCTGCTGCTTGGCTGCAACAATTGACAGCTGTTCCCCCAAGGTTCGGTTCAATCTCTCCACTAGGCCTTCGCACTCAGGATGCAGCAGGGTGGTGCATGTTTTGTGCATGCCTAGTCGACTACACATGGCAGCAAACATCTGAGATTCAAAGTTCCTGCCCTGGTCACTGTGGATAGACTCTGCTGCCCCAAAACGGCTGACCATCCCCTCCACTAGGGCATCTGCCACCATTTCTGCCTCCTGGTTGGGCAGGGCGTATGCCTCTGGCCATTTGGTGAAAAAATCCATGGCTGCGAGCAACCTGAGATACGCCGAGTCACACAATCTAACAGAGGCTCCCTGTACAGTTCTTAAATAACAAGCCAGAGACGTGGTCCAGAGTTAAAACAATCAATTTATTAAATTACTTCTGAAACTGGAAGGCAATAATAGCGTTAAGACGAAATCTCATATTCTTATAAAAATCTTAATTTTGAACATTACTTTACCATAACGGACATATATAAATAGATTAGTGTATGCTTGTATACGCTGATGGGATGGGGCATACTCACCTTAAGGGCTCCCAATGTGCGGTTACCACCCGGTGCTCTCTCACAGCAAACCTTACTGCAAACAAGGCGACACTATTTGTGATTCAGGTGCCATTAACATGCACACTCCAGCACGTGAGGGGAGTACCCCTATTTACTAACCCCGCCACCAATCAGCGCCGAGCCCACTCTACAACCAAATGCAATACTATGAGCCAAATGGATGACCTAACAACCTACCTATACCAGTTGCTTCAATAACTAAAAAAATGAAAGAAACAAAGGGCTACATGTGCGCCTGTATGAATCCACGCCAGCAAGACTCAAGGCCACGTAGCGTAATATACGCGCCAGGCAGCAGCAGCTGCACACGCCCAGCAGGCTGTCCGGCCCAACAAGTAGCCTACCCCGATACAAAGCAAGATGCTAGCGAACGTCCCCAAAAGCAGGCTGTGCAGAACCGGCTAAAGAAGAGGCTCACACAATCAGACAAACACAAACGAACAAATCGAAATCAAAGCAACACTGAGGCAAAACAGCAGTGACTGTTGCACCTACAAAGTGAAGAAAGAGTCGCTGTTAATAGGGTAATTTACCATTAAAATCCAATTGGAATGTACATATAGCAAAACGGTGCATGACCAGACAATCCGTGGGATTCTAAGCTGTGCGAGTTGTTACCTCTGTGTTTTGGAGGAGACTCTGCGGAACAGAAGCATCTTAATGAATGAATTAAAAATAAAGGGAAATAACATTACTGACAATGCATTCCACAATATTACCACAATAAAAAATGTAAGCCACCTACCGAAGTCAGTGGACACTGCTAAATCCAGCAGATTACCCAACAGACCCAAGACAGCAAGCTGTAACCAAAGCATTCTATTAGTCTACAGCAGGGGTCCCCAATCTTTCTCAGAAAGGGCCAGTGTGGGTGCAGGCTTCATTGCAGCCAAGCAGTTACCCCTGGACTCTTTGCTAATAAGCTTGATTAGCAGCATCAGGTGTGTAACTGCTTGGTTGCAATGAAAGCCTGCACCCACACTGGCCCTTTCTGGGAAAGATTGGGGACCCCTGGTCTACGGTGTCACTAACCAAAACAATATTATAGAGGGGGAACTACACGTTTCTCTTACCACTCGTGGACGAAGGCAGACAGTCATGAGAGGAGAGACAGGAAGCAGGAAATCGATCACAGAGAGGTCAGAGGAATAGAGAGGAAACACTTTTAAAACGTAGGGAGCCAAGAGATTGGCCCAGCAGAAAAGATCCTGCCGGTATCCCCCCCCCAACTACTTCACCACTGAGGACAGCTGCAAGCCTAACTCTCCTGGTCACACTTGCATTTTTTATTTATTTGCTTCCTGTAAGAACAAATGCAGTAGTTAATATTTTGTATGTGTTTCAAACAAGTAAAATCATCCACCTGTTATCCCCTCATCTACCTGTAACTGATGCTCCAGCATTTGGATTTCTAATTTAGTTTTCTGCATTTGTGGCCTTTTGTGGTCCATTTCTAGGTTGAATTTTTCAATTTGTTTTTCTAGATACAGCTGCTTCACAGGGAGCTATAGGAACACAAAAAAGACACTGAATCTTCATGCCATGTCTGATTTGTTTGATGTAATTTCCATCAGAGCTCTGTTTAAAAAAATAAGGTGCTAGTTTTATGAAGATATTCCACTATCATCAACTGTTAGATCTTATTTTTAAGGTGTAAACCTCAGTAGGCCGCTCTGTGTCACTCTCTGTGGCAGCTGACATGGTCTTCATCATCGTCCTGTGGTGGAATTTAAAATGATTTTGTGTTCTACTCTAAGCAGTTATTTAAAAATAAATTAATTATTAAGAGCACTTCAATTGTATGAAGGTCTGTAAGAGCAGCAGGCTCCACCAGACAGATTGTGCCATCAGTTACTGATAGGAGATAAAGATTGGATCGTTAAATAACAATGTATAACTTTGAATAATTCACGAATTTAAATTCATGCTGGTCATATCACAATTTTTCAAATGCCTATGTAAGTCTGAGTCATCATAATAATAGATTTTGCCAGACAGAAAACTAAGAATCTGAAAAAGTATTCCTTTTACAAGGAATCGTTCTGCTAAAGGAAAGTCAATGTGCCAAGTTGAGTCTAAGATGGATGTTTGAAAGTCACAGAATTTGCACTGGTAAAAGAATACGATCATTCATTTGAATAACTAACTTCTTATGTAGGCGCTTATGTCCTGGGGGGTGGCTGGATCTGAGGAGGTCCCTCCAGAAATGCCCTCTGACGAGCGTCGCCCACTGCTGTGGCTGGGGGCTATCTCCTCTGCCCTCCAGCAATGCCCTCTGACGAGGGTCGCCCACTGCTGTGGCTGGGGGCCATCTCCTCTGCCCTCCAGCAATGCCCTCTGACGAGCGTCGCCCACTGCTGTGGCTGAGGGCCATCTCCTCTGCCCTCCAGCAATGCCCTCTGACGAGGGTCGCCCACTGCTGTGGCTGAGGGCCATCTCCTCTGCCCTCCAGCAATGCCCTCTGACGAGGGTCGCCCACTGCTGTGGCTGAGGGCCATCTCCTCTGCCCTCCAGCAATGCTCTCTGACAAGGGTCACCCACTGTTGTGGCTGAGGTCCATCTCCTCTGCCCTCCAGCAATGCCCTCTGACGAGGGTCGCCCACTGGTGTGGCTGAGGTCCATCTCCTCTGCCCTCCAGCAATGCCCTCTGACGAGGGTCGACCACTGCTGTGGCTGAGGGCCATCTCCTCTGCCCTCCAGCAATGCCCTCTGACGAGGGTCGCCCACTGGTGTCGCTGAGGGCCATCTCCTGTGCCCTCAAGCAATGCCCTCTGATGAGAGTCGCCCACTGCTGTGGCTGAGGGCCATCTCCTCTGCCCTCCAGCAATGCCCTCTGACGAGGGTCACCCACTGCTGTGGCTGAGGGCCATCTCCTCTGCCCTCCAGCAATGCCCTCTGATGAGGGTGGCTGAGGGCCATCTCCTCCACTGCTGTGGCTGAGGGCCATCTCCTCTGCCCTCCAGCAATGCCCTCTGGCGAGGGTCTGCCCACTGCTTTGGCTGAGGGCCATCTCCTCTGCCCTCCAGCAATGCCCTCTGACGAGGGTCACCCACTGCTGTGGCTGAGGGCCATCTCCTCTGCCCTCCAGCAATACCCTCTGACGAGGGTCGCCCACTGCTGTGGCTGAGGGCCATCTCCTCTGCCCTCCAGCAATGCCCTCTGATGAGGGTCGCCCACTGGTGTGGCTGAGGGCCATCTCCTCTGCCTCTGTGAGAGGTGATGGACCCTCACCTGTCTTTTTGGCTGCTGCCTTTTTTCCGTTGGCTATGGTG
Organism: Gymnothorax javanicus; assembly: GCA_029692085.1. NCBI lineage: Eukaryota > Metazoa > Chordata > Actinopteri > Anguilliformes > Muraenidae > Gymnothorax > Gymnothorax javanicus. Next base: position 104,138,113 of record CM056202.1, on the reverse strand, counting down.
TGAACACATCCAGTGAGCACAAATTAAGGGACTTGCATTTGAGAGGGTAATTAGGTGCTGCTTTAAAATAGACAAACTTAAATAAGGACATTGTTAGGGTAGCTCAAAATATTGAATTTGTTGATTAGAACGCTTAACTTTTAAAATCTATTACATGTTAGGCACTGAATGCTGTTTAAATAGGTAGGGTAGACTAAGCAGCTGCTTTTGTTGAAATTACACCTTACCTGTTTGAACGATATTTTTGTATTTCATTTTCAGCTGCTGCCATGTGCGTTTCGTGCCTGTTGGGCTGCACCTGCACAAATGTTAAATATGCGCACGCACATATACACACAAGCACATATACAGTATGTGGCCGTTCAATAAGTAGAGCTCTTGTAATTTAACCTTCATTTTGTTGTTTTTTAATACTCCCGCATTGACTCGGTCAGCGATTTTCTGCCACACAAACTCACGCTGCATTGCAGCGGCAACAGTATTACTTTTTTTTTTTAATATGTGTTTGTATTGAGCGTACGTCTTTATTAACGTCTCCAACTCCGCTGGAGATAAGTAAGACGCGCAACTGTTTTTCTCCACTGTTGCCATGGTGAATCGTGTTATCTGTGTTCCATTGATGAGGGCTTTTAATATCCTCATGCACACGCCTGACTCTGGCGTAAGTTAACTCAGAGTTGATTGAACCAAGTGTTATTACCTGTTCTGAACCCGAAAACTCCATGGTCAGCAACTCAGAGTAAGTCAACTCAGAGTTACAAAACAAACTCAGAGCTTGTTTACCCTGCTTTCTGAAACAGGGCCCTGGTGTACACTTATTTTTATTGTAGTTTCTGCAAACTGAACATGAGCTGCTTAGGTCTTAGATCTGATGCTCATTATCTTGTGCCTCAGAGAATTTAATTAATACATCATGCTAAGATTTATTAGTATAGCTTAGTAATATTCATACAGCCAGCCCTGCTGACTGAGTTTACGGTTGGATGTGAAACATGGCAGGACTTCAACTTTCTGACCCCTGGAACGTGCACCTCTGATTAAATGACATGGAACAGAACTGCCTTGGTCTGTATGCACATCTAAGTGGCAGTTGGGATTGTGGCTTGGATGTTCCACTGTGACTCTAGAGCCGCGGTCTTCATTCCTGCCCCTGGTTTTCGCATTCTGCAGGTTTTTGTATTCGCCTTGATATCAACAATCAATTTGAACCCCAGTTACCAGGTGAGTTGAGTCACCTGTATAATCACCTGCTTTAATTGTATCAATAAAAAATAGCGACACTGTGGCTCTCCAGGATCGGGAATGAACACCTACTCTCTAGAAGGTTGTTGGCTCAAAACCTCTCTAGATGGTTGTTGGCTCAAGACCCAGTGTAGCCACAATAAAAGCTGTGTTGGGCCCTTGAGCGAGGCCCTTGACCCCACAGTGCTCCAGCGGGGATTGGAACTTGCTTAGTCTGATCATCTGTGATTTTGAATAAAATCATCAGCTAAATAATTATAATTCTGTGTAACAGATGGGGTTATTTTAGCCCATTCTCATCCCAACACATCATATATTGACGCTACCTGACGAAGTATCAATATACCAGGCAAAAGGTTGCTTTTGAGCGTCCTTTATTGACGCCAGTGTAAAAAGAACCCTACCCCCTAACCCCTAACCCTTAACCCGATCCCTAATCCTAACCCTCAAATAATGACGCCAAAAGCTTCCTTCTGCCTCTCATATCGACGCTTGGTTAGGTAGCGTCAATATATGAGGAGTCCGGGATGAGAATGTGTTGGTTATTTAACTAAAAAAATGTGCAGACCAAGATGCTTTCTGGGTAGGTGTGACCCATTCATGCCGCCCAATTCCTATGGGGACTGTTGGAACGCTTTCTCTGAAGGTAAATTTATTGAAAGGAAAATATTCATGGCCACAATATAATCTTTTTTAATGTGCTCTGTCCTTGATTGTTGAGGGCATTAATGGTGTACTGAGAAGAATATTTTGGTTGCAACATGCAAATATTGTAATCATAACATTCAGAGTTGGCCCCTCCTCCCCGGCTCAATAACACCAGAAACGCTACCCTGCAGTACAGCCCTGAGCCCCGCCCTCACACCCTGCGCACTGTTATTGGCTGGGGGCTACGCACCCACTGCCCAAAGGCTGATGCCCAAAAAACACCCCATACAAAGAAAAAATCAGCAAATAAAGACAAAAGGCAGCATCTCGGGAGATAAAGACACCGTCACACACAGACACCGTCACACACCTCCAGTCGGTCATAAGTGATTCTCAGGAGGTATCACTTTTATATGAGTTTGTTCAAGGTTTTTTTGGGAAAGTCCTGCTCAGTACAGCTTTAATTATCGAATATTTCAAACTGAATTTGATAATGTATATCTGACTTTATTCAGAATACAACGACTTCATCAGTCATGTTGATGCCATGGGCTGTTTATGTGGACGGTGCCAGGCCATGCAGAATGAAAACCTCATATTCTTCTGTTTTTTTTTTTTCCCAAGCACGCATAAAGAAGCCTAATACACTAATCTACCAATGTGCCTTACTGCGTTCTTGTTCTATGGTAATAGTTTGTTTTAGAAATGGGGTGAAATGCATGATTTAAATGTGCCATGTATTTATTGATCAGATATGGGCAAAGAGAAATGCTTTGGTGTAATATTTTATATCAGGGGTGTGTGTGTGTGTGTGTGTGGGGGGGGGTTTGTGACATACTTGTACTCTGTTTCTCCTACGCCCACCGTACCCCCCCTTATCCATAGTCTTCCTGGTGAAAAAAACAGCCAGAACACACAAGCAGGAAGAATTCATTCATCTGCAGTACTGACCATTCAACATTTAGAGCAATATTTAGCCTGATGGACCAAAAACATCTCTGATGACATACCTACATACCTGCAAGCAGTGGTTAGCACTGTCGCCTCACAGCAAGAATGTTGTGGGTTTGAATCCGGCCTGGGGCCTTTTGCGTGGAGTTTGCTGGTTCTCCCCGTGTTTGCGTGGGTTTCCTCCGGGTATTCCGGTTTCCCCCACCCAGAAAAACATGCATTATAGGAAAACTCCAACCAGTACCCCTGACCAAGGAACTGGCTTTAGAACTGGAGTTGGTCCCCGGGTGCTGCTCTGTGGCTGCCCACTGCTCCTAACTATAGGATGGGTCAAATGCAGAGGACAAATTACCCCACGGGATTCAATAAAGTGTATCTTATCTTAGGTTATCTCTCTACAAGAGCCCATAGAGAAAACCGTTTAGCTCAGCATTCCTGCCGCCCTGACTCACCAGGGAGGGGTCGAGGGAATTTGTTGTCGGGACAATGGGTCACTGGGGGGATTTTTCCTGGTAGAGCAGAAGGGATTAAAGTGATGGGACCATTTTTCAGTATTATCAGGTCAGTTTGGAGAGCGACCCGAGCTTGTAGTGAGGCCGGTAGCTAACTGGTTGTCACGGTGCTAACAGCGAGGGTGAGCAAACGCGAGCAGAGGTTAAGGACGCCTCTCGCTGGGATCAGACGGCCGATTTCCTCTTTCGTCTCCATCCAACCACGAGCCGCGGAGCAACCAGCACTGCAGATTCCACTCTGCAGAGAACCCCTCCCGCCCGTCGCACCGCATAGCCACCCAGAAAACACAGAATGTTCTCACAATGTTTTTCCCATAGACAAAACACTCCAATAATGTTGTGGGAACATTTTACGTAAGCCTGGCAGGTAGAGTACTGTGCAGGGATGAAAAATCATGTGAATACTGATGATTTCAGTCCAAAATCAGAAATCAGCAGGGGGACGTACACACGTGAATATTGCAGCACACCAGCTGTGCTCATGACCTGAACAACAAGCACTGAATTAGAACTAAATGGCCAATTTATGAAGGAGAAAAAAGGCAGAATGGATGGCATTGACTCAAATTTTGTCAAAGCAACAATGAATATCATTTTCTTTTGGTCATTCACTTAAATAATAGAGATGACAATTATTCAGCCTTTCGACTGTAGTCTCTGCCAGCCTCAGTGGACCGGAACAATGACACCATTGTCATTGACCAATTATTGATTCATTGGAATTCAAAATAGCTTTTACAGTTTTGCTTTGTTAAATGGATTTTAATGAACTGTAATTGTTCTTAGGCACAATTAGGCTTGCAATTTATGCTTGCAGACTTCATGGTATAATTGGTTAATTGGACGAGGTATTTGAAGTATATGTGTGCATATGAGAGTAAATGAGGCAAGACACATTTCTAGGAACAGACTAAATCATTGCATTGCTTTGGGCCTCTTTATTTCCATGAAAATTCAGAACTAGTTATATGTGTGCGTGGATTGAGTGATCTATACTTTTACTCCACATATGAAATACCTCACATCCTCTGTTTGCAGGGTGGTGTCCAAAACTGCTAGCTTGTTTATTCATATTTACAGTGGCCACCGTATATGTGTATTATACGAGAAAGTTAGCTTTGCATGGACTCAAAATACATAAATGATACAGTATTTCAATGGTTTCCTAGTATATGGTCATGCTCTGACCAGTAAACATAGATGTATGCAGACTGCCCAATCTCCTCATTATTTTCCAGTGACATGATAGATGTGTCCTTCGGTATTCGCTCTTGTATTACAAAGTACATACTTCTTTGATAATCTTTATGTGAGGATACGCTCAAGAACCAGACGTGAGAACCAAGCAATGCAGTAGATGAGAGTTTATTAAGCGAGGGGGGTAACCCCCGCAGGGCAGAAGGCAAAGGTACAAAGTCCACAATCCAAAAATCACAATCCAGTAGGGCAGAATCAGAGTCGAAAACCAGGGCAGCAATCACAGTACTCGTGGTCGGGCAAAAAACAGGTTTGGTACACAGGCACAGGTTTGTCAGGGAAGCAAAAGCCAAAATCCAGTGGGCGTAATCCAAACCGTTAACAGGGCAGCAAACACAAAACTCGTAGTCGGGCAAAAAGGGTTCGTAAACAGATGCAGACAATAGTACCAAAAAGCAGAGCCAAAAATCGTAAGTCGGACGGTCCAGTCAGAAGAGTAACACTATGAGTGCAAGGCGAAGATGATAGCAGCACAGGTAAACAAGAGAAACGTTCTGACAGGGAACTGCTGTGAAAAGACTGCTTAAGTACACTCAAGGGAAGTCACATGCTATGATCAGGGACAGGTGAATGGGATCAGACTAATTACGTGGGAGCAAACACAAGGGAGAACCTAACCACATGAAATTGGCAAAAGCCAAAACGCGGACAGGGATCACGAGACAACCTATAGACAAAACATACAGCTCCGGTTAGGGAGTTCTAATGTGCACAGATAATGAGAGGCAGGACAGAGTAGAGCAGGTGCGGAGGATCCGCTGAATTGCAGCAAAGACTAAGAGAAGGCAAGAGGCGGAGACTAGAACAGGGCGAGTGCTGAGAGCTTGTTAATCAATTAATAAGTGCAGCTATACAATCCCTAGTGCTCATTAGTAAGTTAGTATTATATACAATGTTAGTCTTGGTTAGTATCAAAACAAAAATAACAAACTGTTAATATGGGTTAGTAAAATAGAAAAGCAAGGCGAAGGAAGCAAACGAGATTAGAAGGAATGTTTGAAACCCAGAAACCATGAAATCACCTAAACATGTGACACGCAGGACTTGGGGCGAAGCTGTAGCTCAAAAGACCAGACAGGGGAGACAAAGTGCAATGAAGGGCATGGGCAAAATAATGACATGGACCCAATCCATCTTTATTTATAAAGAATCTAACAGAAAAATAATGGATCTAATACATAAAAGGGTAAATGGCAAAAAAAAAAAATCATGGTGTTAAAAGCAAAGAACTAAAACATTCATTCCAAAGGGAAAAAAAACAGAACAGGCAGCTGGTCAGACCTGGCATGGGAGAAACATAACAGGGCATGGCAAAAAAACAGAACATGGGAGAAACATGGCAGAAACAGAGCAGGCATGAAACATGGGAAAAAAAACAGAACAGAATCATAACACTTTATGATTGAACAGACGATTGGCCACAAGATGGGTAAGGACTCTTCAGAGTACGGTTGTCTAATGAAAAGTAAACAATCAAAGTATATGCATGACCCAGAGACTTAAAGGAAACCATGAAAAATTGTGCATACTTGAAATTTTCATCAGTTTACTCAACTTCTATTGCGAGAAATAGCCTGGAATCAGGTATGTGGCAGGTTTAGCAGGAAGTAAAATTTTGAGCACCTGGTGATTAGACAGGTTTAGGACACAGCTTTTTTTGTGTTTGATGTTGTATGTTAATATGCAGCAGTCAAGTTACACAGTATATTGGACTGATTTACAACTGTGGACAATAAAGAGATTTTTTTCTCTCCCTGGTATAGCAAAAAAAAAAAAAAAGTAGGACTGCCATCTTTGCTTCTGGTTCAGGACAGCCACAGAGTGTGCTGGTTTTTGTCATTACTTATTTCATAAGTGTTCAACTAAAACCCAGGAAATGGTCACAGCATTACATCAAATGGAAAGTATCTAGATTTTGTACATCATTTTATACACATTTTGTAGCAATTCACATTTATGGTTGTTGGAAACCGTAAGATCTCCACTAGCATTTAAAATAGGACTGAAGTTCCACAGGTTTGAATACAGCAGCTGCTTTAGATGGACCCATGTATGGTTCCATAGGTTTTATGGAATTAAAGCAGTCTATTACACTAGTAAAACACATTGCTTGGTTACTCGGGTTCAAACTGATTGATGATATCAAGGCAGAAGCCAGGTTCAGGACCCAGGCTGTAGGGTCTTAGTAACCCTCATCCCAAAAACATTTGATATAACACCACAATATATGGCTGGGATCCATTCATACATACATACGAGGTTGATCATGTTCACAGGGGATATTGTTTATCTACAACCTCTTGTCACAACTTGGCTCCAAGGTAGGACAAAGAGGAAAAGAGCACACGTGACCATTAAACTTATATTTATTGTAATCAAATATTACAAAGTCAGAAACCTAAAAATAGTATGAATCAATACATCAGCAGGGTAGTTCATTAGACAACTAACTGAACACAAAACAATACAAAGCAAACCAAACCAAACCAGACTAAATCAGCTGCCCAAAAGGAGAGAGAGAGAGAGAGAGAGAGAGAGAGAGAGAGAGACAGAGAGATTGATTGATTGATTGATTGATTGATCGATTCCAGCTGCTTATATAGTTAATTTAGGAACAAGCTCCCAGGTTTTTTGCAACAGGGATCAACTCCACCCACACCAGAAAGCCCAATCAGGAAGTGTTGGGGTTGTCACATCCCCCTCCTGAGGATTCAGGTTCCTCCAAGAATCATCTATTCATCTTTCCTCCCGGTTCCTCAAGTTGCAGAAAGCTCAATATCTATAGGAACAAAAGAGAGTTAAGAGTCGGGGAGAAAAGCAAGCAATCATAAATCAGTGGTGCACGAGACAGTGCATCAGCCACCAGGTTGTCAGTATCTTTCATGTGGCACATATCCAAATGGTAAGACTGCAAAATTAATGCCCATTTCATCAACCGCTAGTTTGGATTGGAAAGTGATCGCAGAAATGTTAGGGGGTTATGGTCTGTATACACAACAAGGGGAGCGCTTGCTCCGATATATACGTTGAAGTGTTGCAATGTCCAAACTAAAGCCAGAGATTCCTTCTCTATCACAGAGTAGTTTAACTGGAATGATTTGAACTTTTTTTATAAAAAATAGCTCACTGGTTTGACCACACCTTTTGCATTAGCTTGCAATAAAACTGCTCCAGCAACAACATTGCTGGTATCGACTAGTGACTGAAACGGCTTCCCCAAACAGGGAACAGCAAATACAGGGGCCGAGCACAGCATGGACTTTACTCTCTCAAAAGCCACCTGATACTTCGGTGGCCAAAGGTACTTCACATCACATCACCATTTCAACATGCACATTGCGATGACCAAAGCGCAAAACCTCCTGTCTGCAGAATTTTTCTGATTGGCGGATTTCACTTTGGATGAGCAGCGTTCCTTGTTCTCATCATCCAAAGTGAAATTCGCCAATCAGAAAAATTCTGCAGATAGGAGGTTTTGCGCTTTGGTCATCGACTGTAAGATGAGCCCCAACCACCCTTTTAAACAGTGCCTCCATCTTCTTGAGATGCTCCTCCCAAGTGTCACTATAGATGATTACATCATCCAAGAACACTGCACAGCCCAGCAAACCGGATACAACCTTTCCCATTAACCTCTGAAAGATGGTAGGTTCATTAAGCAACCCAAAGGGCATCACAGTGTTACCATAAAAGCAAAATGGAGCAATAAAGGTGCAAACTTCTTTTACCCGTTTTGTCATTGGAACCTTTCAGTACCCTTAAAGGAGGTCAAACTTTCTCACATATTTAGCTGCCCAAACTTGATCAATGCAGTCCTCCATTCTTGGTAAAGGATAAGAGTCTGGTTTTGTAACAGCATTAACTTTACGATAATTAGTGCATAGCCTAAAAGTTGCATCAGGCTTTCTTACCAATATACATGGAGATGACAAATCAAACTAAACCAGCTGCCCAGAAAGAGAGAGAGAAAGAGAGAGAGAGAGAGATTGATTCTAGCTGCTTACTGTATATAATTAATTGAAGAATAAGCCCACAGGTGTTAGCCTTCAGCTGATGAACTTCCTGTTTCCTGTAACAGGGATCAACTCCTCCCACACCAGACAGCCCAACCAGGAAGTGTTGGGGCTGTAACTTTCCAAAAACTGCTCAACTAAATTCATTGAGCTTATAAATGTGCTTTATAGGGACCCAAAGCGTGTGCATCTCATGCTCTGCTTCCGAAAATGTAAAACTTTTCATGATTTTTCAGGGGTTTGAACTAAGGTAAATTTTGTTGAGTTTCCCAGATGCGAGAGCGTTTGTGTCCTATGGACCCAAATTATCGAGTTTTTAAATGAAATACCAAAGACCACAGATTTAAACTGCTTTGAATATTTTACATTTTGTAGTGAATGGCATTTCAGTAAAGCTCAGAGTAAACATTATCACGCTTGCTAAGCTCTTACTAGCGTGGGGTTGGCGGTCCAGTCAGGCGGCACAGTCACAATATGGTCTCCCCTGGCCTCTGTGACTTCCTCTCTGTGTTGCCATTTTTCATTCTCCACCTATATGTTATGCAGGTGGTGTCAAATTGATGGCAAATTGATAAATTCATGGGCTACTGGATTATTTTGGGCTGAAATGCAGAGGAGTGTGTTTTAAGTGGTAAGACACCAGGGAGGCTGAAGGCTTTGCTGTACAGAGGAACGCTAACATGGGCACTTTCCCATGATCCTCTGAGCACCACAGGCACGAGCCATTCATTTCCACAGCAAATGGGACTACTGCTGAAATCCGAAAAGCTCAGGCATTCTTATTCACATCTCCTGCTGTTTGTAAAAATGCAGTTGTGCACTGAGAGCACCTTTTCTGAGTCAAATATATCTATCAAAACAAAGATTATTACTCTGAACTCTGATCCTCAAAACTATACCAATAGCTGACTCCAAGTGAAATCAAAAGCGTATATTAACAGCACTGTTCTGTATATTGAGCTCTCTTTGATGGATCGCAAATGCCCAAACCTTGCCGAGGGTGATACTAGGCTATATGCATCATGATACACACTTGTGGTTGCAGCCATAGATCAAATACAGTCAACAGAGTGAGCGCGCAAAACTGGTTCTCCCTTTGCATGTTCATGTTACAGACAGCAGAGGCAAAGAGTATCCGTTGGTTTGTTTACTGGAAGTGCATGTTCTGACAGAATAGACCTCCTTTAAGCTCCAGCGCGTCAGCCAATCACACGTAAGAAATAGGCAACAATAGCAATAGTGCCACAGGAGGCAAAGTTTGTACATTTATTTACAATCCCTCGAATTGTGAACATCCATCCATCCATTTTCTAAACTGCTCCTTCCTCATTAGGGTCGCGGGGGAGCTGGAGCCTATCCCAGCTGACTCTGGGTGAAAGGCAGGGACACACCCTGGACAGCTCACCAAACCATCACAGAACGCACACACCATTCACTCTGGCACTCTTTCTTACAGGGAATTTGGAGTATCCAGTTGAAGAGCCTAATGCTAAAATATGTCTGGACTGTGGGAGGACCTGGAGTGCCTAGAAGAAAACCCACACAAACACCGAAAGTACACACAAGCTTCACACAGAAAAGTTCCAGGTTGGATTTGAATCCACAAACTTTTTGCCGTGAGGCTACAGTGCTACACACTGCCCTCATTTTCAAACAAAATAAAGAAAAAACAAGAAAATTGTGATACAAACTGTACATTCAGCCTTATTTTGTGTTTCTTTTATATCTCCATTATTTTTCCAACCCTTATGCAATGAAGTATGAGTGAAAAGAATTGCTCCTTATTCCCAGTTTAGGATTAATATGCCGTTAATAAGCCCTCAAGTGCCCTTGATGTGCAGCCATTACATTACATCTCTCTGAGCAGGGCTGCATACTTCAGGACATCATTGGATGAACTCACTGCATACTACAGATTGAGAAAATATTAGTCCCCCAGGCAGAATACAAGTTTGAGGAACTCTCCTGTCTGTCAACCCCCAGGCCAAATGCACAAATGATGTCCTTTAATTGCTTTGTGTGTGTATAAGCGAGTATAAAATATACAATTTGGATTGTTCACATTCACAATTGCTTTAGTGAATGGAAAACAATATAAACAGAACCCTTTGTAAGCCCATTAGAAGGACTTTACACTGTCATCTCGGGAGTGCAATTTTCTCAGCATCTCTCCATCCCTATGAGAATGCAGACAACATCACTGGGCTTTTACTTTCAAAAGAAACATTATCAACAGCACACAGTGGCTCTGCGGCCCTTGTGTAATTGTGCTGTTGATCCTGTAAAGCGTTCCCAAATTAACCTCCATAGCTCTACAGGACTCATCAATGGATAAAGCTCAGTCTAGCACAGCATCATTTATTACGGGTGAGTCGAACGTCCTTTAGAGTGTTTTCAGAATTACAATCTCCCGACCTAAGTGGTGATAATGCCACAAAATAAAAACAATCATCAGAGAGTGCATTACAGCTGTTTTCATGATGTGGGTCGGGGGCGATGTACATCGGGCAGAACAATTCCTTTTATTTCCACTCATTATGCCACACACATCCCACCTGCCCATAACAGTCTGTCCCAGACAAATAACAAACGCCACCCTGGCGGTTCGGTTCTTCAAGCTTTTCAGTGGTTTGCATCATGCAACAAACCCTGTAAGGTTACACTGGCATCATATTCTCTTTCATTGTAATCTTTTACACAACTATACATACATCCCAGAGATCAGTTTGACATTTCAAAGGGGTTTTTCCTCACAGATATTCTTCAATCATCCTTTGCAGTGGTCTTTTGGTCTACCTGGTTGTTTACAACAGCTGAACTCACTAGGGTGTTGATGCCTCAGAACAATGTTTCAAACGGTTGATTTTGACGTATCCAAAGTTTTGGCCCCGTTTGTCAGATTTTTCCACCCCGTGATACACTAGCTTACTGACTTTGATACCTCCTCAGTCCACATGTCGAGAAACTTGGAACAGCAACAGGCTTTGAATCACTCGTTTCCATTTTGTTGGATTTCTTGGGCATGTTAGAAACAGAACAACTCGCATCTGAAAAGCCAAAGTACCCAAAAGGAGGGGGACTTAATTCCTGCATGCTTTAGCCAGCACAGATGTAAAACTTGATTTTGAAAGTTCAAATGACACTAATAACTAGTGTTTTAAGATTTTCACCACTCTTAATTACTGCAGTTGAAGGTTAAACTCAGTTTCTACCAAAAGTGACAAACGTACTAGGTTTTTCCAGATCACTGGAGAGTTCTGTTGCTTCACAGTGAGAAGGCTGTGTTACGAAGCCCTGAAAGCTTCCTGCTGAAAAGGCTTCCTGCTGAAAACCTTTAAGAAGTCAGGTGACGTCGTATAAAAAGCCAGACATAGGTACCACGTTAAGCGTAGGACTCCCATGCAAATGAACAAAGTTCAGATCCCATGTAAAACCATATATTGATTGATTACTTTCAGACTCAGTTGACATTGTTCTCAGTTTTATTTATAATTTTCAGTTCTCTGTTACTGTTTGGTTGACTTGAGCATCAAAACTATTTGGTTAGGTATGGGAAACAAAACTACCTTTTTAGGTTTGGACACCAAAGCTCTTTAGTTAGGTTTAGGAAAATATCATGGTTTGGGTTGAAATAGATCCTTTCATAATGTTAACCACGTCCTCAAAAGGCTTTTTAACTGAAAGGTTTCTGGCAGAAAGCCTCCGAGGCTGAGTTCTCCCATGTTCTGTCTCTGATGGGTCTGCAGTCTGAATGGAACATGGATGGGGGTCTAGTGTGCCAACATTCTCTTCAAGTACTGCATATTCACTAAACTAAGTTGTTATGCTTTTAAGAGATTTTCAAGGGATTGTCTCCTCCAGGTGAGGGCTGGGATACATGACTACTACAACCCCAATTCCAAAATAGTTGGGACAAAGTGTAAATTGTGAATAAAATCAAAACACAATGGGTCTCATTCATGAAACGTGAGCAGAACGAATTTGTGTGTAAACTGTTCGTAGACGGAAATTTACGTGCATCTCCGCATTCATCAATATTTTAGTAGCTCCGATCTTTTCGTAGCTACTAACAAAATCTACACATGCTGCTGACCACGCGTAGTGCTTGTGTAAATTTAAGAATGCACATAAATAATGCTTGTCACTATTGGAAATTACAATTTTAATTTATTTTGCGCTCTGTTATGTACACAATACGCAGATGCCTTTGAAACACGTGATATAGCCTAAACATGACAAATGATTAAAAATATAACACATTTAGTTAAATTACTTGGCAATTGGCAGATTTAAGATCCAGATTAGGTTCATGATTGTGAAGATGTGAATTGACTCAATCGATTACACATTCTTTCTACATGTTGAATGATGATAATAAAAAAATAAAAGTGGAGGCATGTCGCTGTCTCCGTCAGGTATAATTCCTGACAGAGAGGTCTCCCCAATTATGCCAGCGATGCGCTCGTCTGCGGTTGATAGTTTGTCCCATGAATAACAAAAAGTCGCAAGTGACATTCCTGATGAAACCTGTTTTTCTGCACCACGTGGTGCCCTGTCACACCACTGCTAACACATGAAAATAAAATGTTTTTTCTTAACTCCACTTCACCCAAAATTATTTCTATCTCCGCTTCAGAATAATTCTTTTGCCTTTCTCTCTCTTTCTTTGTTTGCGCCATAACTGACAGGTCGACTGGATGCATCTACACCTCCTTATATGGTGGTCATTGACAATTCATGGGCGGGGATTTATGCTAATAGCTGATTATCGGGAGTGCGCTGTCACTTTACGATGGATTAGCATTCATGATCATACACACGTGTTTATGATCAGATCTGAGTTTCCCGCGGTGTTCATGAATCCGGAGTAGGTTTTTAGTAGCATAGGCTTTTATGTGCAAATCTACGCACAAATTTACTAACGTTTCATGAATGAGACCCAATGACTTTCAAATCACACCAGCCAGTATTTTATTCACAATAGAACAGAGATAACATAGCATATGTTGAAACTGAGAAATTTTACAATTTTATCCACAAAATGAACTCATTTCAAATTTGATGGCTGCTACAGGTCTCAAAAAAGTTGGGACAGGGGCCTGTTTACCATGGTGTAGCATCCCCTATTCTTTTTAACACAGAATGAAGGTGTCTGGGCATTGAGGAGACAAGTTTCTTGAGTTTAGCCATTGGAATTTGATCCAACTCTTGTTTAATACAGGCTTCCAGCTGCTGGAGAGTTTTGGGTCTCCTTTGACGGACTTTTCGTTTAATTATGCGCCAAATGTTCTCAATCAGTGCAAGATCAGGACTGCAGGCAGGCCAGTTCAGCATGCGGACTCTTCTTCTACGAAGCCATGCTGTTGTAATAGCTGCAGTATGTGGTTTTGCATTGTCCTGCTGAAATACACAAGGCCTTCCCTGGAATAGACGTCATCTGGAGGGGAGCATATGTTGCTCTAAAACCTTTATATACCTTTCAGCATTCATGGGGCTTTTTAAAACATGCAAGTGTCCCACACCATATGCACTAATGCATCCCCATACCATCAGAGATGCTGACTTTTGAACTGAACACTGATAACAGGAGGGGTGGTCTTTCTCCTCTTTAGCCCGGAGGACACGACGCCCATGATTTCCAACAAGAATGTCAAATTTGGACTCGTCTGACCACATAAGACTTTGCCACTTTGCCACAGACCATTTTAAATGAGCCTTGGCCCACAGAGCACGGCGGTGCTTCTGGATCATGCTCAACAATGGCTTCCTTTTTGCATGATGGAGTTTTAGGTGGCATCTGTGGATGGCACAGCGGACTGTGTTTACAGACAGTGGTTTCCTGAAGTATTCCTGGGCAAATTTAGTAATGTCAATGACAGAATCATGCCGGTGAGTGATGCAGTGGCGTCTGAGGGCCCGAAGATCATGGGCATCCAGTAAAGGTCTTCGGCCTTGTCCCTTATGCACAGAGATTTTTCCAGTTTCTCTGAATCTTTTGATGATGTAATGCACTGTCGATGATGAGACCTTGAAAGCCTTTGGAATTTGACGTTGAGGAACATTGTTTTTAAAGTATTCCACAATTTCTTTATGCAAGCCTTCACAGGTTGGAGAGCCTCTGGCCATCTTTACTTTTGAAAGACTCAGCCACTCTAAAACATCCCTTTTATAGCCAATCATGTTACACACCTGATGCCAGTTAACTTAATTACTTGCTAAATATTCTTTCAGCTGATTCTCTTATATATTAATTGCTTTTTCAGCCCTTTTTTGCCTGTGTCCCAACTTTTTTGAGACCTGTTGAAGTTAGAAAATTTGAAATAAGCTCATTTTGTGGATAAAAATGTGAAATGTCTGAGTTTCAACATTTTTAAAATGTTATCTATGTTCTATTGTAAAAAACATATTGGCTCATGTGATCTGCAAGTCATTGCATTTTAATTTTATTCACAATTTACACTTTGTCCCAACTATTTCAGAATTGGAGTTACCATATTTTATTAAATCCTGCTTTATTGTACAGCACTTCTACAAAAAAATGCAATGAGCCCTAATTTGACGACCTTAACGCAGACAGCAGACACAAATGCAGACGGTATTGCAAATCAAAACTGGGCAAGTCTAACTTCACTTAGATAATTTTGTGATTGGAGGCAGCAGCACAACTGTGGCACTGACAAATTCATTACCTCTGGGTGAGGTGGGGGTTTGGTTCCATCAAGGCCAATCAGACCAACTGCTGTCATCCCCTTTAAAACCAGTGTGTTAATGCCATAGCGAACTGGCTATTTTGTCAGGCGAAGGACAAGCTTGTATCACTGCTACCTCCTTCAGTCCACTGCAAAATGTACCCCATTGTTGTGAGCGGTTCTATGATATGAGGTGAAAAGGAAAGCAAAACTAGCATCAATGCATTCTGTATGAATATGGGGCGTCTAAACCATATACAAAACAGCACTCGTGGGATTACTTCCCATGAAACCAAAATTAAGCAAGTGTTGGCAATAAAAGGCGGCCTGGGTGAATCAAAACGCAACCGAGTTTTCTGACATGGAAATTGCACAGCATCAGCATTATTCATTGACACACACTCTAATGCACAGTTCAACCCTCTGAGTCGCAAACACATTTGTGGCAGAGCAAGAAAATACCACACTGGGCAAGGCGACACACAGCGAGCCTAGTTGAGCTGAACAGCCTGTTCTTGCCACTCATGTTATGTTCTAGGCCTTTTGCAATGGACTGTACAGTGAATAACGTTACCGCCGCATGTGTTTCCGTTCGTGAAGGAAAGAACATGTGGCCCATTATCACAAGGTGCTTCAGACCAATAAGAAGAGATTCCCAGGAGCATAACAGAGGTGAAAACGTCGAGGAAAAACTCTTTTACTGGAGGAGAAACAAACTCACCCAAGAGAAAAGAACTTGCCTCCAGGAAAAAACTATGAGCAAATCCTGGCTCAGCGAGAAGGGGGTTCTTCTGCCTCAGGGCAGCCTGGGGGGCGGTCTGGAGGATAGTCCAGTTTTGGGCTTGAACAGGGGAATGCCTGATGATGAGGGCACTTCAGGGCCTGGGAACCAGCCATTGCAGAGGAAAGGAGGGTTTGACGATCTAAGATTGCTATACAATCATGATACAGCCTGGGAAACTATGTAAGAGTTTCAGGAGGTCTGTTGCTGTTGCTGTTGCTGACCTTTTGGCTGTGCTGTAGCGCTGTTCGTTGGTGATCATTCTGCTTGAGTTGAGACAGAGGAAGACGTGTGGGATTGAAGCTGAAGATTTATTCTTTTTAAACGGGGTTTTCTGAAAATAATTTGTGTGTTAAGGCTCAAACAGTAATAGAGATGAGACGATTTGCTCCCGAGGTATAACCTTTGTCGCATTAGGGGCAGGGAGAATCTTCCTCCGTCTTTTTCCCCTTTTTCCCCCTGTAACAACTCGGTGAGCAAACAGCCAAATTAAGTCGCTAATCTGGTCAAACAAAGGCAACGGGGGTTTTTTGGGGTTTTTGGGGGGGGGTTTCAGTCTCCCAGGAGCAAAGTAAGGTAAAGTAAAATAAATTTAAACGCTAAATTTAAAGAATAAATTAAACGCTAAATAATTGTCTAAGTGAATTGTGCAATATACAAAGTAAAACAGTTGTTTTCAAGGACTGAGGTACTGTTTCCTGGTTTTTCTGTGGCTGATTTAGCTAACGAACCCCAGCAAGCTCTCAACGCCAAGAATATTATCGAATTACCTGGATATCTAACTATAACCCGGCTTGGTTTCATACTTGGTCGCTTGCCTTTCATACAGTCTTCTAGCCAATAAATATTGACGTTCACGGGGGTTTTTTAGTCCCCTTCGTTCTCTATCCTGACCGCATTACCGCATAAACGCATTTCAAAGCTTGAATAATAATGCAAACCAGGGTTTTTGTCTTTTTCACATTTTATTATTACCTAAGGGCTCTTCTGATTAAACACATTGTAAATTACCCTATCTTTGTATTTTTCTCAGGTTGCTGTGCCTTGATCAGCTGATTAAAGTTTAACTGCTTGTTTGAGTGCTCAGCGACAGCTTGTTGGGGGAGGTACTGTGTTTAGTTCGCTCACATAGTAAACGACTTGTTTATTCGGTCCGTTTTAATTAAAGGTAACTGGGGCTTTACTCTTTTCTCGGTTACCCTTGGTTGTATTTGTGGCTAGCTAGCTAGATAAGTACTGTTTGCATTTTTGGCTGGGGATCTGAGATTTAGTATTAAGTTAGTAGGGCAGCAGTCACTTGAGTCGTCCATTCGGTTTGTTTGGAATTTAAACGGTAAGTTTTACCGGAGTGCTCCGCCTCCTCCCTCCTCCAGTTTCTCCTGGACGTTGTAGCCAGTCTGTTTTATCTGGGTTCTCAGCTAAGCCCTGTGATATTTTTAGGTTAATATATTAATAGTACTGGGACTAGATAAACTCAAGTCGGCTTATTAGGAGTGCTTATTACATATAGAGTTTGGCTCAATTTTGTATTTCATTTCTGTTAACTGAAACTAAGCCCCTGTTAAAATAGGCTAATAATCCATTTACCTAGTTTTCCCACGGTTTCTATTGTGACTGCTGGTTAGGGCTTCTTAGGTTAATAAATTAATAAATTGTGGTTCCTCAGCTTCTGTCTCGGCATTAGTAATTTTCTTTTATCTAGGGTGAACGAGGTCATTAGGTACTGGGTTCAAAATGTGGCCAAAACTATGTGACGGTTGCAGGATGATCGCGCTTTTGGAAAGAGATTTCCAGGGTGGGTTTGTCTGCCACCGGTGCCAGCTAATTGAGCATCTGGAGAGCAAGATCCTTGATCTTCAGGGCCAGTTGGCGGCACGACATAGTTCACAATCAGTAGAGTTCCTAGAGGAACTAAGTAGTATGTCGTTTAGAGAAATGGTGTGTACGCCAAAGCAGGGTGGTACAGGGATCCCAGAGCAGGCAGGGAGAGAAAGTTGGGTGACTGTAGGTTGACAGCAGGCAGGAAAGGGCGTGCACGCCCACAGCGACAGCTCCTCCAGTGGTTGAGGTGTCCAGCCAATTCCGGCCCTTGCAGGAACTCGAATTGGCCCCTGACCCTGAGAGTGAGGGAACTGATGAGCAGCAGGGCACCCTGTTGGCCTCTTCCCCTCAGAAAAGAGAGTTAGTGATAGTGGGGGACTCAATACTTAGAGGAATAGATAGCTTAGTCTGTTTGCGCGACAAGGAGTCTCGTACGATTGTGTTGCCTGCCTGGTGCCCAGGTAGGAGACCTCCTGGAGCGTGCGGACAAGCTCCTGGCCAGAGCGGGGAGGGATCCAGTTGTCATGGTCCATGTTGGGACAAATGACATAGGTAAGGGTAGGTTTGAGGTTTTGCAAGGCAAATTTGTGGAATTAGCTGAGAAGCTTAGGAGCAGATCCTCAACGGTAGTGTTCTCCAGGATTCTACCGGTACCACGTGCAAGCAGAGGAAAGCAGAATTTTATCTGGAGGTTTAACAAGTGGCTACGAACCTGGTGTAGGAAAGAGGAGTACAGGTTTATGGGGCAATGGAACTTTTCCTGGGACAGGGGTGACCTGTTCAAGCCTGACGGGCTGCACCTGAACCGGAGGGGTACCTTTGCACTGGGTCAGCGTATGTTGAGGGTAGCACAGGATTATTTAAACTAGGGACTTGGGGGGGCAGGGAGGTTAGTGAGTGTGACACATAGGGAAATGCAGACTACCCTGATGGAAGCTGACAACGTTACATGCACTATTGATGATATACTTTTAAAGTAACAAAGCGTAGTGGGGGGCTTGAAGCAGCGGCTGCATGGGTAATCAAGGGGGAAGAGCATTAGTAATAACCTGAAATGTTTTTATTTAAATGCAAGAAGCATAAAAAATAAATTTCCAGAGCTTGAGGCCGTTATGATTAGTGAGGGCTATGACATAGTTGGGATTACAGAGACATGGCTCAGTGAAGAGGATGGAGATGAATATAATATAGAAGGTTATAAGCCCTTTAGGAAGGATAGATGTAATAGGCGAGGAGGGGGCGTAGCAATCTATGTGAACGAAAACATAAATGTACAGGAAATTCCCGAAATTGAACATTTCTTGCCCTGTGAAGATATCTGGGTCAGGCTCATTGGTAAACACGAGACAGGTTTAAACATAGGAGTATGCTATTGACCACCAGCTTTGGACAGTACAGTCAATGAAATGCTTTTTAAGAGGATTACGCAAGCTTGTAGAGGTGGAGGGACTATTATTATGGGAGACTTAAATTATCCTGGGATCGATTGGGAAATGGTGAAAGGACAGGGTAGGGGGCAGGAAGAATTTCTAGATGTCATAAATGATAATTTTTTGGTGCAGTATGTTAATAAACCTACAAGAGAGAAGGCAATTTTAGACTTAGTGCTCTGTAATGACCCAGACAGAATTAGCAATGTTGAGATATTGGAGCCACTTGAGACAAGTGATCACTCTGCTGTTAATTTTGATGTTTCATGGGAAGTTAAAAAGGTGTATTCAAAAACAAAAATTTTCAATTTTAGGCGAGCAAACTTTGACAGGATGCGCTCATATCTAAGTGAAATAAAATGGGAGACACTCCTGGACTGTGAGTCTGTAAATGAGATGTGGGAAAGATTTAAGGGGGTTTTACTTGATTCACAATGCAAATTCATTCCAAAGGTGTCCAAAAGTAAGCTGAAAAAGCAGAATCCTCAGTGGATGACCAAAAGTATTCGTAGGATCTTGAGGGAAAAGAGGAATCTTTAGAAGATGTACATAAAGGATAACAATGAGAACACTAAGGCTGAATACTGTAAAATGCGGGCTGTGGTCAAAAAAGAGCTGAGGAATGCTACAGGACTGTATGAAAGACAAATTGCAGAGGGGGCAAAAACTAACCCTAAGCGCTTCTTTCACTACTGTAGCAGAAAAAGGAAAGTCAAAGAGCAGGTTAAGTGCATAAAGAATAAAAATGGATCGCTGCTATATGATAACAAGGATATTGCGGATGCCTTAAACAGTCACTTTGTTGAGAATTTTACCTCAGAGTGGGTCTTTATTCGGCCAAAGGGCATGTTAAATGCTCAAGATTATTTAGCGGAAATTGAGGTTAGGGATAACGAAGTATTAGACAAGTTGCATCAACTAAAGGCAGATAAGGCGGCGGGTCCTGATGGCTGATATCCTACAGTGCTCAGGGAAGTTGGTGAGATCATCTTTAAGCCGCTATCCGCCATCTTCAGACGGTCTTTAGAAACTGGAGAAATACCAAATGGTTGGAAACAGGGCAATATAATACCAATATATAAGAAAGGGGACCGTACTGAGCCAGGAAATTACAGGCCAGTCAGTTTAACTTGCATTGTGTGCAAAATATTGGAATCTATCATAAAAGATGAGCTGGACTTATTTCTTGAACGTAACAGTCTCTTGAGGGATCGCCAACATGGTTTCCGTAAGGTAAGGTCATGCCTGACAAACCTTATGGAATTTTTTGAAGAGGCCACCAAGACTTATGACCAGAGCAGGGCTTATGACATCATATACTTGGATTTTCAGAAAGCATTTGATACAGTACCGCAGAAGAGACTAATTTTTAAAATGAGCTCCATTGGAGTTACAGGGGGTATTCTGGAGTGGATTCAAAACTGGTTACAGGACAGAACACAAAGAGTGGTGGTCAATAGTATCTCATCTGAGCTAGGTATGGTGGGGAGTGGCGTCCCCCAGGGATCGGTGTTGGGACCCCTGCTGTTCCTCATCTACATTAATGACCTTGATAGGAATATTGAGAGCAGATTAGTTAAATTTGCAGATGATACTAAATTGGGGGGTTTGGCAAATAGTTTAGAGTCCACTAAAGTGATTCAGGATGATTTGGATAGAATCCAGAATTGGGCAGAAATGTGGCAAATGAAATTTAATGTAGCGAAATGTAAAGTTGTACATGTAGGTAATAAAAAAATTAGACGGGATTATTTCATGGGAGGTTTAAAACTGGAATCTGCTCCACACGAGAAAGATCTGGGAGTGATTGTTGACCAAACCCTCACAGGCTCTCGCCATTGTGCCGTAGCAGTTAAAAAAGCCAATCGGATGCTGGGATACATTGCCAAAAGTATTGAGTACAAATCTAAGGAGGTGATGCTTCTTTTGTGCAACACATTCGTCAGACCACATCTGGAGGATTGTGTACAGTTCTGGGGACCATACTCTAAGAAAGATATAGAGGCTCTAGAGAAACCTCAGAGAAGAGCCACTAAGCTAATTTCAGGTATAAAAGATGAAAGCTATGAGAAGAGGCTGAAGATCCTTATTCTCTTTAGTCTTAGGAAAAGGAGACTAAGGGTTGATTTGATTGAGGTCTTTAAATATGTTAAAGGGATTAACAAAGTGAATTATGTAGGATTCCTTCGACCAAGTGTTGTTAGCAGAACTCGGGGTCACAAATGGAAGTTGACCAAAGGTAAATTTAGCACTGATATTCGGAAATATTTCTTCACCCAAAGAGTAATTTCGATGTGGAATAGCTTGCCTGACCATATTGTTGAGGCAGAGACCTTGGGAGTTTTCAAGAGCAGGCTTGACTTAAAGCTAGATACCATTGAGTCATTGAGTATCTGAAGGGATATATTCGCAATAGTATAAAGAAACTGGTGAGCCTAGTTGGGCTGAACGGCCTGTTCTCGCCATTCATGTTATGTTATGTTATGTTATGTTATGTTAGGTCAGAGGGCATTCAAAATGACTGCTTTCACTCACTTTCATCTCACTCCAGATTCTTTACGAGCTCCTGAGCATAATCATCACACAACACAATAATTAGCAGAGTAAAACTTGGCAGTGTTATGTTCACATGTTGGACTACCATTTAATATAAGTAATTTACATGTAAAATCACACTTAATGATTCTCGCCAAGCACGTAGCTGGCTGTTGGCTGCAGGGGTCTATTACTTACATTTAGACTATGTGCTGTTTGTGTGTCTCTCATACCATACGGTTACTGTTTGCAACCATTTACAGCCCACATCTGAGGTGGAGAGCGAATGAAATAACATTTCAGTCCAGTTAAATTGCATAAGAACAGTTAAGTTTGTGAAGCGACAGGTGATGAATTAAGACTCATTATCTACTCCTTTTTTTTTTTTTTTTTTTTACAGCAGAAGCTTGTTTGACCTGCTAGACCTCGGTAAAAATTGAGCACAGCAGTAGTTTGCCAGCAGCCATACCACTATTCAATCTGCTCCAGCCACGCATGGCTGAAGCTAAGCAGGTGTGGGCTTGGTTGGTACTTGGATGGGAGACCATCTGGGAAAACCAAGTTGCTGCTGGAAGAGGTGTTGGTGGGCCAGTAGGTTGCGATCTTCCCTCTGGTAGAATAATCCCCAATGCCCCAGTGCAGTGATGGGGACACTGTACTGAAGGAGACGCCGTCTTTCGGATGAGATGTTAAACCGAGGTCCTGACTCATTGTGGTCATTAAAGATCCTATGACACTCTTTGATAAGAGTAGGGTGTTCCCCGGTGTCATGGCTAAAGTCCCAACCTGGCTCTTTCGACCTGCCACCTAATCATCCCCTGATCTAATTGGCTGTGCAAGTTGCCCTCTCCCTCTCCACCTCAACTCCCAGGGCTCCCTTGAAAAAAAGATTTCAATCTCAACGGGACTTCCCTGGTTAAATAAGGGTTAAATAAATTAAAAAATAAAAAAGTTCAGGCAGGCCACGGAGTGACGCCCAGCCCGCAAGCCTGCCTTCATTAGTGATGGTACAGATCACAGGCCAAGCCAACATCAGCGGACAGCTCAACTGATTCCCTCCAGGCACTCAACTGGCAAATCTTAAACAAGGCGGCCTATTTAAAAATGCTTTGCCTGCCTACTATTGCCCCTTTCTCTGCTCATTTACAACCCATCTACATCCCCAGCTAGCTACATAGGACCAGAAATTATAAAGACATATTGATATTTTACTAGTCATTGATGTGCAGAAGAAAACGCCGTATAATTCGTAGTGCAATGTATAACAAGGCTTTCAAAAATTAATTAGACTCTCGTCGGTTCTACCAATTAGTCTGACCAACTGTTGCTAATCGGGAGAGGTAAGCTGTGAGAGGTGTAGGTCATTCAGCAGTGAAAGGTGACGTTATTGCTGGTCCTGTGTTTATGCTGCCACGGGCCGCCACTGTTATATACTGAAGTAACGTTTCAGCCGGGGATCCTCTGACTTGTACTGACAATTCAACTGGCCCTCACTCCATTCCAGTCGACTGCAGTAATGTAACATAGGACTGGGGTAAATACACTCCAATAGAAGAAGAAGAAGAACGTACCCCTACTGGATCACTTCTGACATCTACCGCATGGAAGGGCAGGTTTTGGCTCTCCCTGCCTACTGACTTTTTGTGCGTACACAAGGTAGGGCAGGGAGACACCAGAACAGAGCAATGCTGCCAAACTCAAATATTGCAAATAAAACAGCTACAAATCATATAATTTAGGGTTTTGAGAAAGTGCACCTGACTGAACTTTATTAAGCTGTTTTCCCTCTTTTTCTCTCGCCTATAACTTTTTATTACACAGTACAAAACGAAATGGCTGCAATGCTTATCTAGCCAAGCCATGGTAGTGTCCGGAGACCACTGTAAGTCACTCTCCACAGTGCGGTCCTGACGCCTTGCAATACATATTTTGGGTGGTGAGTTACTGCAAAGCCCTGATAGCGCTATTGTAAAAAATAAATGCTTACCCTGCTCACAAGTTATGGTCCCAGACATCAATGTTGTTTATGACCTGTGTTCCCCCATAACAAAAGAGCCATTAATAATATATATCCTATCTTCAATAGCAGTGAAGTCAGTTTAGACAACTCATCAGTTTTGGTAAATTTCATGGAAAACTAAACTTTCCTAAAACAGCAGCAATATGCTACGTGACTTACATTGATCCTTGTAGTCTGATTTGGGTTGAAAAGCACTTAAACATGCCAGAGATCGCCATGACTCAGAGAAATTGTAGCTACACTCATTGTATTGACTTGACATTGTCATTTTCCATCAATAAACTGGTCAGTGTTTCAGTCACAGTTATTCTGCGACCCAGATCTCTGATAATTTAAGCTGCACTTTTATAGGTTTAACTGCTCAAAGAACAGCAGTCAGAAATAGTGCACAGAGTGGTATTGCAGTGAGCAGACTTCTTACAAATCAACGATCGACAAAAACCGATTCTGTTCAGCGCCTGATGAAAAGTGCATCTCCGGCGTGTTTTCCCTCGGTCGACACGCAGTAATTTGACTCTCTCCGGAAAGCAGCGGTGATTTATGCTAAATGGATTATGTGAGATTATGTGGTTCGATCGACAACACTGCCAGACAGAACCCTTGTTCGAAAGGATTAGGACAAAAGACGCCCAAATCCTGAAGGGGTATGTGCGGCCAGAAGTGCTCTGAAATTAAGAAAATAACCTTATTTCTTTTTTTACACTGGACCACCAATCAGAATAAGAGTCTGTACATTCTGAACACAATCACACAATAACATTGAGATGAACTGAACTGACTCCAAAGAAATTGCTTTTGAAGACATTCGGCCATTACCGGGAACTGGAGTCAATCCCAGCAATCCCTGAGTGAGGAGCAGACATATTCCCCATTCAGTCCGTCCAGCACAGAGCTCCTAAGCACACCGCTGTGACCATCCATTATCGACACGGCTTTCTCCTCACCAGGGTCGCTGGAGCTAGAGGGTCGCAGAGGAGCTGGGGCCTATTCCAGCTGACGATGGGTGAAAGGCAGGGACACACCCTGGACATCTCACCAATCCATCACAGGGCGTACACACACCATTCACGCACACACATCTTCAGAGTGTCTAATTAGCCTGACATGCATGTCTTTGGACTGGGGGAAGAAACCCACATGAACACTGGGAGAACATTCAAACTCCACACAGAAAGGCCTCAGGCTGGATCCGAACCCACGACCTTCTTGCTATGAGGTGGCAGCATTACCCGCTGCGCCAGCCTCATCGTGACCGCCCAAAATCGATGAATATTTTTCCCCATCACATCGGCTATTTCATGCATCCTTTGCAAATAATTCTTCAGCCATTCAGTGGTGACCATCAAGGTATACACGAGCATAAGGTATGTTCTGCATTACACTGTCTGAACTCTGTGCACTTCTATGTCATTAAGATGTATTTTTGAATAGTGTTGAGTGTTAGTCATTGACTTGTAATCCATTGGTCGTCTGACAACAATAAGAAGTAACTAACTCTTCAGTCTATGACTTCTTTAAAACTGAGATGGACTCTCTATCTGCAGTTCATGCGTCTATATTCTGTAAATAAGATTCACAGTATTGCTATCCTAGACTTTATAAAAAGAAGTTAATGTAATTTTGGCCATTGACTTCCCCCAGACTTGGGAAAAAGCATTTTACAGAGGTTCAGTTCTTTTGCGACGCCTTCAAAAGTTTGGACACAGAGTCAGCGCAGCGCAGCTGCCGAGTCCGGTGTCCAATAAGTTGGTTGATGCTGAGATGTACCTTGATCCTGATTTGTCTGCAAAACTTTTCTCTGTCGTACAAACAGTACAGTAGTTTAACAAATCTGCACACAAAGAAACAATTAGACAAAGAAAAAAGATATATTGAGCTTACATTCACTTGCAGGAAAAAAAAATCAACTTTGTATCTCAATCATTCAAGTTAACATTGAAATTAAAGGAGAGTAGGGTATTTCTGACCTATACTGTAGCTAGCCAGAGCGGTGCTTGTGTTTGGCATCTGTGTAAGAAGCCTGGAAATGTGCTCAGAAACAAAGGCTGCATCAAAAATCTTTTAACCTGGTGTGGTGGGAAAACAATCTTAAATACTGTAAAAATGAAAGTATTACTATAATCACAGTTCAACAGAATGTAGCCAGGTTCATATGGCCCTTTAAAAATACTGAGAGGGAGTTTGGAGCTGAGAAAGAGGCAAAAACTCATAAATCTGTCAAAAAACCTGATAAAGACGCTTCTGCAGAACCCTCAAGGCCGGCCTAGTGAGCTAACCCTCCGGAATGACCATATCGGTCAGCCTGGTCCCACTACCTGAGCATGCGCACCTGAGTGTTCTGGAACCATCCATGTCCTCAGATAACTTGCTAAACTTTAGGAGAACCCAAGGTTTGGGGGACTTAGGTGTGGTCTTCAAGCGTCCCTCGCGGCCAAAAATGAAGGTACACTATGATGTAATGGCAAACCTGTTGCTAAGGGAGGAGGGTCGCCATGGGACAATTTACCAATCAGAATTAGTAATATTAGGGAAGGTGGAGAGAGTCACATTTAATCCCACCTAAAGAAACGTGAAAAAAGGTAAATAAAAATGAGGGGTTGGACAGCTGAAGGGCAGTCGGCGTGGGGTGATTGATGAAGAATGGATGCTATGTGGTTTGCGCAGACCAGCCTGGGTTTCTTTGTGCTTCTTCTGTATAGATTTACAATAAACCCAACTACATCAGACTCTGGAGAATGGATCTATTTTTTGGAGATAGATTTGCAAGGGTCAGCGGAACACTTTGTCCACTTGCTCGGACTAAGTATTTTCCCACAACACTGGCAGCCCCTTTGCTCCGTACTTTTTTCTAAACCTCGCAAGAAAACGTCACACGAGTTACAATAAAGGTACAGGCAAAATTTGAAGGTACCTCGGGACATGTTTGAGAAAAATTGCAAGTCCTTTCCTTTCTTCTCACGAGCTTTACTGCTAATGGCATAACTAGTCCAGCAGGACTGCAATAATGAACAGCATATCGAATTGCTACTACTGCAAAGGATTGTGGTCCATAACTTATCATTCCCCTCTTCCAAGGCTGGTCCTGTGTTTCCTTGTTGGAAGGGAGCAAGGAAGGAATTGCTTACCTCTATTACTTCATGAAATAGACAATTCGGAGGCTTCTTGCAGTGGCTGCCAGCCAAACTATCTCTGGGTCGTGTCTGTTCTCAGATAAGTGCCCCTTTCTCTTTAGAGAATTCAGATCCCCTACACGTCTCATTGTGGCCAGTTGAGTGCTGTGCTAGTGAACTATCATGTGTGAGAGTGACCAAGCTCTGCTCTACAAGTGAGCTAATATACCTGCAAATGATGAGATGACGTGGAGAACTGCATTCTGACGATAAGAGCAGGAAGTTATAACATGAGTGGCGAGAACAGGCCGTTAAGCCCAACTAGGCTCGCCAGTTTCTTTTTACTGTTGTGAATATATCACTTCAGATACTTAAAGACTTAATGGTATCTAGCTTTAAGTCAAGTCTGCTCTTGAAAATTCCCAAGGTTTCTGCCTCAACAATATGGTCAGGCAAGCTATTCCACATCGAAAATACTCTTTGGGTGAAAAAATATTTCCTAATATATGTGCTAAATTTACCCGTGGTCAACTTCCATTTGTGACCCCGAGTTCTACTAACAAAACTTGGCTGAAGGAATCCTTCATAATTCACTTTGTTAATCGCTTTAAAATATTTAAAGACCTCAATCAGATCACCCCTAGGTCTCCTTTTCCTAAGACTAAAGAGATTAAGGATCTTCAGCCTCTTCTCATAGCTTTCATCTTTTTTACCCAGAATTAGCTTAATGGCTCTTCTCTGAACTTTTTCTAGAGCCTCTATATCTTTCTTAAAGTATGGTCCCCAGAACTGTACACAATACTCCAGATGTGGTCTGATGAATGTGTTGTACAAGAGGAGTATGACCTCCTTTGTACTCAGTACTTTTGGCAATGTATCCCAGCATCCGATTGGCTTTTTTAACTGCTACGGCACAATGGCTAGAACCTGTGAGGGTTTGGTCAACAATCACTCGCAGATCTTTTTCATGTGGAGCACATTCCAGTTTTAAACCTCCCATGATTATTATTTTTGGGCCCCCTGGTTCGACTGAAATCATTAAAGGAAAACTTGGTCCCCTCTCTGTCAATACGCACTCTGTAATAAAAAATCTCGGTGTCTGCTTTGATTCTTCTCTCAGTTTCGAGAGCCAAATTAGTGCAGTATTTAAGAGCAGGTTTTTTTCAACTCCGATGTATTTCTAAATAAAAACCTCTACTCTCCCAAGCAGACCTGGAGACGGTTATCCATGCTTTTATTATGTGTAGGTTGGATTATCGTAATTCTCTGTACTTGAGTATCTCACAGTCTTGCCTCTCTCGACTTCAGTTAGTCTAGAATGCTGCAGCTCGGCTCTTGACTGGGTCAAGAAAGAGGGACCATATCTCCCCTGTGTTGGCAGTGCTGCACTGGCTGCCAGTTAAATTTCGAGTTGATTTTAAAGTTTTATTATTTGTTTTTAAAGCTCTCCATGGTTTGGCTCCTGGGTACATATCAGATCTTGTCTCGCCCTACTCCACTGCACGGTCCCTAAGATCATCCAAGAAATTGCTCTTGTCAGTTCCTCGGTCGAACCTAAAAACCAAAGGTGACCACGCCTTTTCTGTTGCAGCTCCTCAACTCTGGAATAAACTACCTCTGGAAATCAGGTCTTCACCTTCTTTTGCCATTTTTAAATCACGTTTGAAAACCTATTTCTACTCTCTTACTTTTTAATCCGCTTGTTCATCTGTTTTTGTCATGTCAAGTCTTTATTGTGCTGTTTTCCTTTTATGCTTGTCTTTTAACTGTTGCTATTGTGTGCACTTAATGTCATCTTTATTTATTAACTTATCTATTTCTGTTTGCTTTTTATGTACATTCTTTTATTGATGGTGTTTTCGTTTAACAGTTTTATTGATTTTTATAAATGTTTTAGTTTTCCCATTTTATTCTTTGCCAATTGTCATTGTACAGCACTTTGGTTCAGCTTCTGTTGTTTCAAATGTGCTTTATAAATAATCTTGACTTGACTTGACATGAAGTAATCCTGTCTAATGTTTTTATTACCTACATGTACAACTTTACATTTCGCTACATTAAATTTCATTTGCCACATTTCTGCCCAATTCTGGATTCTATCCAAATCATCCTGAATCACTTTAGTGGACTCTAAACTATTTGACAAACCTCTCAATTTAGTATCATCTGCAAATTTGAATAATTTGCTCTCTATATTCCTATCAAGGTCATTAATGTAGATGAGGAACAGCAGGGGTCCCAACACCGATCCCTGAGGGACGCCACTCCCCACCATACCTAGCTCAGATGAGATTCCACAGACCACCACTCTTTGTGTTCTGTCCTGTAACCAGTTTTGAATCCTCCAGAAACCTCCTGTAACTCAATGGAGCTTTTTAAAAATTAGTCTCTTATCCTGTATCAAATGCTTTCCAGAATACCTCCTGTAAGTTTTGGTGGCCTCTTTAAAAAGAATTCAATGGAGCTCATTTTATCCCTCAAAATTAGTCAAGAAATAATTCATGTCTTTTATGATAGATTCCAGTATTTCGCAAATGCTTTTGACTGGCCTGTAATTTCCAAGTACGGTCCCCTTTCTTATATGACGTTATATTGCCCTGCTTCTGGTCATTTCTAAGTTTTGAAGTGGCCTCTTTAAAGAATTCCAGGAGGTTTGCCTTTAGTTTATGCAACTTGTCAAATGACCTTACCTCAATTTCCGCTAACGGAAATCTTGAGCATTGGACATGTTCTGGCTATCCTCAACAAAGTAACTTATTCCGCAATATCCTTGTTCAAGAAATAATTCCAGCTTCTCTTTGACTTTCTTTACAGTAGTGAAAGAAGCGCTTAGGATTAGATTAGATTGATGGTCTTTTATTATGTTCAACTGGGTGAGTTAGATGGTCTTTGTTGCCGCCAATGTCTCGACATGTTAGATCAACAAATTTCCAATTCTTGTGTTCCAGCAAGGCTATCTTAAATGCACAGATACTACACTGAGTAAGAGGAAACACTCCTTCATTTATATTTTTGGGGGATGAAATTCCCTCTTATTTCTCCCAAAATCTCCCTTAAATTCATCAACACAATGCTGGTTTCACTCCTCGCCACTGGCCTTGGTTTAGTTTTGAGTCTCTAATTTACACAGCAGAATATCCAGCAATAATGTAAATCAGGTCCAGCAGAGTCCATGTGTGCTCTGTTCAGTACAGACAGAGACAGGTGAGATGGGGAGAAAGGCTTGTGTTCTCATCATTGAGAGATTACAGGCATTGTCACGGCGGACATAATACGTATCACATTGTAAAATTGGCAAAGAAAATCAATCATCCACTCGCCTGGACCCGGATACCCTGTCCGTATCCAAATCATGGCACTGTGGCGAATTTCAGTATCGTTCCTCCAATATATGACTACTTGTGCCATGCTCACGCCCTATTTTATGTTTCATTCTGTAGCTCCCAAAATTCATTTATGAGAAAAATCTGTCGTAGCGTGTATACACAAGAATACGAGAATACACAGATCAGGAATACAGAATACTGTACGGACATACAGTTTACTACAGATCTGTTTAAAGTCCTGGCGCCAAAGTGCAGGAGAGATCACTGTGTTAGGAGAGGCTGAATATGAGCCACACTGGGAAAAATACATTATATTCCCTTTATGGACTCCAGGTACATACACCTGAGGAAAAATATTTGTAGGAAATCTTCCCGAGACGATACAAACCCTCCAAATGGTGACTTTGGGGAAACTATATTCCTGTCACAAATGCTTGCTGTTATTCCTTTCTCAGATATGTCTCTGCCTTTACATGGGACTGATAAAGGATGATGCGGCCTCCTGGGAGGATTTCTCAAACCTCTGCTGAGCTCGCTGCTTTGGAGAACTGTGACGAGCCGTCGACTCCGACAGAGGCAGAAAAATCCCCCCCCCTTTGAGTCACACACCTCTCTCACAACCCCAAATACACCAGCATCCGACGTACACATGTGGCTGTAACACACACTTCAGCAGTAATTACAGCACCAGCAGGCTCAGTGGAGTGAGACGTGATCGATGAGAGTATAAGCAGGTGTTTATTTACTGCACAGCCGGGAGTTGGGGTTGTCTGTAAAGATGTTGGAGTTCGGCTATATGTATTTGCAAGCTGGCCACAGGTTACAGGTCTTACAGGTGAGTATAGGGGATGACGGTGCACACGCCAATCCTAGACCTTGATGCTAGAAGTACTTAAGTGACAAAATGTTTATTGTGAGGGGAAAAAAGGGTCTGAATATGTCATCGATCCATAAAATCTGCTAATTAAAGACCCCAGAGCTAAAACTACTTGAGTCACTAAATGTGCATTTTGAGAAAATTGACTTAAGTAACTATAAAAGAAATTTTCCCATCCTTTCCTCACGGTGTGAGAAAATGTATGAAAATCTTTTGCTTTATATCAAACCCAGTCTTCTATACCTCCAATTGAATCTATTCTAAGACTTTTTGGATCTTTTTCAGGTTACAAACTAAATTTTCAAAAAAATGAATGTTTCCCAATTAATACTCTGGCTCAAAAAATAAAACAATTTTCCATTCCCTTTCGTTTGTCTGATTCAGGCTTTAAATACCTGGGTATCAAGATCACCCGCACACTACCTTCCCTTTTTGAGACTAATTTTGCCCCACTGGTAGCCAACATGAAATCAGACTTCCAGTGTTGGAGTAGTGTACCACTCTCACTTTCTGAAAGAGTATAGTGTGTCAAGATGAACATCTTACCCAAGTTTTTATATGTTTTTCAATGCTTTCCTCTATTCTTACCCAAGTCTTTTTTTCGTACACTTGATCAGGCAGTTACATTTATTTGGGGAGAGGAAGTCCAAAGAGTTAGTAAATCCATATTACAGAGACCAAGGAACTGTGGTGGTCTTGCACTCCCTAATTTTATGCACTATTACTGGGTGTCCAACCTACAAAAACTTTTTTATTGGTTAAATTCCCCCGAAACTAATTAGTGTATGCTAGAGGCACAATCCTGTCATTCGTCTTATTTACTTGCCTTGGTTTGCTCTTCTCTCCCTCTATCTCCTTCGCAGTACTCCTCAAACCCTTCGGTCCTTGTCATGGTTTTGTGAGGCTAGGGTTGGCTTTGAGAGCTTTCTTGGTTGCTCTCGTCCGGGACGATGTCATTTTCCCCACAATCAGATTCTTGGGCCAGCTGGCATTGATTGGGGGCGGCGCCTGGATTCTATTTAAGCCCTAGTTCCGCCTCACTGCCCTTGCTAGAGTGTCAGTGTTTGTTTGCACTTTATCCGGTAAGGTCACTAATGAGAAAGTTGTTGAGGCATTAGCTGCAAAAGAGGAAAGTGCTAGATAGGAAGGGAATCTTTCTGTTTTTCCTCTTTCTAAGTACCGTCTGGTGCTTATTCTTTTATCTTGGTTTCCGAGATTTTTTTTTCCCTTTCATTGCGTTCTGTCAAACTCGTTTAGCTTCTGTATTGTTACACGGACTGGATCTGGGTCTTTGGAAGCGCGAGTATCTCTCTCTGTTTTCTGTCTGTGTTTGTCTCTTGTTTTGCTGTTCTTCATTTCGTTCCAGCCACAGCATTTGGCGTCTCAAAAGAAACCGATCCATCACAGTCCTCCTTAAAGATATGGATACAATTCCACCGTCACTTTCATTTTTCTTCTGCGTCCATTTTGGGGCCTGTGGCTGATAACCTCTTATTTACTCCTTCCATTTTGGACTCAACATTTACTCTTTGGAGTAGACTGGGTATCCGTTGCTTCAAGGACCTCTGTCAAGAAGTGGTCGGGGGGACACCCGATGCAGGAAAAAACAAGTTTATTGAAAAAACACCAAACACTAAGGGAGAAAGACAGGCAAGCAGGCCAGAAATAAAACACCGTGCTAATGCACTGAACAAACGGGGAAAACTAAAGTACACTGCCCAAGGCAGGGGGAAACAGAGGTACACACTGAAAGAGTGGCAAAACGAATCTAAACTAGAAAACCAAGACTTTACCTAACCTAAATGACGGAACAGGAACACTGGGAGACTTAGACTAAGGGAAGACAAGACTTGGACGCAGCAAAAACACAGGACTCAGGAATGGCTCAAAAGGAAAAATATTCTGAAGGGTTTGGAGCAGAGATTTCACAATGTAGCGAATGCTGACAAAGTTCCGTATGAAGATCTCTCCACTCTTGCTCACTGAAATACACACGGAAGGAGGCAGGAACCTCGGAAGGCAATCTCATAGTAAAAAGAAACACATGGGATTTAATAGACATAGTTTCAATTGCTCTTCGGATTCTATCTCTTTCAGCATTTGCAGTGTGGTGCTGAAGTCTTTTGGGGGATGTGTCATTGACTGAGACGCTTTCTCTTGCGGGCTCTCTTAGCTCTCATTCCTTCAGCATTTGCAGCTTGCCGTTTTCGCGAGGGTCTTCCTTGACCCAAAATACATAATTCTGCTAAATGGCAAATATCAGCTCCACACGGTTTTCCACTGATTCTCTTGCGGCCTGGCATCTGTTTTTTTGGGATTCAGGACTCTTGTGGATGAATTGGCTTGGTCATGTGATGTTTTTATGGAAAAACCATAGCAACGTGATGACATCATTATGGTGCACATGATGACATCATAATGGTGCATTGTTCACTATAATATAAAAGCGAAGTGGACTTTGGTCACGTGACCGAATCATTTCCAGGCCATTTTCCACTGATTGGCCGGACACACATGCACACACGCACACAGAGTCCACTCAGCACAAGGTGGCTGTCACTGAGACGCTTTCTCTTGTAGCCTGGCATCTGTTTTTTGGGATTCAGGACTCTTGTGGACAAATTGGCTTGGTCATGTGATGTTTTTATGGGTACACCATAGCAATGTGATGACATCATAATGGTAACATTATATAAATAATGCCATTTTGGCCGGACTCACACGCACGCACGCACGCACGCACGCACGCACACGCGCACGCAGAGTCCACTTTGCTATTATATTATAGATTACTCGAGACAAGACGCTGAGGCAATCAGTCAAACTAGATGGTTTACATTAAGGTAATCCAAACATGACAAGTATAAAAACACTACGAGAGAAGCGAAGGAAAGCATAGCGTAAACGTAGTTAACAGGGAAAGCTTAGGAAGAATTTAC
Source organism: Gymnothorax javanicus (assembly GCA_029692085.1). NCBI lineage: Eukaryota > Metazoa > Chordata > Actinopteri > Anguilliformes > Muraenidae > Gymnothorax > Gymnothorax javanicus. Next base: position 104,103,962 of record CM056202.1, on the reverse strand, counting down.
AGAAGCTAGAAATGCTTGCACACGCTAATGAGTTAATCAGGGTTAATAATACGTGATAAATATATTTAATCACCCCTAATAAGTGCTGGTTAGTACGGGTTAGTAATTATCCTATCAGAGAACACATTCACTCAGAGTTTAGCGAGACCCAGAATTAAGCACAGGCGGAAATAACGAATGAAATACCACAAGCCGATTCCGAATGAGGAAGCGTGATTAGACAACGAGACGCAGGCACACTCAAGGCTATCAAACGACATCACGGGAGTGAATCAATCCTCAGACGGCGGAAGGAAAGCTGAAACAGAAACCCAAGGAGTGAGGCACGGAATAAATGGGACAAGCACAAAAATAAAAGTAATAAACTCAATGACAAAACAAGACACATGAGGCAGAAACACAACAGACCTCTATGATGGCAATGCTTTTTGTAGCTTTGACTCTTTATGCCGTAATTTTAACCTACCATGTTCAAATCTTTTTCGCTTCCTCCAGGTCCGCCATTTCGTGCATACAAAGTTTTATTCCTTTCCCAGGCCCCCTCAAGAATCATTATGGCAGAGCCTTCTGAAATCATCTCCTACCCAGGAGGGGCTTATATTGAAAATTTATCACGCCACCTTGTCTTTGGACAGTGACAAAGTCACTAAGTCAAAGTTTAGATGGGAGGAAGAACTGGGAATGGAGTTGGTGGAGGATAGGTGGGAAACGGTATTAGATATGGTAAATTCCTCATCATCCTGCGCTCATCTTAGTTTGATTCAACTTAAAGTGGTGCATAGAGCCCACCTTAGTAAATATAAACTTCATGAAATTTACCCTGACTCCGATCCCAAGTGTGACCGTTGTGGTAGCCCATAAGCAGACCTTTCACATATGTTCTGGTCTTGTCCAAAGCTCAGAGCATACTGGTCCTCGATTTTTGATGTACTGTCAAATGTATTCGACTACAGTTTAAACCCTTGTCCGTTATTTGCCATCTTAGGGCTGCTGACTGAGCCTCTCCCTCCTAACTCCAAACAGTTGGACACGATCACTTTTGCAACACTTATAGCCAGACGAAGAATACTTTTAACCTGGAAATCACCAATTACTCCCGCACTCTCTGCTTGGATGAAAGATATGGTGTCCTTTTTACATTTAGAAAAGAGTAAGTTCACACTTAGAGGGCCTAGTGAGTGCTTTCTAAGAAAGTGGAAAACTTTTATCTCTTATTTTAATAATTTATCAGTCCTTCCTCCTGCTTGATTGTTCAAGCTCCTAGACAATGCCTGTTGCCTACACCAGGCCCCTAATCAACGTCTTCTTAACCTCACGACCAAATTGGCTATTTCTTTTTGGTATTACTATTATTACTATATTACACTTCATTAATTGTTGTTTCCCTTCCTCTCCTTTCCTTTTTTCTCCCTCATTTTTATAATTTTTTTCCTCCTTCCTTCCAAGCTTGTATTTTATAATGTTGGTATAAATGGAATGGGTGGGTGGGCATGTTAAACATGAAAAATGGTGACTTGTAAACTTGGCATTGTGTATATCGTTTGCTTGCACATTTCACCAATAATAAAAATAAATAAATAAATTGATCATATAAATGTACTGAATTGTTTTTTAGGGGCCAGGCAGCCTAAGTTGCCAGGACCCTATTCTGCCCTACAAAGGCTAAGTACAGTAACTACGCAATAATTTCAGCAGTAAAAAATGGCCTCGGAGTTTATTTGCTGTCCCAACAAATGAATAGTTAGCACATCTATGATAGATTATGGTAAACCGATTTACCATGGTATAATTTCTGTCCGAATAAATCCTGACCTCCATATACTTTCAGGCCCAAAACTGTGCAACTCACATTTTATCCAATATGTAGTTACTGCACTTAAGCTTTTTATGGCAGTATTGTTATCCTGCATGTTCTTCTTCTTCCGAGGAAATCCTACTTCCCATGCGCGAAAAATCACCAAACTTTGCAGAAAGGTCCAATCCCATGCCAGATTGCCTCAGCTGCAAAAACAGGCAAATAGTCCCAATGGTGGCGCTACAGCAAGCCTCTAAAGTTCAAAATTTTGAAAACTCACAACAAATCAACCATATGCGCTACAGATTTGCAATTTTCACCAAAATGTAGCCCCAATACTGAAGAAACTTTTGCACATTTAAACCTATTGCAAATTATGAAGTCCATCTCTGTTTTTTTTTTCAAAACTGTAAAACTTATTAAACCTATCTCCTCCAACTATTTTTGCTCAATTGATACCAAACTTGCTACAGGGCATCTTCAGACTGTCCTACACAAACAATCCACACAGATTTTTGATTTATTGAAAATTGAGCCTACAGTGCATCAAAAGGTTTGACTGTAAACGGTATTGTAAACATATACTTGCAAATTCTTGCTAAATACATTGTCAATGTTTATTAAAAAAAAAAATGTCAAAATTTTGGAGTCATGGTAGATGATGTTTGGAAATTATCAGAATTTTATCTCAAAAATTGAATTTCGCTCACATGTGAACAATTGGAGTCAATGCAGAAATCGCATTTTTAAACATCAGTTTTTCACTTATGGAGCCAATAAATCATTGTTAAAAACAAATTACCAACATCTCCATGCTATCTAGATGCAATTTGTGTATTTTCAGATATTTGTCTTAATAACTGAATTTTTGGCAGCCGTTTGAAATCTACCTTCACACGCTAACAGCTGCTGTCTTGCACACAGGTCACTGGCTTAGTCAATTTGTGAAGCTACATGTGGCATTTCCATTTGCCAATTAGCTCAGTGAGCAGTGGAGGGTCTGAACTGGGAATTGGGGGGGCACAGACACGTCCCCTTTAGTCCTGGCAAGTTCTCAATCAATTTCCTTTATTGACGCGTTTTCCAATTATCATAATTGGCAACTGAAGACACGGTTTCTCTCCATATGCGATCTAACAGCGTTAAAATCATGGGCTAAATTCAGTACAGAAAAATAATTTACTTATTACTAGGCCAATGCTTCGTGTTGATTGAACTGGTCCGCGTTCCAATGAAATATTGCCTTTCACTCTAGGTATTGCGTGGGTTGAGAAAAAAAAAAGTAGCACTCAGCAGTTAAATAGGCTATAAAAAGCCTGCGGCTCAAGCTATTTGCTTGGGAGTCAACAGGTATGCAATTTTGAGCAACGTTGATTTAAATATAGCAAACACGCGTGCAGGTGAGTGATTTTCGTCTTACCTAATTGGGGAGAACAAGCAGCACCTGTTAAGTGTGGAGGGCTCTTGGAGTGAACCTTTTGTTAATTATTAAAATCACTGAGAACAGGTCAGGACTAATAATTGTTTTAAACGGATGTTTTGTGCACCCAATTCTCAGTTCTGGCTTCGCAACTGTAGCCTACTGAATTTAGCCCATGATTTCATTGCTGTTAGATCGCGTATGGAGAGAAACCGTGTATTCAGTTGCCAATTACGATAATTGGAAAACGCATCAAAAAAGGAAAATGCTTGAGAACTTGCCAGGACTAAAAGAGACGTGTCTGTGCGACCCCAATTCCCAGTTCCAGACCCGCCACTGTCAGTGAGATAGAGGATAGTCTCTTGTGCCAGAAATTGTGAGTTCAAGCTACAACTGATGTAAAATACACATTAGAATGCCACCTTTTATTAATCTTCCTACACTGCTTGTTGCTCAGAATTGCCTAATTTTGCCTAAAATTGCCCGGCCCTGACCATTGCTGCGCAGCAGCTATAATTTTAATTGTTTTGGATTCTAGAATGTTCCATTGTCATGATGTAGGTATTTGGGTTAGAATCTGACCCAATATTGGGTACCAGAATTACTATCAGAGCATCTCTAATTCAATTCAATTCAATTTTATTTGTATAGCGCTTTTCACAGGCAGGCTGTCACAAAGACGCTTTACAGAGAGAAAAGGGCAGAGCCAAGACAAATCCCTAATCCCCAAATAGCAGCCAAAAAAAAACTCCTGTAGGGAGAAAAAAAAAGCCTCGAACTGTGGTGAGAAAAAACTCCTCAGTGAGAACAAATCTCAGGAGGAACCTGGCTATTGCGGGGAAGCCCATCCTCCACTGGCTGGCTAATTAATTGATGATAGTAAATTAAAATCCAAAGTTCTTTAAACAATAAGGTGTCCAAGCAGTGACATCTGTAGCTCCAGGAAGTGGAGAGGCGGGGATGAGGGGATCAGGACAGCAGGAAGACAGCAGTCGATGACCATTAGGTAGTGACAGGGCTTAGGTGGTCCAAGGACTGAGTTCCGGGGGACGGCGTTCCTCGGAGAAAACACAAAAACAAAAGAGGGTTAGGTACTGGATAAACTAATACATACTACACACAATGTTGTCCTGTGTCGGGTATCAAATTACGCTAAAATACTACAACTCAGGGGTAACCTTTATAGAGCAGTCAACTCTCCGTCATCCACTTATTGCAGCACAGAGGCCCTGAAATTCCATCCGACTAAAGCTGCGTAGTTTTTCAATTAGACACCACAAACACCATGTGGACCTACCCGGTGGCTAAGGCCGTAGCAAGCCCCAACGGTGCCGTGTAAGAGCAATCTCAGTGCCACCAGTTCCACATGGATTTAAGCAATTTTGACGACCAAAACCTTTTATCCTTCGTCCACTTATTGCAGCACAGAGACCCTGAAATTCCATCCGACTAAAGCTGCGTAGATTTTCAATCAGACACCACAAACACCATGTGGACCTACCCGGTAACTGAGGCCGTAGCAAGCCCCACCGGTGCCGTGTAAGTGCAATCTCAGTGCCACCGGTTCCACATGGATTTATACAATATTAACAACCAAAACCTTGTCACAAGAAGTGAGCATACCCAGAGACTAGGCAATCTCCCTAAAAACAGGTAGTATAAATGCTCATAATGTGTTAAGTATAGGCTTGATTAAAGAGGTATGTTTTCAGCGGACTCTTGAATACAGAGAGTGTGTCTGGGGCCCGAATGTTTGTTGGGAGATTGTTCCACAAGATTGGGGCTTTGTAAGAGAATGCTCTGCCTCCCAATGTAACTCTAGATATATTTGGAATTTTCAAATATCCAGCACCTTGCGAACGAAGTAATCTTGGAGGGGAGTAAGGAATGAGAAGTGCACTAAGATATTCTGGGGCCAAACCATTTAAGGCTTTGTAGGTAAGCAGTAGAATTTTATATTCAATTATAAATTTGACAGGCAGCCAGTGAAGATTTTTGAGTACTGGGCTAATGTGGTCATATTTCTTTGTCCTGGTCAGAACCCTAGCTGCAGCATCCTGCACTATTTGAAGGTGATTTAGGGTAGAACTGGAGCAGCCTGACAGTAAAACGTTACAGTAATCCAGCCGAGAGGACACAAATGCATGAACCATTTTTTCGGCATCTTGAAGAGACAACATTTTTCTCAGTTTTGATATGTTTCTAAGATGGAAGAAAGCCACTTTTATAATGTTGTTAATATGACAGTGGAGAGAGAGTTCTGAATCAAGGGTGACACTAAGGTTTTCGACGACAGCTTTGGCAGAAACCGGGAGTCCATCAACGTTGAGGGAAATATTGAGGAATGTGTCTCTGAGCGTTTTGGGACCAATTACCAATATTTCAGTCTTATCTGGATTTAATGAGAGAAAATTCTGTGTCATCCATGCCTTAACAGCTTTAAGACACATCTCTAATCTAGTTAGTGGATCAATTACACCTGGTTTAAAAGATATATAAAGCTCTGTGTCGTCTGCATAACAGTGGTACTTCACATCATATTTACTTATGATGCTTCCAAGGGGAAGCATGTATAAAGAAAACAGCAAGGGGCCCAGAACAGATCCTTGAGGTATTCCAAAGTTTATCTTGGAATACTCGGATGGATTGCTATTTACCCTAACAAACTGACATCTGTCGGAAAGATGAGACTTAAATCATGAAAGGGCAAGTCCAGAAATACCAACCAGATTTTCTAGCCTGTAAAGAAGAATATGGTGGTCAATCGTATCGAAGGCAGCACTTAGATCAAGTAGGACAAGGACAGAGATTCGGCCACAGTCCATGGAGAGAAGTAGATCATTCATTACTACAGTGAGGGCTGTTTCAGTGCTATGATGTTTTCTAAAGCCAGACTGAAACCTCTCATGTACCTTATTCATTTGCAAGAAGAAAGTACGCTGTTGGGCAACACATTTCTCAAGGATCTTAGAAAAAAATGAAAGGTTTGAGATCGGCCTATAATTAGCCAAGACTGTGGGATCTAAATTTGGTTTTTTGAGTAGAGGCTTAATTTCAGCCATCTTAAATGAGGTCGGAACCAAACCCGAGATCAGGGAAGAATTGATTATGTGCAGAATTGGACCGCCAAGAGTGGGCAGGAGTTCCTTCACTAACTTAGTTGGGATGGGATCTAAAAGAGAAGTTGTTGATTTGGAAGTAGTGACTAATTTGGCAAGTTCGCTCAGGGATATAGGAGAGAATGAATCAAACTGGTTTATATGCAGAGCACAAGGTTTTATGCTAAGGCCTTCACCATCTGCTAGGGAAGCAGTGATCTTTTCTCTAATTCCAATTATTTTGCCACTAAAGAATTTTAAAAAATCATCACTGCTGCAGGAGGCTGGAATTTGAGGGGAACTTTACGAGATTTTACGAGATTTCAGTTGCATAGCGTACTTGAACTACTCCGGATCTAGCTTCAGCCCCAGAGACAGTCACCGAACGCGACAGCTTCTTAGCTTGGGCGCAGACAGACTTAAAACCACTCTTCGTAATCTCCGATTGTCTTAAACGAATGTCATCTGTGCCGGCGTGGATAATAATTTTGGAATACTTGTGTTTACCCTTATCAAGTAATTTCAAATTCGCTTCGATGTCCGTGACACGAGCGCCAGGAATACAGTTCACTGCAGTAGCTGGTTTAAACACCCTAACATCTCTCAATATTGAATCACCGATAATTAGTGCGTTTTCTGGCACTCGTTCGTACAACTGTGAATCTTCGAGGGGAGAGAATGAATTAAATTGTTCGACAGGAGAGAGAGCAGATGGCTGTACGCGTTTCTTTCCCCTCCGTTTACCTCTAACTGTTACGAATGTGTCCTGCTGCGGAGACGCTACCACAGCAGGCATGGAGTGGGAAACCGAAAGAGAACTAATATTAGCGCAACTATCGGGCTGGACAGAAAAAGAGTCAATGAACTCCTCATTGATCCGAATATTCTGAAGAGTCTTAATGTGAGCTTCCAACTCCAGAACCTTTTCAGCTAAATTGGCATAAGCAATGCATTTCTTACATGTATAAGTGCCACTGAGGGTGGAAGTATCGAAACAAAACATACTGCATTCAGAACACAGGATGGGGAAAGAGGTCGGGGAACAAGGGGAAGCAGCCATGGTTGGTTACTTACACTAGCTAGGTGCCGATGTGGTTTGTCAGCCGAGTCAGAAGGTTGACCTCACGGGCGTCTTGGTGGAATGGCGGTCGGCGAAAAACGCAAAATTTGCAGGGAAAAAAATTCAAATTCCTAGGAATTGGAAACAATTGTCTCAAGAAAGTTTATGAGGGTTTAAAATGATTAATTATTTTTATATAAAAAATTAAGGAATGAGAATGCTCGGCACTGCAGGTGCTGAGAGTCGATCGTTGGCCAACGCGAAGACAGGAAACAGGAGATAATGCCAATTATGGAAAAGGGCCTTCGTTTGAAGTGTCTGTCCTCTAGTCTCTCCAAGACAATCTAATGTAGGAACTGAGACAGTATCTCACTGTCCTCTCACACTGTGCTCTTATCCTAATCTCTTTTCTCTAACTGTCGGGCAGCCCATAGTTAAGCATTTGATTGGGGCTCAGAGGGTTAGTTGGTCGAGCCCCCGTGTAGCCACAGTAAGATCAAACAGCTGTCGGGCCCTCGAGCAAGGCCCTTAATCCCACACTGCTCCCAGGAAGATTGGCCCTGCTTAATGCAACCAACTGTAAGTCCCTTCGGAGAAAAATATCAGCAAAATAACAGTCATTAGAAGTAATTAATGCTCTAGTTACAGCAGGTTATAGTGAAATAAAGGCAGGGTTAGCAGGAGATGAGCAGACTGGAGAATTGCACAGAAGGAGATGTCAGTCTCTTGGTAGATAAAAATGATCTCACTGTGGATAAAGATGGACGACAAGGTACAACGGCAGACTCAGGTAACAACAGTGATCTGTCTGCTATGGCTGCCTGATGAAAAAATACGCATCAAGTCTTTTTATTATGAGTTCTATTAAATGTGCTGCTCAACAACGACTCCGTTGTCCCGGCGATGCAATGCATTTCCGGCACGTCTCTGCCAGAGTTCTACTAGTGGGCCCATGATGTCATTATCTCGAGCTGTAAGAGAGGCACAATGAAAGCACAGCTCTTCCCACATCCAAACAAAGACAATAATACTAGAGCACTGCAACGTAACATCGCTCACAAAAAAACTTCTGTGTGCACCATCTGTACAGTAATGTTAATGAGGCCATAACCAGCTTTACACACTTTTCAGTTTTGATTTATTTCAAATGCCATCCTTAGAAGTCAATTCCAAACGCAGTGGCAATTAAAATAAACCTGTTTCTTTGAGTTCCACCGAGCTTTATGGGAGTAGGGCCAACAGAGAAGCATTGAGAAGCAAACCCAGAGATGAAATCTTTTCTCACTCACCTTGTGCACAGTGGTGTCAGAGAGGGCGATGAAAAAAATGTGTGAGCAAGCAACTCTGCCCTCGTAAAGTTTACAGTCCAGCAGCTGTAGGCGCTCTCTGCAGTTTAAAAAGTACCAGATTACTGCCATGTCACTCTTGCTGTAGGGGAGACTGGAGTCCGATGAGCCATGGGGACCAATGAGCCATATCACTATTTTGCGATCAATCGATGACAGAGCTGCTTAAAATAGGCAAAATATTTGACCATTGACTGATGAGTCATGGGGATAAATGAGCCATATCACTATTTTGCCTATTTTAAACACCTTTGGCATCGATTGATCGCAAAATAGTGCTATGGCTCATTGGTCCCCATGGCTCATCGGACCCCATTCTCCCCTACTGTAGTATCAGCTACACTGCCATGCCCAACACCAGCAGATCTGATTAGCGTGCAGCTCCTGGAGGACTCAGCACAATCACATTACCCATAATGCCATGCACTTGACAGCAGCGTGTTGAGCGGTGTGTCAGTAATTAAGGGACACAGACCTGCCAGGACTGAAGTTACCAGCAGTGTCTGAGCTCGTCTCAGGGCACCGTCAGGGACATCGGCGGATGCGTGGTCTTTATTCGCCCTGCGGTGGCGCGGTATCTCTGATATCCCTTCCTCCCTCCGAGATCTGCCTCCTGTCCAATCATTAGCCCAGGGAAGTGGAGAATGTACAGGTCCTCCTCAGACCGTCTGCAGGACTGAATAGCAGGGGGCTGTCCTGAATGTCCGGGGTCTTTTCGGAGTTTAACCTTCAGAGGGACGCCTCTTTTTCTCAGTGTGGGACAGTGCTCGATGCCTGATAAGGGTAGTCCTGGCCCGTGACGGTGCCTTTGGGAAGACTTACCCCCTACACCCCCCCAACCCTGGAGCATCATCTAAAAACCCCCACAGCCCCCCATCATCTAACCAGCCCCCCAACACCTCCCCTGGAGCATTATCTAACCATCCCCCCCCCACCCCCCCCCCCCCAACCCTGGAGCATCATCTAACCAGCCCCCCCCCCCCCCCCCCCCCAACCCTGGAGCATCATATCTAACCATCCCCCTACACCCTCCCCCCCAACCCTGCATCCCCCCAGCCCCCCTACAGTCCCCCCTGAACCCTGGAGCATCATCTAACCCCCCCCTACCCCCCCCAACTCTGGAGCATCATTTAACCAGCCCCCCACCCCCCTACGCTGCAGCATCATCCCCCCCCCCCTACAACCCTGGGCATCATCTAACCAACCATCCCCCTGGAGCATCATCCCTAACCAGCCCCCAACCCCCCCAACCCTGCATCATCTAACCAGCCCCCCTACAGTCCCCCCCCCTGAACCATCTGGAACCAGCCCCCGCTCATCTAACCCTGGAGCATCATATCTAACCAGCTCCCCCCCCCCCCCAACCCCTGGAGCATCATTTAACCAGCCCCCCTACACCCCCCCAACCCTGAGCATCATCTAACCAGCATCATCTAACCCTGGAGCCCCCTAACCACACCCCCCCCAACCCTGGAGCATCATCTAACCAGCCCCCCTACACCCCCCCCAACCCTGGAGCATCATCTAACCAGCCCCCCTACACCCCCCCCAACCCTGCAGCATCATCTAACCCCCCTACCCCCATCTAACACCCCCCCCCCCCAACCCTGGAGCATCATCTAACCAGCCCCCCTACATCCCCCCCCAACCCTGAAGCATCATCTAAACAGCCCCCCCTACAGTCCCACAGTACTGTAAGCCCCTCACTCTGGATTTGTGGGTCTGGCTCTGATCCGCTTTGCCTTCTGATGGCTGTGTCCCGGCTCAGCTGCTGTTTACTGATGCGGTCCTGTGCCGATTTTTCCTGAGTTTACGGGCTCCACCAAAAGGCACGCTTTTCTCTTTAGGAGGCCAAACCAATGTAGATGATTACAGTCCGCCAATCCCTCTCATGTTCTTCTTCTCTTTTTTAGTGAAACTGTCATCATCAGATGCACAGATTCTCTCATGAGATCAGCCCCTACCTGCTCAGTGAATCACAGGACCCGGGTCTCAGATGCATCAGAACATAAACACATTTTTTCCCAGCCTGCCTCAGCCGGCTTTGTTGCAAATGACAAACAGTTACGGAAAATCTCCGATACAACAATGGTTAAAAATATGTGATTTACTTTCTACAGAATTGTTTCTGGTTGCAGTATCTGCAAGTCCTTCAATTGTCATGTGCATCACATTTCTAATGACATATTTAATCATTTATAGACACTATTTATTTGTTTAACTGTGTCTCTTTTCTTTTTGAGTTTCATTCTTTCTGTTTTATGCTTCATATATCTGAAAGCTTCTTTTTTTAAACTATGCCTTACTCCAGGGGTCGGCAAGTAACTTCGGCTGCGGGCCAAGATTTTTCCTCGCCACTAGGTGGCGGGCCAGAGGCCGGGCTATGGCCTTTTTAGACGCTGCAATAGGTGCCCCTAAGGCCCACTCACAAAAACCAGGCCTACATGGAGAATGGTGAGTCTAATAAAAATAACTAATGACAATAAATAAACCATGTGGGCTGTGCACAAGCCCATCGGCAGTCTCTTTGGATAATTTAATAATCTTAATGGACTTAGCATCTCTTTCAATATTGAGTCATCTGCAATTGTGAAAAAGGCAATGATGGCAATGATAGGCCCAGGTTAGGTCTGTTGGGCTACTAGTAATCTTAGTCTATCTTGGGCTACTTTTATTTTGAAATACTTGGTTGACCGCCTCCTTACAATAATCAAATGTTTGCTGTTTTGGTGGAAATTGCGTGCAGAGAGGTGTAAGCTGAATTAAAAAGATGTCTCTGTCAAAAGGTCTAAAGAGGAAAGTTGACAGCGAAAACAGAGCCTATAAAGAGGAATGGAGAGACAAATTTGCTTTCATCTTACCTAGTTGTAGTAATGGAAGCCCATGTGCCTCACATGCAGGGAAGTTATCGCGGTTTTGTATCATGTATAATGTCAGGTGGCATCACGAAACGAAGCATGTCTCCTTCAACGTTGCTGATCCGCTCCGGTCTGCGGCATGAAAACGCAAAATTGAAGCGCTGACAGATGGCTATACAGAGAGCAGCAGCATCCTAGTGCGAGGTCTAACATCCCAAGAAAAAGCCACAAGTGCGTCCTTAAAAGCGTCTTGGTTGCTTTTTTTTCTCTCTCGTGCGTTTCGTTTCAGGAGCATCCGTGCCCACCACCTCTGCCGTTGCGCGACTGCCTGATCATCGTTTTATTTTATTTCACTTTGCGTAAAAGCCCTCTGGATTATGCCACAGTTACTGGCTTGTAAAATATTATATAAAACTAGTTTCCTGTGTCGCTTTGACGCAAATATTTTGTTGCAGCACGACTGTCAGCCTGAAGTTCAGTTAAAGACAGCGCATCTTTTCATAGGCCGCCCCATTATGTCAAAACCGCAACTTTTCCTTTTTAGTTGAAGAAAGTGAAATAAAGGCAACTAAAATTAAGAATGCAAATCCTGGCTCTGGTATTCTCTCATTTCTGCTTAACATCAGGTGCTTGGTAGGCTATAGGCAGGAATCGCAGGAATAGCCTGCGTTTGAAAAAAAAAAAACGCTTGGAGAAAAAAAAAAAAACTGTGATCGGAATCATCTGGCGGGCCAATCAAAATCGTTCGCGGGCCAAAATTGCCCCACGGGCCGGCTGTTGCCAACCTCTGCCTTACTCCTTCATCAATGCAAAAAAAAAAAAAAAATTAATTTAAATCAATTTCCAGCCTCTATGGAGTGCGTCCATTGTCTCTGTGAAAAGCATATATTTATATTCTCTCTGCTGACTTCTTTCTCAAATCAGTAAATGTTTCTGTTTTATTTTATCTCCAAAAAAATCCATGGCAATGGAAAATGCAGTAATAATTTCACCCTCAGCTTCTGAAAAACTTTGCTGAAATATCTTATTAATGTGTGAGTCAGCTAATTTCTCAGTGGATATCTAGTTTCATGCCGAGTCATTTCATGTTCAATTGATTAACAGTTTGTTAAAGCCATGTTAAGATAAAAAATGAGTTACTGTGAATAATGTTTTTAGGAGAGGGCAGAGTGAACTTATCTGTCTGATAGGGAATTGAAACTCAACTGAAAGTGTTCTTTGGGATATGACTTCAGTGAAGATCTTATTAAAATGAAGAGCTAATGTCCTCATCTAAAAGAACCTTGGTATACTTAGCGGGAGAATGTGGAAACCTGTAATTTATTAGGGGTTCAAGCCCATAGGGCAGAAACCCTATTGTTTTTGTGCTGGTTTATTATTATTATTATTATTTGGGGTTCAAGGCCGTAGGGCAGAAACCCTATTGTTTTTGTGCTGGTTTATTATTATTATTATTATTAGTGGGCAAGCTGGAAGCTTGCACACTCATGTTCTTCCTAATCTTTATTTCTTTCTTTCCTTCTTTATTCTCTGCGTTTCGTGCTGACTCACTACTCCTACATACTTTAACCTAGAAACTTCATTCAAACTCTAAAAAATTCAGCTTGTTCTGAATTAGGTTGCTAATATTTATCTTCTTGATTTCTTTCATACTTTTTGAGTTATTTAGCTATTTAACTAATTAGCTATTTTCAGCTATTTTTTACTCTGTTATACTTTTACCTATAAACATCATTCAAAATGTAAAATGTTGAGATACGCTTGGATAATTTATCTACTGTTCAACTTTTTTGTAACTTCTAGAATTTTCTAATTATAATTTTTTAAATTATTATTTTTTTTTTTTTACAATTAATTTTGGGAACTTGGAGTGTGGAGACATCACGGCTAGAGTGACGGACATCAGAGAAACGGTCCAGAAGTCTTTTCTTAAACTTGCTCTAGCTCCCACAGTTTTCAAAACGCATAAATATTTTTATATCCAAGTTGTAGCAAAAGTTGTGCTGGTCACGAAAATGTAACTATGGAAGCAACTGGACAAACAGTTTTGGCTGCATGAGACGAAAAGCGACGGGACCGCTCACCGAAGCTCCATTAACTCCAATGTTAAATGCGACAAAAAAATGCAGGATGCAAAGGCTAAATGCACAGTTTTCTAATTTGCTCGTGTTTCCATATTTTTGGCACTACGAACACAATTTTGACATATATTACTCAGTAGACTCTCCTCCTTCGTATAGTACATCCATTTCCTAGATTGGACTTTCCATCATTGAGTTAGAAGGCGCAATATGTAAAATCTCCATTGGACTAAATGACTCAGCCAAACTCAAATATCGTAGATATGGATCATTTGAGGTTCGATTCTGCCCTCTGCTGGCCTTTTTCCCAGACCTCAGCATTGTCATTTTTCGGAGACAAAGATAGATACGACTCTAAAAGAATAATTCTGCATCAAACTCAGTGAAAGAATTTCCAGTATAGTAGTTGGTACAGTCGCTGAAACCAGCTCCAGGACGCAAAATCTTTGTGTTCTTCATTTGAAAATGCGATGGCTGTTTCCAATCCTGCCAATCATTTTTATGTTTCCAGCTAGGATTGATAAAAATCATCTTTTCAGAGCATTCATATTTTCTAGAATAAGCTGACACAAGCTCGGTTATTTTTACATTATTAGTGCAAGGCCAGTGAAGAGAAAAAAATTAACTGTCTCGAGACATTCCTTCAGAAGTCTGGCACAAGGTCGCCGATTGGCTGTACGCAATTGAGTTTCTGTTGGTGTCCGGAACTCTAGTGGGGAAAAAAACATTTTGCCTCCAGCGAAAGCACATTGAGTGCTGGGAAGAACGGTCTATTTGCTGGGTGCATCCAAGACCTTTTATTTATTTATTTATTTATTTTATTGCCCTATTTATTGATTTAGCAAAAGCTTTCGATACAGTAGACCATTTTATTTTATTAAAAAAGTTGTCCTCCATTGGTCTTGATTGTGATGCTTGCTTGTGGTTCCAAGACTATCTCTCTAATAGAACACAAGCTATTATGCTTGGGGATGCGAAGTCTCAATTTTTAAAAGTGACGAAAGGTGTACCCCAAGGATCCATTCTTGGACCAATTTTATTCACAATTTACATTAATAATATTGCTCGTAATATTGGAAATTGCAAGGTTCATTTTTATGCTGATGACACTGTGTTGTACTCCTCTGCACCAACGTGTGCCCAGGCCCTTATCTACCTGCAGTTGGCTTTTAATCTTATTCAACACGCTCTGGCAGATCTGAAACTTGTTTTAAATACGGATAAAACTAAGTTCATGTTTTTTTCTGCTCGGAATGCAATTATGCCAAATGATTCAATTTTCTCAGTGTTTGGTGCTAAAATTGAGCAAGTTCAGTCTTACAAGTGTTTGGGTATCTGGCTGGATCATGATTTTTCCTTTAAGACTCATGTGTCTAACTTGTCCAAGAAAATCAGATCAAAAATTGGGTTTCTTTACAGAAACAGGTCTTGTTTTTCTTTAGACAGTCGGATGAGGATTTTCCAGGCAACAATCTTACCTTTATTTGATTATGGGGATATCATTTACATGCATGCCTCTGATAGTACTTTAAGACCTCTGGACACTATTTATCACAGCGCTCTGCATTTTATCACTGGAGATTGTTTCCGCACTATCACTGTGTGTTATATAGTTCTGTTGGGTGGTTTTCCCTTTATTTTAGAAGGAAGCTCCATTGTATTTTATTCATTTATAAAGCGCTTCCTTCATATCTAACTAGGCTTTTGTCCTTCAAAATCCGAAGCCAGTATGTTAGATCGCAAGGGTGGATTTTGTTAGAGTCACCCAGGACTAGGACAATTTTGGGCTTTTCTGCTTTTAGCTCATTTGCACCTTATGTCTGGAATAGATGCCAAGACTCTCTGAAGCTTCACTGCCTCATTCCTTATGAATCCTTCAAAAATCGACTGTGGGAGATGTTACTTGAGGAGGCCAGATGTACTTGCCTTTGGTTTTAACCTTGAACTTGTTCTCTGTCCTTTGCACTTGAATTTTTATTTATTTATTTTATTATTATTTTTTTTAATTTATTTTAACTGTATTTTAAAGTTTGTTTTCCTTTATTCTGCAGTTGTTGTATGTAATTGTGTGAATATTACTATGCTCTGTCTGTCACACACTTTGTATTTGCTTTATTGTATTCAGGGCTCCCCTGAAAAAGAGACCTCGGTCTCAGTGGGACTTCCCTGTAATAAAGGAAAATAAATATTCAACAGGTTACAGCAAAAATGGCAAAGCAGAAAAAAACAATAGCTCGAGATCCTATTCCAGCAGATAGCTACCAGCAACTGTTAGCATTAGCTAAATATATTTATGATCGTATCTAAAATGGGTGAAATATTGGTATCAAAATAGAGCTAGTTAAGTACAAAGAAATGAAAGAGATGTCCCCAGTCACTATTGGTTCATCGCTTGATATGATTTTTTCCTGAGTTTTAAAATAGCTGGGTTTAAGGCTGGAGTAAGCTCACTGTTATGAACTCGCACCTTTTTTGCCACTTATTTAACTGTAATTTTACGATCAGTTCATAACAGAGGTTCTGAGAATGTTAACTGTAAACCACAGTTACATGCGCGCAGGACTCAGCTTACAGGTAAAATAACAAGGAGACAGTGCGTTAAATAAACTGATAAATGAAATCCATTGATAACAGTGCAGTAGCACTTAGTAGTTCGGCTTTCCATAAATGGATCAATGCCCCGATCTAACGTTGCTAAATAATAATAATAAGAAAAATAAAAATTATTGTTATTAGGCCTACTTTTTACATTATCGCTTGACTCTTGCTGGAACACGAGACCAATCACTTTACGGAAGATTCCATTAATAAATGATGACTCCCCAATTTACAGTGCTGCTTGTTGTTCTGGTCATCTTGCCTACCTAAGCTATAACGTTACCTAAAATAAATTGATGTAATAATTTATGTATAAATATATGCCAGTTAATGACATTGGTCAAAATATTTATTGGGCGTGATGATTCTGTAGCTGTAAACCCTTCTTCAATTTAAAATGTGCTTTTGAACTTTAAAGGAGTTCTGCTTCTTATTGAATGGATAATGAATGAACTCGTTGGAAAAGCTGAAAAACATGTAGCCTTTTATTTAGCGTTTTTTTTTTTTTTTTTTTTTTTTTTTTTTTAGGAGAGGCTATTAAGTGCTTCCTGCAGATTGCTTCTTATTGGCCCAGCTGCTGGGAAAATAGCTTTCAAAGTCCCGTAAACTTCACCCCAATTCACCCCGTAGCGGAGTGAAAAGCCACTTCCTTTTTTTTATGTCGCGCCCGAATAATTCCCATAATCTTCAGCAATATGTGTAAATGTAATTTTGATGCAATTTTGCGATAAATAGACTACTTCATTCTCATGTAATATTTTTCTTATGGAGCACGCGTATATTTATGGCAATGTTTAAGTAGGCAACATCAACAATTTCTGTCAAATAAATAGATGAAGGAGGTTTGATGTGTCGTAACGTTGCATCTTGGGGAGGTCTTCCTAAATAAGTGTTTTCATACAACTTCATGTCAAAAAATCTGAACTATTCCTTTAAATGATACAATATCCCACTGTCATAAATAATTTTAATTTTAAGAGGCTTTAAACTCAGTTCCAGCAGCTTTAACCTCACATTGTCACGTTATCGCCAGCTTTCAGCTTGCCCACGCAGTTTCCCCTGGAACTGCACTTTTCTAGTTAGGGGTTCAAGCCTGTAGGGCTGAAACCCTATTGTTTTTGTGCTGGTTTATTATTATTATTACTATTAGGGGTTCAAGCCCGTAGGGCTGAAACCCTATTGTTTATGTCTTGGTTTATTATTATTAAATTATTATTATTATTATTATTATTAGGGAAACCCCTGTTTTTTTGTGCTGGTTTTATTATTATTATTATTATTATTATTATTAGGGGTTCAAGCCCGTGATAAAACCCTATTGTTTTTGTGCTGGTTTATTATTATTATTATTTTTATTATTATTAGCGGTTCAAGCCCGTTCTGAAACCCTATTGTTTTTGTGCTGGGTTTTATTTTTATTAAAAGCCCTATTTGTTTTTGCCCGCTGGTTTTATTATTATTATTATTTTTCTTCTGCTTCAGAAATGTTTTTCAAAAATTCCATGAGATGGTAAATGGAACAGACCTGAAATTTTGCACATTGGTTGGAAGTTGTGTGTAAATGCTGACCAAGGCATTTTTAAATCAGTAGGCCTGATGGTGGCGCTATAATTCAAGAAAAACAGGTTTTTCACTTTAAAGGTCATAACTCCTAGGCTGTAAGTCCGATTCACACTAAAACTTGGTACAGACATTCTTTGGTCCATTCTCGACAACTTCCCCATAAGGACCTCTAAGATCCGCCATATTTGATTTTCTGAAATTTTGAATTCTTTGAAAATTTTGAATTCTTTGAAAAATTTGCATCATTTTATCAAAGACATAAAGCTTGTTGAAATCTCATTTCCTAGTCCAGCAGGGGCGTGGGGACAAAATTCAATGGACAAAATTCAACAAAATTCAAAATTCAATTCAACAAAATTCAAAATTCAAAATTCAATTCCATATAAGTACCAGGAACATTTGACAGTTTCATCAATGGACCAAGCTTATCAAAATTGACTATAAATCAGCAATTTTTTGTCCTAAATAAAACTCACAGGATATATTCATATAAGTACAAGATATTGACCAAAATTTCAAAATTGAGCATAGGTGGAGCTATAACTGCAAAACAAAGCAGCATGGTATAAATGGACTATAAATCAGCAATTGTTTGTCCTAATACCATCAAAACTCACAGGATATATTCATATAAGTACTTGGAACATACTCTGACAGTTTCATTCAAATTGACTGATAGGGGGCCCTATAAATTGGGTGCATGGTAAACACAAAATAGACTATAAATCAGCAATTGTTTGTCCTATAGCCATAAAACTCACAGGATATATTTATATAAGTTCTTGAAACATACTCAGAAAATTTCATTCAAATTGACGGATAGAGGGCGCTATAAATGCAAAACAAAGCAGTGTGGTATAACACAAATCAGACTATAAATCAGCAATTGTTCGTCCTATAGCCATAAAACTCACAGGATATATTCATATAAGTACTTGAAACATACCCAGAAAATTTCATTCAAATTGACTGATAGGGGGCGCTATAAATGCAAAACAAAGCAGCATGGTATAGCACAAATCAGACAATAAATGAGCAATTGTTTGTCCTATAGCCATAAAACTCACAGGATATATTCATAAAAGTACTTGAAACATACTCTGAAAATTTCAATCAAATTGTCCTATTGGGGGGCGCTATAAATGCAAAAACAAAAGCAATGTGGTATAACACAAATCAGACTATAAATCATAAATAGTTTTTCCAATCATTACAAAACTCACAGGATATGTCCACATAAGAACCTGAAACAAAGCCTGAAAGTTTCAATCAAATTGACCAGTAGGTGGTGCCATAAATGCACAAAATAGCCTAACATAACACAAATCAGACTATGCATCATTAGTTGTTAGTCCAATCATTACACTGGCAAAATAGGTTCACATAAAACCTGCAAACACACTCTTAAAGTGGTTTTTGTCCCCTGCCGCCACGATAGCGGCGGAGCAGGGGATATTGTATTCAGCTCCGTCCGGCCGTCCGTCATGTCCCGTTTGTTCTGAATCGATATCTCAAGAACGGTTTGACGATTCCATTCATCTTTGGTGTTAAGGTATATTTGTGTGATACCGCCGACCCCAGTAGATTTCCGTGACCTTGGCATTATTCTCAAGGTCATTACGATCATTTGACCACTTACAAATTCCTTGTCAACATGATATCTCAAGAACGGTTTGACCAATTCCATTCATCTTTGGTGTCAAGGTGTATTAGTGGCGGGGGACATAGTCTTCAGCTCCATCCATCTGCCCGGCCGTCTGTCCGTCCATCCTGTCCCGTTTGTTGTAAACGTGATATCTCAAGAACGGTTCGACCGATTCCATTCATCTTTGATGTCAAGGTGTATTAGGGGCGGGGGACATAGTATTCAGCTCCGGCCGCCCGTCCGTCTGTCTGTCCTGTTCCGTTTGTTGTAAACGTGATATCTCAAGAACGGTCGACCGATTCCATTCATCTTTGATGTCAAGGTGTTTTAGGGGCGGGGGACATAGGGCTCTATCTTTCACACTGCCTTACCCGTTGCCACTACCCGCAACCCGTGAATTACGCATTTAGCAGCTTCCACTACCCCTTAACGATATCTTGCGGCCACACTACCCGCTAAGCATTATGCCGAATCCTTTATTTGCGCCTGGAGGTGTGCCCGTGGGCGTGTTTATGCGCTTTCCCTACAATTGCTATCACAACCACACACGTTAGGGAAGGCGTATGGCGGGTCCTAAAACCACCTGCTACCCGCATTTGGGCTTTCACAAGAGCGCTATGCATTGGCACTCAGCAACGAAATTTTTTTTTTTTCCAGCGAGGCGGCATTTCAGAACTCTCTTGCGAATGAAGGTAATTTCGGCGACAAGTAAATCGCACACCTGTTTTTTGCAGCACGGTCACACAACTTGCTGTAAAAATAGACAGCTGTCCGATTGGAAAATGTAAACGGACGAAACCACGTTACTTGTCACCAGAAATACCTTCATTCGCTGAAGAGTTCTGAAATGCCGCTCTCGCTGGAAAAAAAAGTTACGTCGCTGAGTGCCAGTGCATAGACCTAATTTTATTTTTTTAAAATGGGATTTTTGTTCTATGCTTCATTTCAGACGGAGAGCGAGTTGGAAGTGCATGGAAAACGATTTTTTTTTTTTTTTTTTTTTTTTGAAGTTTCCATCACAAAAAGGTAGGCTTGATTATTATTTTTTTTTTTTTACTAGGCTACATACCAAACATTAAACAATATGTCAATGTCAAATAATAATAATAATAATAATAATAATAATGCAATTCATGATTAACTTAACAAAAACAGATCCTCCCCTAACTGGATTTTACCTCATGCATGGGCAATTTAACCGTCTTCCGAGAAACGTGGCGACCTTCCTCTCTCCATCACGGATTTCGGTTTGAGGATTTGGGATAGCGCAGCCTGCTCTGAAAGGCAGTGGGACCTGGCACACTGATTGGTTCAACTGGCGTAACGCCCAAACCACGCCTATGCATAATATAACGGGTAGCGCTGATGTTTTAGGGATATAGGCAGGTGTGCAAGATAGCAACTTTCGCGGGGGAACGCCTCTTACGCAATGCGAAATCCCCAAATAACGGGTTTAGGGACTCTGGCGTAAGATAGGGCCCCTAGTATTCAGCTCCGTCCGCCCGTCCGTCTGTCCGTCCTGTCCCGTTTGTTTTAAACGTGATATCTCAAGAACGGTTCGACCGATTCCATTCATCTTTGGTGTCAAGGTGTATTAGGGGTGGGGGACATAGTATTCAGCTCCGTCCGCCCGTCCGTCTGTCCGTCATGTCCCGTTTGTTGTGAACATGATATCTCAAGAACAGTTCGACCGATTCCATTCATCTTTGGTGTCAAGGTGTATTAGGGGTGGGGGACATAGTATTCAGCTCCGTCCGCCCGTCCGTCTGTCCGTTATGTCCCGTTTGTTGTGAATGCGATATCTCAAGAAAGGTTTGACCGATTCCATTCATCTTTGGTATCAAGGTGTATTAGGGGCGGGGGACATAGTATTCAGCTCCATCAGTCCATCCGTCCGGCCGTCCGGCCGTCACGTCCCATTTGTTGTGAACGCGAAATCTCGAGAACGCTTTGACCAATTTAATTCATCTTTTGCTTCAATGTGTAATTTTGTGATACGCCGACCCCAGTCGATTTCAGTCACCTGCAAGGGGACATGGCCACGTTTAGTGGCAACACTTGTTAATTAAGCTGTTAAAGCTTTCAACTACTAATGGTCTTTCTTGGCTTGAACCCCGGAATTGCGGCTTGCGGCTAAATTTATTATTATTATTTCTTTTCTTCTTCAGAAATGTTTTCGCAAATTCCCGTGAAAGGGTAAATGGTAGAGACCAGAAATTTTGCACATTGGTTGGAAGTTGTGTGTAAATGCTGCCCAAGGCATTTTTAACTGAATAGGCCTGATGGAGGTGCTATAATTGAAGAAAAACAGTTTTTCACTTTAAAGGTCATAACTCCTATGCTGTGAGTCTGATTTACACAAACATTGGTAAACACATTCCTTGGTCCAAATTCTACAACTTTCCAATATGGACCCCTAAGGTCCGCCATATTAGATTTTCCAGAATTTTGAAATTTTTGAAAAACACATTTTTGAGATCTTCTCCTAAGCCAAAAGTCCGATTCCTTCGAAATTCCCTGTGGATCATCCATCGACCAAGGTTACCAAAGATTGCATAAGACTTGTTGAAATCTCATTTTTTTTTCCAAGATATTGACCAATGAACTTCAGCAGGGGCATGGCTTAGCACATAAATGGACAAAATTCAACAACCATTAAGGCTAATCATCACAGAACTCGCAGAATATGTCCACATAAGTACCAGAAACATACCTTGACAGTTTTATGCAAATCGGCCCATAGGGGGCGCTATAAATGCAAAAAAATGGGCATGGCATGACACAAATCAGACTATTAATCAGCAATTGTTTGTCCTATGGCCATAAAACTCACAGGATATATTCATTCCTAGTTGGGATAAACGGCCTGGTCTCGCCATTCATGTTATGTTATGTCATGTTATATGTTATATAAGTCAGTGGTTCCCAACCCAGTTCTCAAGGACCCCCTGTCCTGCAGGTTTTTTGTTGCAGGTTTACTTTTGCACACCTTATCCATTTAAGGCCCAATGCACCTTCATGAACACCTGTTCAGTTAGATTTTTTTCAACCAGTCATCATCAAGCCCTTAAATGGATCAGGTGTGAAAGAGTACGACTGGAGCAAAAACCTGCAGGGCAGGGGCTCTTTGAGGACTGGGTTGGGAACCACTGATATAAGTACCTGAAACATACCCTGAAAATTTCATTCAAATTGACTGATAGGGGGCACTATAAATGCAAAACAAAGCAGTGTGGTATAACACAAATCAGACTATAAATCATCAATTGTTTGTCCTATAGCCATAAAACTCACAGGATAT
Organism: Gymnothorax javanicus; assembly: GCA_029692085.1. NCBI lineage: Eukaryota > Metazoa > Chordata > Actinopteri > Anguilliformes > Muraenidae > Gymnothorax > Gymnothorax javanicus. The sequence goes on along the minus strand of CM056202.1, from coordinate 104,081,197 downwards.
ATTCATATAAGTACTTGAAACATACCCTGAAAATTTCATTCGAATTGACCGATAGGGGGCGCTATTAATGCAAAACAAAGCAACGTGGTATAACACAAATCAGACTATAAATCATGAATAGTTTTCCCAATCATTACAAAACACACAGGATATGTCCACATAAGAAACTGAAACATAGCCTGAAAGTTTCAATCAAATCGACTAGTAGGGGGCGCCACAAATGCACAAAATAGCCTAACATAACACAAATAAGACTATACATCATAAGTTGTTAGTCCAATCATTACACTGACAAAATAGGTCCACCTAAAAACCTGCAACATACTCTTAAAGTGGTTTTTGTCCCCCGCAAGAACGGTTTGACCGATTCCATTCATCTTTGGTGTCAAGGTGTATTAGGGGACATAGTATTCAGCTCCATCCGTCCGTCCGTCCGTCCGTCCATTCCCGTTTGTTGTGAACGTGATATCTCAAGAACCCGTTTGTTGTGAACGTGATATCTCAAGAACCCGGTTTGACCGATTCCATTCGCCTTTGGTGTCAAGGTGTATTAGGGGAGTGCTCACAGCCCACTCGATTTACGTGACCTTGCCTTTATTCTCAAGGTCATTACGACCATTTGACCACTTACAAATACCTTGTCAACATGATATCTCAAGAACAGTTTGACCGATTCCATTCATCTTTGGTGTCATGGTGTATTAGGGGCGGGGGATATAATATTCAGCTCCATCCGTCCCGCCGTCTGTCCGTCCCATCCCGTTTGTTGTGAACGCGATAGCTCAAGAACGGTTTGATCGATTCCATTCATCTTTGGGGTCAAGGTATATTAGGGCCGGGGGACATAGTATTCAGCTCCATCAGTCCATTCATCAGTCCATTCGTCCGTCCGTCACGTCTCATATGTTGTGAACGCAAAATCTCAAGAACGCTTTGACCGATTTTATTCATCTTTGGCTGCAATGTGTATTTGTGTGATACGCCGACCCCAGTCAATTTCCATCACCTGGCGGGGGACATGGCCACATTTCATGGCAACACTTGTTAATTAAGCTTTTAAAGCTTTCAACTACTAATGGTCTTTCTTGGCTTGAACCCTGGAATTGCCGCTTGCGGCTATATTTTATTTATTTATTTTCCCATTTAAACAGCTCAACAAACTATAGCAGATAAAACTGAAAATATTCAGTTTCCTCAGGACTTGGGCCTTGTCGTGTTTTAGCTCAGAAATGCCTTGGATTGGGAGTGAATGTGTTTAATTTGGCTACAAAGTAGTGGAGCTGTTTTTCCAATCTGTCAGCAGTGCTCTTACACCATTGTACATTATGAATAGTATAAATTATAATTCAGTGGCTAATACACATATGCGCTCTATTGACTCTACCTGTGCAGCATATTGCTATCGGTCCGCAGTAATATTTGCTCAGTCAGCTGGTAACTGTTGTGTCACAGGGCTACTGGACTCTAACTGTGTGCATTAGTCTCAGAATTCTTTTCATTAATTGCTATGGGTTGTACATGGGTGATGCTCTGCATATCGAGCAAATAATGTGTCCCAGGGGCGATTAAATATACAATTTTTCAGTACTTTTTCTTGCGTGAAATTTCTCTTTTCTAAGACACGCTCTGGTTTGACTGTGTCTCAGCTTGTGGTTCCAGAGACTGCCAGTTCTGTGACTGTTTCAAATTTTGACTGAGTCTTAGTGTCATTCCACATCACATGGCCAAATCTTTACGCTGCAGTTTAATATGACAATCCTGATGATACTCTGCTTCAAACACTGGAAAAAAAGTCCACTCATGGGCTGTAGAGGCTGGTGTAGAACATCTTGACTAACCAGCAGCACTGAAGTGACCTCCATCAACCACCATTGGTATTTCAGGCTGAACTCCCTGGATCTAGTCTTCCCTTAAACAATATATAAAAAATATAATTATAGTTAGTATTATTTTGGCAAAAAAAAAAACCCTCTCAGTCTAAAATCATTTAAATCCTACGATACGACGAAAGACATTGTTACCTAACAAGGCTTCAAAACGTTTTACGAACATCAAATGAGTAAAGATGTAGATGCATGATTTAAAAAAAAAAAAAGTTGCGCCACAGGTATCAAAACCAGGACCATTCAGTCACAGAGTCATAAGAATCATACTTGAAGTCAGCGATCAATATCCAGTCACGTATGCAGGATCGGTCATATTGGCCTGCTCATATTTCAATTGATTTTCTTTGCTATGCAAAGACTTCTTTAAAATTCAGTTTCATGGGACCAACATACATGAAGAAATAATTTTTCTCTGAGTTGCATCCAAACTCTGAAGTTCTCTCTCAGCTCCTATCAGAGGTGCCAGTTCAGAAGGTGACACATTTACAGCCTGAGCGACCTGCTGTTTTTCTGGGTATGTTTCCTTTTGGCACTGGGAAGTGTTGAATGACTTGCTACTCCACAAAGTGTCTGTAGACTTACACCAATTTCATTTAAACTTTGAGTCGAGACAGGAGCTCTTTTGTTGGTCTGCCAGCGCATTTGTTTGTACTTCACGACTAGGTGAATTTTGCGCATCAGTTGTGTTCCTTAACAAAATAAATAAATAAATAACTACTGCATGACAGCATTTACTTTAATCTTGGGAAAGGAATCAGATGCGTTTTGATCATGGTGAATTACACATTCATCCACACAGGTTGAGGCCGCCCTGTGTGAAAGCAATTTAGTTTGTTAATGACCTAGCAACTTCAAATGCTTAGTCCTGATCATTCTTGATTTGTGCAGTACAGCGATAACTGTTTAAGAGAGTTATACCCATGTAGCATCTCCCTGGAGGCATGTTTATGAAACGGTTCAGTTAAAAAAGAAAAGAAGTCACTGTATTTTCTTTTATCACAGTTTTTTTAATCTTTCACTTGTAATGAAACAGAAGTGAGCATGTGGGCATGATTTAGATGGTTTGGCACCCCCCCCAACGCACGCACACACACACACACACACACACACACACACATACACACACCCTTTACCATCTTCCCTAATGCTCAAGCATGAAAATTTGAAACACGAAGGGGGTTTTTAAAAAAAATTACATATATTTGTGCTTCAAATACATACATACCATACATTACATACACTACAGGCCAAATGTTTGGGGCCACCCTCAGATTTAAAAAAAAAAATCACACATCAACTGTTCTTTCCTTATTTTTTGCAGATGAAATAACTTCAGTGCATAAGATTTTGGAAGCCAATAGGTTTTGGGTGAATTCCAGACCTCAGACCACATTTTAAAGCTGTCTTGACTGATTGATCACTGACCACAATGTTTTATAATTGAGTTCCAATGCCTTTGTGTTACATGATTTTATGTCACTAGGACGTGAACAATTTTATGTAACAAGAAAGCATGCTGTATAAATACCTTCCCCAAAACCAAGGGGTCACATTGCACTTGGTGCACCATTAAAAATCTGAGGGTGGCCCCAAACTTTTGGCCTGTCGTGTACATCTCTGTATTTTCTGTTTTTAGTTGTAACACCCCCAATACAGTACCCAGTATACTATCTGTGAACGCTACTGCACATCGCCATGGTGACATCCCTGATAGATGCATTCCAGTTAGATGAGTGGGTATTCAGGCTGAGTTTTATTTTTAGATGCGTCCCAGTAACAGTAGATGCATAAATCTGGCCTATGGGAGAGTTTATAATCTAGGCTCTGGGACCAATGGGATGTGCCTATCTGGGATAAAATCATTACAATGACCTGTGTTCATAAAAGAGTTAACTATACGCAGATAAGAAAACCAGACCATGCCTAAAATGCCACTCCGTTTGTCCACATCCTAATCAACCAGCTTAGTTATACCGTCTTCATTCTACAATTCTTGTCTCTCTTTTTTGATGTCCCTCCTTCCCATTTCCTTCCATTCATGTCTCACTCTATCACCCTATAGGCACCCCAGGTGACTCGAAAGAGCTGTTGTGACTCCGATAACAGACGCCCCGGATCTCGTCGCCTGGGGCTCCCTTTCATCCTGCACTGGTCTCCATTAACTCGGCTTCATTCCATCCTACATCAGTACAAATTCCAATGCATATCCAATTCAATATCATAAACTACTACAGTATTTTAGGTGTGATCGAGAATTCATTCAAAAGATGTTGCAGTGGGAGCTCTGATTGAGAGTCAGTTTTTATTTTTGAGCTCATATACTGGGTAAGGGTGGGCTGTGAACCAGCATAAACTGATCCCAGATCAGAGAAAAGGTTTTCTGAGTATCGCCTGGTGTATTGGATCTGGTACATTCATTTTCAAAAATGATTAAAACTACTAGAGTGCATGTATCCTTCAAATTTCCTTGAACAGTTTGAGGCTTTATTGTTGATAGAATATGCCGCACCAACCACTTCAGTCTCAGCAAATAAAGAAATTTCTCCAAATCTTCTCCCCCAATGCAGAGTCCTATCTGAGCCAAGGTCAATCCTTTTCATTGCTTCCTCTATTTGGGTACTTCTGGGCTCAGCTTCCTCGGTAATAACATCAAAGATTCTGCCGCCTTCACATGCTTTCAGTAATATTGTATTTATGACCCGTGCGCATAAATGGCCAAGTCATAACAATCAGTTGGGAACTTTTTTATTTGACACCCGAGCCGTGACTTTTTAGAGGAGAGCTGAAAGTGCTGTCGTTTGCTGTAATCACTGATACATTATCATTCAATTTCAAAAGGCTACTATTTATTGTACATATTTATTATATAATTATTTTTTGTTTATCATTGAATACCTGACATGCAATTACTCTCTGAATTCTGGAAGTGGGAGCTTCCAATGAGGACAAGAACGCAGTGTTAACCCTTTAGATGCAGCTATGAATCTGTGTTGATCTGGACTGTAGGCCTGACTCTGGGCATGGGCCCATGATCTCTGCTTCCTGTACCTCTTTAGATGAAATCTGGTGCTAGAGTGATTGATTACTCCTTTCAGAGCAGAGGGAGCCATGAGAATGCCACCTTAGAAAGGGCAAAAGCTCCACCCAGAACTGACACAGACCAGTATGGAGAGGGCAGTCTTACTCTCCTATTTTTAAAGTTCTTGCTAAGTAATCTTATTTTCAGAGGTTTCATTTACTCTTGCAACTTGTTATGTCTCGTGTTATGGGGGGCATAAAGTTTTTTGCTTGGTTCCCGGCAGCATCAGCAAGATTTTTCCAGACCATAACTCAGAAACTGCTTGATATTTCTTCACCAAATTTTGTCAGTGCATTGAACGGCCGCCATGCTGGTGCCTTTTCTATTTATAGGTTTTTTTTAGGGTAGGGTGGGGTCTTTTCATTTATTTTTATTTATTTATCCTTTATTTAACCAGGTACTGTCTCATTGAGATTAAAATCTCTTTTTTCAAGAGAGACCTGGCCAAGAAGGCAGCAAGACATAAATACAAAGACAACCAAATGCAACTATCACACACTATACAATAAGATTATAAAAACATGATATGAAATAAATACAAAATTTACAAAAATTCAACCGGGTAATAAAATTATTCTACAAGAAAAGTCAAAATGGACACGATATTAAATGAATTTTAAAGACTTTAAAAACATTTACGTTGACAAAGTGTTCTATTTTCTCGATCCTTTAAAAGTGATTTAAATTCCCCCAATGAAATTATCTGTGACAACTTCAGCTTTTGTTACTGGAGTGTATTGGTGAAATACACTAAATAATGTAAATATTAAGTTCTGTTTGAGAACAGGTGAAAGGTCATTAGCTCTGATTGGCCGACATGGGTTCATATAAAAAGGGGTGCACTGTGTGATGCCTGTGCAGGAAAATGTCCGACAGCCAGGAGAAGCTGTCGCAATGTATTTTGTCACATCCGTTCAATAAAAGCAGTAAAAACTATAAAAACGTATTTCGTCGGTTTCATTAAGAAGGGTTAATGAAGACACGACAAGTGGGGACGAGGATAAAGTTCCCCTTTGGACGTGGAAAAAGGTGAGTTGCATAGCCTACCGTTAGCTGCCTTAAGTTCATAGCATGAGGCCAAGTTAGAGAAAATGGCGCTGTACAGTTCCGAGATGGGTCTTGCTTTTGACCAGATGGCGGAAAATTTCGAAGCCTATGAAGAAAGGCTACAGCAATTTTTTATTGCAAAAAATAAATTTCTGCTGCTAGACAAAGAGCAGTTTTTCTCTATGTGGTTGGAGCCAAAACTTTTACACTGCTAAAAGACTTGATTGCTCCTGCAAAACCCGGTGAAACCGAGTTGGATGTGCTATTAAAGTCATTACGGGACTTTTTCTCCCCAAAGAAAAATGTGTTAGCAGAGAGGTATACTTTCAGAAGTCGCAAGCAGCTCACTAATGAGATATTAACTGAATATATCGCTGCATTTAATGGTTTGGCGGCCTCCTGCAGCTTTAATGCCGGTTTAGAAGAACGGCTTCGCGACCAGTTTATTTGCGGCATATCGAGCAAGGATCTGTGCAGTAAACTTTTGAATTCAGTCAGCGATGGACTTTTAACATGGGCTAGAATGTTGGAAATTGCTAGCAACCACGAATGCACGGTGGCTAGCATGCAGAGGTTTCAGCAACAACCTCCGCACAGAGGCGATAAAGTGTACGCAAAACGGGAAAAGGCAGAGGGACAGCGACCACCGCGCTCGGATACATGGAAGGAAAGAAAAGATTTTAATTCCATCGAATGTCACCACTGTGCCAGAAAGGGACATCTGGCTGCAGACTGCAGGTACAAAGATTTTCAGTGTCGGTTTTGTAAGAAAACGGGGCATATTGAAATGGCTTGCAGAAAGAAAAGGGGCCAGTACATCCACTGCGCCATCCGACCTGCGCGGAAATGCAGGACACGGTCGGAAAGACTTGAACGTAATCGCCGATGACGCGGAGAAAGTGCAATCAGCCCACGGAGAGGCTGCTCTCTCTACGCACAGTGACTCTCCGGTAGAGCAAAATATGGACATGGGCTTGTACTGTGTTAAACCTGACATGGACTGCGAGTATGAAAAACCATACAAAGTTTACATAGGATGTAATGGTATACGCATGTGCATGGAGGTTGATTCAGGTGCTTGTTATTCAGTCATATCTGAAAAGACATACAGAAACAAGTTTAAAGGTGCAAAGTTATGGTCATATGACAAGGTCTTGAGAACCTATACTGAGGAACCACTAAAATTACTCAGTGTAATCAAAGTTGATGTCGAGATAAATAATCAGAAGCTAAATTACCTTTGATAGTGGCAAAAGGGCATGGACCAACCCTTATGGGTCGAAATTGGATTAGGCCATTGAAACTAGACTGGTCTAAAGTGCACAAAGTAAATGACCCAGTCGAGAAACTGTGCACAGAGTACAGTGAAGTGTTTGATTCAAAATTAGGGCTAGTATAAGGCATTAAAGCTAAGCTCTATGTGTCTGAAAATGCAAAGCCTAAATTCTGCAAGTGTGCCTTATGCATTACATGAGGCTGTGCATAAACAGCTGGATGAACTTGAGAGACGGGGGGTTTTGTCTCCGGTGCCGTACAGTGAGTGGGCGGCGCCCATAGTCAACATTCCCAAGAAAGACGGTAGTGTCCGCATATTTGGGGATTATAAAGAAATAATTAATGCCTATTTGGATATTGATCAGTATTCTCTGCCTAGAACACAGGATTTATTTTCACAACTTTCTGGTGGAAAACGGTTTACAAAATTAGACTTGACATAAGCTTATCAGCAACTTGAGCTGGATGAGGAAAGCAAAAAGTATCTGATAATTAATACACCAAAGGGATTGTATAGGTACAATTGGTTGCCATATGGGGTGGCTAGTGCGCCTGCACTGTTTCAGCGCACCATCGATCAGGTACTGCAAGGTCTGGATGGTGTAGTATGTTTTCTAGATGACATTTTAGTCACAGGTACAGACACTGACAATCATCTGAAACATTTAGAACAAGTGTTTCAGAGATTACAACAGTATAGGTTGAAGGTGAATAAAGCAAAGTGTGCAGTTTTCCAGGACAGAGTGTGCTACTTGGGGCATAGCATAGATTCTGATGGGTTGCACCCCAAGAAAGAGAAAACGGAGGCAACAGAAAGAGCACCTGTACCTAAAAATACTACTGAGCTGAGGGCATTTTTGTCCTTGTTGAATTACTATGGTAAATTCATACACTCACTGTCTGATAAAATTAAGCCTATGACAGAGCTATTGCAAGCTGATAAAACATGGGTCTGGAGTGAAAGGTGTCAAACAGCTTTTGAAAAATGTAAGACACTATTGTCATCTGCACCGGTGTTGGTACATTTTGATCCTCAGCTTCCTGTGATTCTGGAATGTGACGCTTCTCCATATGGAGTAGGGGCAGTTATTTCACACAAGTTCCCTGATGGTAGTGAGAGGGCCATTGCCTATGCCTCACGCTCACTAAGTCAGAAATATTGAAAAGGAGGCATTAAGCATAATATTTGGCGTAAAAAATTTCATGAGTACCTATATGGTCGTAAGTTTACTCTTTGTACTGATCATCAGCCCTTGGTTAAGATCCTCGGGCCTAAAACAGGTGTCCCCACATTAGCAGCTGCGAGATTGCAGAGGTGGGCGCTTATACTGGCGGCTTATCAATATGAGATTCAGCGTAAGAAATCTGTGGAGCACGTTAATGCAGATGCATTGTCAAGGTTACCAGTTCTGACTGAAACACAGGAGAGTAACCATATTTTTAAGATTTCCTTTCTGGATGAAATTCCAGTGTCTGTTTCTGTCATTTCTGAACAAACCAAAAGTGATCCCACCTTAGTGAAAGTGATGTCTTACACGCTAAATGGGTGGCCTAAACATGTAACTGACAGTGATCTTAAACCTTACTGGATAAGATTTAATGAATTGAAAATGGAAAGTCATTGTGTGATGTGGGGTTTATATGGAAGCAAATAGTTAACAAAATTAAAATGAAAATGCAATGTCAGAAATGCATTTTCATTTTTAAGATACAAGCGCATTGTTTGTATCATAATGAAAATGCAAATATAATTCTCCACTTTGCATTTTCATTTTCAAGTCCATGTATGCAATTTTTATAACAATTGGAAAATTAAAATACATTCCTCATTTACATTTTTATTTTTGAGAAGTGTCCTGCAATATCACTAACAAAACGAAAACGCTAATCGTATAAAGCAAATACATTCTCGGAAATGCTTTTTCGTTTTGGAGAAGCTCGGGCATTATTTGTATCATCACGAAAATGCTAAAGTAATCCTCCACTTTGCGTTTGCATTTTCAAGTCCATGTAGGCACTGTTTTTATTTGCAAGAAGTGCCCCGCAATATCACTGACAAAACGAAATCGAAAAAGCTAATCTCATAAAGCAAATACATTCTCGGAAATGCTTTTTCTTTTTCAAGAAGTAGACGCAATATCTGTCTCATAATTAAATCGCTAATACAGTTCGCCACTTTTCTTTTTCATTTTTGTGACAGACTGCCCTGCCTGACTTTGAATTTTCGATTTGAGAGGTCCCATGCGCTTTTCCTAACAAAATTAAAAAGAAAATACCCTCCCTAGTTGGATGTGGCCTGTCGGTGAGAAGGCGGGACTTCCCCTACTATTTGGTACGGATTGGATATTAACAAATACAAGCGATCTCGTTGGTTGTTTCCCCCCGAAAGACACTGCTCTCGCACTCAATTACCTCTGTGTGCGCTTGGATTAGCGTTGCTTCCAGTGAAACTGTGTGCTTACACTCAGATCTGTCGATCTTCGGACGGGTTTGCTGCGCATCATCTGTTCAGTCGTTCAGTCGGTTACAAAGCAAGTTCATACGCTCCTGCTCTCTTGGGTTTCATGTACTTCCATTGCTTTCTTCACGAATTTGGAGTGAAAGGACAGTTCGCATTAATACACCAGTGCCTATACGTCTCTTTACCTTAATAGCTGGCTACATGCAATGGTAGCCGTGTAACACGTCGACCTCCAGTTCTCTATATGCGAATCTGTGGATGAATTGCAGAGGTAGACTGAGCTAAGAAAGGGACAGATTCATCCTGTTTGCTTGCATCCTGCTGCTGCAGAAGAAAGGCTCGCGAAATCCATAGATCCATGATTTTTCTTATTATACCATAAAGTCGCTTGTAATAATATGTTGTCGCTGGCCATAGCCAGACGTCGACACAGTGATATGTTTCGGCCAATCGATGTGTTTTTCATGAACGGTCACATCGTTAGACTAAAATTGCAGTGATCCTGCTCTCGCACTCAATTAGCCCCTGCGTGCGCTTGGATTATACCTGCTTCCACTCAAATCGTGTGCTTACACTCGATCAATCGAGTGTTGGACCGATTATCTGCACGCTATCTTTTGCGGGTTCATACGGTCCTACTCACCGGGGCTGCATAAGTAGTTACTTCTGTGGCTTTCTTCACGACTTTGGAATAAAAGGGCCGCTTATATATTAATACATCAGTGTCCATACTTTTCTTCTATCTTAGTTGCTGTTACATATAAGAGTTGCCGGGTAACAAACACCGCGGCTTCCAGTTGGTGTGACTCACTGCAATTTTGTGGATGAATGGCAGGGGTGCACTGAGCTGCGGGAGAGAGACGCATCCTGTTGCAAGCATAGTGTTGCCACACAAAACAGATGTGCGAAACTGATCGCAATCTGGTCAAGTTAAATGGACTGGAAGCAAGTTTTATGCTATAGTTGTTCGTAATGTTCGTTATCTTGAAGGAAAGTAGTTAGCTAGCTAATTAACATCGCGTTAGTCTAAAGATGTGACTGTTCATGAAAAACCCATCTATTGGCCGAAACATATCACTGTGTCGACATTGGCTATGGCCAGCGACAACATATTACAAGCGACTTTACAGTATAAGAGAAATCATAGATCTATGGATTTCGCAAGATTTTCTTCTGCAGCAGCAGGATGCAAGCGAACAGGATGAATCTGTCCCTTTCTTAGCTCAGTCTACCTCTGCAATTCATCCGCAGACTAGCATAATAGAGAACTGGAGGTCGACGTGTTACACGGCTACCATTGTATGTAGCCAGCTATTAAAGTAAAGAGACGTATAGGCACTGGTGTATTAAAACGAACTGTCCTTTCACTTCAAATTCGTGAAGAAAGCAATGGAAGTACATGAAGCTCAAGAGGGCAGGAGCGTATGAACTTGCTTTGTAACCGACTGAACTACTAAACAGATGATGCGCAGCTAACCCGTCCGAAGATCGACAAATCTGAGTATGAAGCACACAGTTTCAGTGGAAGCAGCGCTAATCCAAGCGCCCACCGGGGTAATTGAGTGCGAGAGCAGTGTCTTCGGGGAAAACTTTAGCTATACTCTCAAACTCCGCAATGTCCAGGGGGGCGTCCATGCACAGTCAGTGGCTCCAACTATGTAAGTTGCCATTTGTGCTTTGACAGAACAGTGCGTGCAGCAGGAGTTTCCCTCTGATTGATAACCAATGAGATTGCTTGTATTTGTTAATATCCAATCCGTACCAAATTGTGGGGGAAGTCCCGCCTTCTCACCGACAGGCCACACCCAACTAGGGAGGGTATTTTCTTTTTAATTTTGTTAGGAAAAGCGCGTGGGACCTCGAGATCGAAAATGCATAGTCAGGCAGGGCAGTCTGTCACGAAAATGAAAAAGAAAAGTGGCGAACTGCGTTAGCAATTTAATTATGAGACAGATATTGCGTCTGCTTCTTGAAAAAGAAAAAGCATTTCTGAGAATGTATTTGCTTTATGAGATTAGCGTTTTCGATTTCGTTTTGATAGTGATATTGCGGGGCACTTCTTGCAAATGAAAACAGTGCCTACATGGACTTGAAAATGCAAACGCAAAGTGGAGGATTACTTTAGCATTTTCGTGATGATACAAATTATGCGCGTGCTTCCTGAAAACGAAAAAGCATTTCCGAGAATGTATTTGCTTTATACGATTAACGTTTTTGTTTTCGTTTTGTTAGTGATATTGCTGGGCACTTCTCGAAAATGCAAATGTAAATGAGGAATGTATTTTAATTTTCCAATTATTATAAAAATTGCATACATGGACTTGAAAATGAAAATGCAAAATGGAGGATAACGTGTATTTTCATTATGATACAAATAATGCGCTTGTATCTTGAAAATGAAAATGCATTTCTGACATTGCATTTTCATTTTAATTTTGTTAACTATATGCTTCCATAGTTTAAGGGTAATTGTACTGTTTTCCCTGAGGTCACAAATGTTGAAAGAGTTGCATGTTAACTATCTTGGGATTGCAAAAATGAAATCCATGGCACGCAGCCATTTATGGTGGCCAAATTTGGATAAAGAAATTGAGCAGCTTGAAAGTGCTTGTCGCACGTGCCAGTTAACTAGGATGAGTCCACCCACAGTGCCTGTGCATTCTTAGTATGGGGCAGACAGGCCATGGGAAAGGCTGCATGTGGATTTTGCTGACAAAGGCAAATACAAATTCATGGTACTGACTGACGGCTATTCCAAGTGGCCGGAAGTTGTACAAATGGCTACTACAACGGCAGAAAAGACTATTTCTGTTCTGAGGGGTCTCTTTGCATCCTATGGTCTGCCACAGGAACTGGTGACGGATAATGGGCCCCCTTTTCAGTCTCAGTTGTTTCATGATTTCCTAAAAACAATGGAGTGAAACACGTCCGTTCAGCTCCATATCACCCTGCGTCCAATGGAGCCGCGGAGCGCCTTGTGCAGAATCTCAAAAGAGTGTAGGATAAAGCAAAGGATCAAGGCATCACCATGGAACACTGTCTCTAAAACTTTCTTTTATGTTACAGGAGTTCCCCTCACTGTGTAACAGGTAAAACACCTGCGGAACTGTTTTTGGGTTGTCCGTTACGGACCAGCCTTTTGCTGGCTCAGCCACCCATTTCAGAGACTGAACAAGGACAGTCCCACTCCGAAATCAACTCAGACAGCACTGGAAAAGCTGTCAGGTCATTTCAGCCGCAGCAAAAGGTGCTGGTCAGAAACTATGGGGGAGGGGAAGGAGAAAAATGGGTGCCAGGCATCATTGTAAAGGTTCTGGGTCCTGTGACATATTTGGTGGATATTCAGGGCAAGGTTGGGAAAAGGCATGTGAACCAGATTAGTGCTACACAAATTGAGATGTCACATGATGTTGGGTGTGATGATTGTTCTGATGTACAAGAAAATGAAAATCGGGGTTCTGTTGAGCCACCGGCTTTGTTTGATAGGCCAGAAAGAAATGTCAAACCTCCAGAAAGGTTAAATCTGTAAAGGAAAAACAGATTTTGGGGGAGGAGTGTAGTGTATTGGTGAAATACACAAAATAATGTAAATATTAAGTTCTGTTTGAGAACAGGTGAAAGGTCAATAGCTCTGATTGGCCGGCATGGGTTCATATAAAAAGGGGTGCACTGTGTGATACGTGTGCAGGAAAATGTCCGACAGCCAGGAGAAGCTGCAGCAATGTATTTTGTTGCATCCGTTCAATAAAAGCAGTAAAAACTGTAAAAATGTATTTTGTCGGTTTCATTAAGAAGGGTTAATGAAGACATGACAGTAACGTGTTCCAGGAATAAGGAGCAGCATAGTTAAAAGCTTTCTTTCCAAGTTCAGTGCTTACTTTGGGGATAGAGAACTGGACATCATCCTGAGAACGCAGGCTATACTTATTCTGGCATCTACACATGTAGTTGCTCAGATAAGTGGGAAACAAACCAAGGAGAGACTTAAAAACAAAAGTCATCCAATGGGTAGATCTGCGAACATACAAAGAGGGCAGCACAGTGGCAACATACAAAGAACAGTAAAGCACATGATTTCCAAGGCCAGTTATAAAACATAATGCACTGTGATAAACTGTATCCAACTTCCTGAGGTACTGTCAGCTGAATTTATAAAGAGGAGATCACCATTATCTAATAAAGGTAAAATGTAGCAGTGATCAAATGTTTCCTTGCTTTAAGAGAGAAGCAAGATTTATTTCTTCAAAAGAACCCTAATTTAAGTTTCAACTTTGAGACAAGGTTTTCTGTATGCAACTGAAATGAAAGGTTCTGATCAATTATTATACCCAAATATATATATGATGTAACCATTTCAATATCAACCCCTTGAGCAGTTGAGATCTTTGGACGATTGGGCATTACTTTTTTGCTGCATGAAAATAACGTAAGTTTGAACTTTTCTGCATTTGGCACCAATTTAAGTTGAGTTAAATGACACTGTAAGACATCAAAAGCAGTCTGCAAGAATTCAAATGTTTGAACAATAGAAGGAGATGAGCAGTAAATAACAGTGTCATCTGCAAGAACAAGAACCAGCAAGCTGAACACATTGTGTTCTCCCTGATAAATAGTTGCAGAACCAATGGGGACCCGCCCGGATGACATCATGAAAAACGTGTATAATCGTCACGTGATGCAGATGTCGGGCAAGCATCGGGCATCTTCCATAGAGAACCACTGAAAACAACACTCACTAAACTGCTTGCTATTCGTTTTTTCTCCATGGATTGAAGCGGAAATGCGTGCTCAAAGGTAGTTTAAAAATAGAATTACTCCTCCCGAGGCATATATCGATGAATATTAACTGATTACACTAAATGAATGGGCGAATGATGAGCGGTAAATTCAGTCACGCTCCTCCCTTTCTCCCCCGTCCCGGGCTGCGACTTATGCCCAGGTAACCTGGTTAACCTGCTGCCTTCTGATACTTAGGTAGACCCACCAGCAGCGATAGGTGTACAAAACTCCTTTAGTAGTCTTCACAAGCTTTGTTCCCTTACCTAGCATTATTCTTGAACATCAACATATTTTGCATACTCTGTGAGGTTTGAAATAAGCGGTATCGCATCACATTTGCGATCTAAAAATGTCAACTTTCGAACCAAAATGAACAATACCGGACAAATGAATCGCAGCCGCAGCGAAAGAAAATCCTAACAGCCAGTGGCGTAGCCAGAGGGTGGGCCAAGACACGTCCCTTTATGACAGCAATTAGTCCTAGCTAGTTCTCAATCATTTTCCTTTATTGATGCGTTTTCCAATTATCGTAATTGGCAACTGAAGACACGGTTTCTACTCCATATGCAATCTAACAACGATGAAATCATGGGCTAAATTCAGTGCAGCAAAATAATTTACTTATTATTAATGCTTTGATTGAACTGGTCCATGTTCCAATGAAATGGGGACTTTCACTCTCGTTATTGTGTGGGTTGATTAAAAAAAAGTGGCACTCGGCAGTTCAATAGGCTATAAAAAGCATGCGGCTCCAGCTATTTGCATGAGAGTCGACAGATCTGCAATTTTGAATACATTGATTTAAATACAGCAAATAGCCTCCAGATGAATGATTGTCGTCTTACCTAATCGGGGAGAACAAGCAGCACCTGTTAAGTCACGCAATCACTCATCACTCAAAATAAGTGACTACCGGTGAGTCAGATGTGCAGTCATTGCAAACGCAGCTGTCATCATTTTACTCCTGTTTCTCGTGATTTTAATGTTTCTGTGTATATTTATAATGCAGCTACTGATAAGTTCAAGGCTAAGGAGACTAGCCCTCTCCGTAATAATTTAATTACTGCTAAGCCCCATTGTTTGTGCTTGGAGTCGCAGGATGTAGTAACGTTATCCTCTCTTGACTCTCCAAGTGATTTGAGTATTGTTTCTCACAATGTAGCTGAATCACGAGCTAATTTAGTCAAGGGTCTGAACTTCTTTTATTGAACACAAGAAGCAAGAAGTCTGTCAATAAAAAACGAAACAAGTCGATTCAACTTCAAGGCTTAATATACGCTGGCATGCCTGATATCGTCGCCCTCACAGAAACTTAGTCGAATGACTCTGTCGAGTCAAATGAAATTCTTCCCGAGGGTTACACCCCGTATCGCAGAGACAGAGGTGGCAAACGAGGCGGCGGAGTTTTTCTTGGTATTCATAATAATATTATCTCCCGCCGTCGACCTGATTTGGAACCCAGTATTTGTGAGGTTATAATTTGCGAACTTGTGCCTAGTAAATCATTGAAAGTATGTATTATTTTGTGCTACAGACCTCCAGACAGTGATCCTATATCTTTATATGATTTTTTGTCTAACGTTTTTACTAAATGCAGAATTAAGTACAAAATTATATTTGCACTTGGCGATTTTAATCTCCCAGATATACCCTGGTGGGACGAATCGGCAAACACTGGACACGCTGTGTGACTTGGCTGACAGCTTTTCCCTTACCCAGATCATTGACCAACCTACTCATATTAAGGGAAATGTGCTGGATTTAGTTTTCACCAATATCCCTGAACGCTGCTCCGAGCCCAATGTAACATTTGGTCATTTTGACAGTGATCATGCTGTGATCGAGTTCAATTTCCAAACTCGTGTCAACAGACTCCGCACATGCGCGAGAAACATGTACAATTTTAAAAGAGCTGACTTTATCGGGCTACGATCTCACATGGGCAAAGTGTCATTTCACTCTGCTCTTCTCCATCCTGATATTAATGTTAATTGGCAAAGTTGGCTTGATCTCGTGCATTCATCTGTCAGTATATTTATTCCCATCGCTGTTATTAAGGATGTAAATTCTTCTGCCTGGGTTGACAGTGAAGTGTGCCACCTGAGCAACAAAGTACAATCCATACGGAAACGAGCTAAAAACGCAATACTGCAGCGTTGTGGGCGAAATTTCGTAAACTAAGGAATAAATTAAAAAATGTATGTACTTCCAAGTACAATCAGTATTTGGATGTTCTCAGTGATTCTCTTGCTAAAACACCAAAGCGTTTCTGGGGATTCTTCAAGAGTAAAACAAAGACAAAAAGTGTCCCCAGTTTTGTTGCTTGGAAATAAAACTGCCTCCAATCCTAGCACAAAGGCTAGTCTGTTCGACGAGTATTTTCAATCTCTATTTACCCCACAGCCTCTAGAACGAACATATCCAGTTATAACCGTTTTTAAACATGCTCATTTGGGTGATTTAAGGACTACTGTCCATGATGTTGAATCAGTTTTGATTAACCTTGATACAAATAAAGCATATGGGCCTGACGAGTTACCGGCTCGGATTTTAAAAGAATGTGCTCATGAATTAGCTCTGTCGCTTTGTAGTCTTTTTAACAAATCTCTTCAAACTGGAGAATTACCACTTGATTGGCTAAGAGCAAATGTTATTCCAGTCCATAAAAAATCCCACAAAGAAAATGTGAGTAATTATCGGCTGGTATCGATATTATGCATTTGTAGCAAGGTGCTGGAAAGGTGTATACTTAATTTTGTCTATCCTCATGTAGTGCCTGTTTTGAATCACCTACAACATGGTTTTGTTAAGGGTCGGTTGACAACAACTCAGTTAATCCAGGTATTTCAAGAAGTTGGTAAATTCTTAGATCAGTCTGGACAAATCGATATTTTATATCTAGACTTTTCATCTGCTTCCGATTCCGTCCCCCATGACTTACTATTACATAAACTCCAGACATACGGATTTCATGGCAATCTTTTAAAGAGGTTTATGTCATATTTATCCAATCGTAAACAAAGAGTTGCTGTCGATGGTGCCCTATCATCCTGGTCTCCTGTCGAATCAGGAGTTTCACAAGGATCAATTTTAGGTCCTTTGATGTTTCTGCTGTATATTAATGACATTCCAGACTGTGTAAGTCCTGAGACTAGGGTTGCCTTGTTTGCAGATGATTCTAAATGCATAAGAGAAATCAGAAACACGCAAGACTGTTCACAGCTGCAGTGCAACCTAGAAAACATCTTGGATTGGAGCCGTAAATGGGACATGAGATTTAACGCTGGTAAATGTAAACTATTGAGCGTTACAAGGAAGCGAATTCCCATTCTTCATTATTACACAATGAACGGTAATTTAATTGAAAAAGTCAACTGCATGCGTGACCTTGGGATTGTGGTGTCATCAAATTTATCATGGGATGCACTTGCAAATGTCTTGATCAGTAAAGCAAATCGCATGCTTGGATTAATTCAAAGAACTTGCGGTCATACATGTTCAGTTCAAACTAAACGAAAACTGTATATTTCACTTATAAGACCACTTTTAGAATACTCCACCCAATCTTGGGCTGTTTCTTCAAAAAAATCTCTCCTTCATATTGAAGGTGTGCAACAGAGAGCCACTAAGTACATTCTTGGTTATAATGATTGTGTTGGAAGCAATTACAAAGCCCGACTAATGAAGCTTGATCCTTTCCCGCTGGCCTACAGACGTGATATATTTGACTGTGTATTCTTGTGCAAAGGGGGAATATGATATCAACTATAACCATTTTGTTTCATCTCAAAATGAGGATATATTTTTAATGAAAATTCCAAAATTTAGGACTGAAACTTTTCGCCATTCTTATTTTAACAGATTATTTTATTTGTGGAACGCCAGTCACCTCTATCACATTTCTGATACTACAGCTGCTTTTAAATTGAAGCTATTTCATTTTTATACAGAAAAGTTTAATGACTATTTTTCATCTGATGATTCCTATACGTGGGTTGGCAAATGTCATTGTTCACGTTGCCGTCTGTCCCTCTGATGTTACTTACACTTGCTAGTATACTGTCTTATTTTCTTATTACTTTTTTTTTCCTTTTGTTCAATTGTCTGTACATCTCGCAGGATGATCGCCTCACAATAGGTGCCTTGCCACCTGTGCGATCACTTCCTGACTTCTGTCAAAGCTTAATAAATAAATAAAAGTGTGGAGTGCTCTTGGGGTGAACCTTCTGTTATGAAAATGACTGAGAACAGGTCAGGACTAATAATTGTTTTAAACGGATGTTTTGTGCACCCAATTCTCTGTTCTTGTTCCGCAACTGAACTGAAGTTTGCCCATGATTTAATCGCTGTGAGATTGCATATGGAGAGAAACCGTGTCTTCAGTTGCAAATTACGATAATTGGAAAACGTGTCAATAAAGAAAAATGATTGAGAACTAGCCAGGACTAATTATTGTCATAAAGTGACGTGTCTTGGCCCACCCTCTGGCTACGCCACTGCTAACAACATAGGTGCAATAACGTCAAATTCTAGCATAGAATCATACAACTATTGTATTATGAAGTAGGTTAACGAACTGTTACTAAGCAAGCTTGCTGTTACAAACCTGTCACAGGGGTCACAAATTAAAGTAAGAATACGAAGTCTCCCCCGTTATCCTGCTGTGATTCGAGCATTGAACACATTGCTATTGCATTTCTGTAGCTGGTTAAACGCAAATGAAAAAAGGGTTGTTTTTGTCACGGTTTGTGTTATCTGGACTGCCCCTTATCTGTGTTTCCCCGTTAGCTGACGATGGTGAAGTGAATTTTGTCAGAGCCATTGTTGATATTGCTTGGTCTGCTCTGCCGAGCCAGGAATGCGTTTCTCAAAAGAACAGGTGCAAACATACATAGTTGGAGCCATTGACAGTGAATGGACAAACTACGTAAGTTGCTAGTGTAGTTAAAAAACTATACTTTTGGGAAATGCACCCCAGGTCCCCACTGTCAACACAATCTAAAATAAAAGTGGATAAAATCGCCTAAAAACCTACTTTTTCTTACTCGGCATATTGCCTCCTGTTGTTCGCTTGCCCGGCTTCCGGGTTCAGAGGATGACGTTCACCTTACGTACAGGCTATTTTTAGATATCAGGCAGGTCCCCATTAACAGCACTTTCAGACAGACCTATAGAGCAGAGTCTACCAAAATGAAGTGATCCACTGTGTCAAAGGCCTTTGAAAAGTCAATAAAAAGAGCAGCACAGTACTTTTTACAATCCAAAGCTTACATAATATCATTTAGTAACTTGGTAGCAGCAGTAATCATGCTGTGCCGTTCACAGAATGTGGGGTTCGATTCAGGAACCACACGCGAGAATCGAAATGCCAATCTTCGTAAAACTTTATTCGTTCTAAGTCGCGACCAAAGAAGCACAGAGATTGCAGTACTGGAGGGATAATCAACAACAGTAGTCGAGGGACAGGCAGGGGTCAAAACCAAAAGATCAGAGTTCTCATGGTACATAAACGTAAGGCAAAAATTCCAAATCCAAAAACAGGCAATGTCATACACAGGGCGTCAGTAGAAGGAATCGTAGTCAAACAGACAGGGGTCAAAAAATCCAAGTATCAAACAAACAAGGCTAGGCACTCTCGTGGTTGTACGGAAGGGTGTAGAAGAAGCAACAAATCACAATTGGCATACACGGCTCTCTGCTCAAAAGGAAATGATCAATGTTCTGGCAATGTCAGAACCACAGTGAGGACTCTAAATAGACAGAAGGGAAGTCACATGCTATGCAGGGGAACAGGTGAGCTGGATCAGACTAACAAAGGAATGAACAAGAGGAAGTTCCTAATCACATGAAATTTGCAAAAGCCAAAACATGGACAGGGATGACACAGACAGCCTATGACAAACAAACGGCTCCGGGTAGGGAGTTCTAAAGTGCACAGAGTGAGAGGCAGAACAGTGTTTAACCAGGTGCGGAGAATCCACTGAAGCACAGCAAAGTAAATTGAGTGAAGGCAAGGGGCGGAGACTAGAGCAGAGCGAGTGCTGAGAGCTTGTTAGTCAATTAGTAATGTGCAGCTATACAATCCCTAATTGCTCGTTAGCAAGTTAGTATAATGTACAAGGTTAGTTACTGTTGGTAGATTAATAAATAAACTGTCAGTATTAGTAATGATAGAACAGTAAGATGAAGGAAGTAAACGAGATTGGAAGGAATGTTTGGAAACCCAGAAACCATTGAAATCACCTGCAGCAGTTAAGCACACAGACTGGGGAGATGGACTGAACCAACTAGATCACAAGACGGGAGACAATGGTGCAATGGAATACAGCAATGGCAAGAACCGGAAACCAGAATGTACAATAAATGGAAAATCATAAAAATAAAGACATGGTAAGCACAAAAACATGGCAAAACAGGGCATGACATATCAGAATCACAACAGTACCCCCCCCCAAAAGAAACGCCTCCAAGCGTTTCTCACCGGCGTGGCCGAGGATGCTCTTTGTGAAAGTCTCTCATTAATGATTTGTCCAAGATGAATCGAGAGGGAATCCAGCTCCTCTCCTCAGGGCCATAGCCCTCCCAGTCAATAAGATACTGTAGGCCCCGACCCTGCCGACGACAATCCAGGATGGCACGCACGGTGTACGTCTCTCCTCCATCCACAACTCGAGGGGGCGGCGGGGGGTCGGGGCCAGAACACAGGGGGTGGGACACAGCCGGCTTAAATTCAGGAGACATGGAAGGTAGGGTGCACTCGGCGCATAGTGAGAGGTAGTCTCAGCCCGACGGCTGTGGGGCTAATGACACGTTCAATGAAAAAGGGACCAATAAACTTAGGGAAAAGCTTACGTGTACCTCCCCGGAGGGGAATGTCTTTAGTAGAGAGCCACACCCTTTGTCCCACACGGTGGACGGGGGCCGGAGTACGCCTGCGGTCAGCCTGCTTCTTCATCCTGCTCCTCGCTTTCAGCAGTGCGAGACGAGTAGTCCTCCAGGTGCCGTGGCAGCGTTGAATGAAGGCGTGAGCTGATGGTACCGCAACCTCCTCCTCCTGACTGGGGAACAGGGGTGGTTGGTACCCCATACAGCACTCGAAGGGAGATAACTTAGTGGATGAGGAGGTATGACAGTTAATGGCGTACTCCGCCCATGGCAACTGATGACTCCATGAAGCAGGATTCTTAGCACAGATACATCGTAAAACAGTTTCAATACACTGATTTGCCCGCTCAGTCTGGCCGTTGGATTGTGGATGAAAACCTGATGATAGACTTATAGAAGCACCAAAAGCATTACAAAAAGCTTTCCAGAACCGGGCAGTGAACTGGGGACCTCTGTCGGTGACTATGTCGTTGGGGATACCGTGTAGGCGAATAACGTGTTGAATGATAAGTACAGCAGTTTCGTAGGCTGAGGGCAGCTTGGTTAAGGGGACAAAGTTAACAGGTTTGGAGAAACGGTCAACAATAGTAAGGATGGTGTTGTGGTGATTGGAAGGGGGAAGGCCGGTGATGAAATCTAGGGTAATGTGTGACCAGGGGCAGTGAGATGTGGGTAGTGGCTGTAGGAGACCTTGTGGGGGTTGATGAGAGTCCTTGGCTTGGGCGCAGACTGAGCAGGCAGAAACAAAATCATGGACATCTTTACATACATCAGGCCACCAAAAGCGTCTTAAAATAAAATTCACAGTTCTTTTAATGCCAGGGTGGCAAGACAGATTGGAGGCGTGGCCCCACTCTAAAACCTTAGCTCTGATCTGAGGAGGTACATATAAACAATGGGTAGGACAGTTACTAGGGGCGGCTGAGTCACCGAGAGCCTCTCTCACCTGGTGCTTAATGTCCAAAGTGACCGCATTGACAAACACCTCCTTGGGAAGGATGGTGTCGGTAGGCGCTTCCTTGGTGGAATGATCAAACCTCTGGGATAGAGCGTCTGGTTTGATGTTCTTGGAACCTGGGCGGTAAGCAATATGAAAGTTAAATCTTGAGAAAAAAGGGCCCACCTGGCTTGACGGGGGTTAAGGCGTTTAGCTGTCTAGAGGTACTCGAGATTTTTATGATCTGTCCACACCAAAAACGGAAGCTTAGCACCCTCAAGCCAATGTCTCCACTCCTCCAGGGCCAGTTTCACAGCCAACAGCACCCGATTGCCGATGTCATAGTTCTGCTCTGCGGAACTGAAACGGTGTGAAAAAAAGGCACAAGGGTGAATCTTATTATCAGTGGTGAGTCTTTTGGACAATACAGCACCCACCCCTATGTCAGTGCCGTCAACCTCCACAATGAACTGGGAATCCGGATCAGGGTGAATGAGGATGGGGGCAGTGGTGAAGCGCCTCTTGAGCTCCGCAAAGGCCTGGTCGGTTCGCTGGTCCCAGCTGAATTTCACCTTGTTGGAGGTGAGGGCCATGAGAGGGGCTGCTACAGTGCTGTGGTTACGAGTGAATCGTCTGTAGAAATTAGCAAACCCCAGAAACCGTTGCAGTGACTTACGGTCGGTGGGTTGGGGCCACTCTGTGACCACGTTGACCTTAGCAGGGTCCATGCTGATGTTCCTGGTGGCAATGATGTAACCCAGGAAGGTGGTGGTGGTGGTCACGGAGAACTCGCACTGCTCGGCCTTAACAAATAACCTGTTCTCTAGGAGGCGCTTGAGGACCTGGCGGACGTGGCTGGTGTGTTCCTCCTCACTCTTGGAGAAAATCAGTATGTCATCAAGATATACAAAGACAAATCGGTTTAACATGTCTCTAAGCACATCATTGACAAGATTCTGGAACACGGCGGGGCTGTTGCTGTTGCTGACCTCTTGGCTGTGCTGTAGCGCTGTTCGTTGGTGATCATTCTGCTTGAGTTGAGACAGAAGAAGACGTGTGGGATTGAAGCTGAAGATTTACTCTTGTTTAAATGGGGTTTTCTGAAAATAATTTGTGTGTTAAGGCTCAAACAGTAATAGAGATTAGACGATTTGCTCGAGGTATAACCTTTGTCGGGGAGAATTGGTGAGCAAACAAGAATCTTCAAACAAAAGGCGACGTGGGTTTTTTTTCAGTCTCCCGGGAGCAAAGCAAAGTTTAAAATAAATTTAAACACTAAATTCAGAGAATAAATTAAACGCTAAATAATTGTCTAACTAAGTGGAATGAACAAGAGGAAGTTCCTAACTCAAAATTGGCGAAAAGCCAAAACACGGACAGGGGATTACGATATGACAAACAAACGGCTCCGGGTAGGGATTCTAAAGTGCACAGAGTGAGAGGCAGAACAGTGTTTAACCAGGTTCTTGAAGCACAGCAAAGTAAATTGAGGAAGGCAAGGGGCGGAGACTAGAGCAGAGCCTTGTTAGTCAATTTTGTGCAGCTATACAATCCCTAAGTGTAAAAATGCACACTGTTAGGGCAGACTGGAAGAAATGTTTGGAAACCCAGAAACCATTGAAATCACCTGAATCACAAGACAGACGGACTGAACCAACTAGATCACTGAATGGAATACAGCAATGGCATAAAACCAGAATTACAATAAATGGAAAATCATAAAAATAAAGACATGGTAAAAAAAACATGGCCATTTCACAACACAGAAGCCTGACTGATATTGTGATAAAATGCCATTTTCTTCCAAGAAATCCTCAAGCTGTTCATTTATCAGTCGTTCTAAGATTTTAGCTAAAACACTATTTGGAGATTAGCCTATAATTATTAACAACAGAGGGATTTCCTCCCTTCAACAATGGGAGAATGAAAGCAGATTTCAAGATCTTAGGAATCACATTATGAGACAATGTAAGATTAAAAACACGAGTCAGTGGATCTGCTATAAAATCTGCAGCAACAGGTGGGCAACTCATTAGTATCTACAATTGCATAAGTAGATTTTATTACCAAAACATCTTTGGATCGTTTAAATTGCTCATAGTCTTGGAAAGAAAGAAGTCAGATTATGCCTTTTTAATAAGTGAAGTACAGCAATTTCAAAGTTGTCTAAATATCAGCCAATCTGCTTTCAATTTAGATTTTCTGGCCTTTGTCCAAGCAATATCCCTTTCTTTTAGGAGACTGGACCACTGTGGAGAGAACCCAGGACTATTCCTACCCTTTACCCTATGTTTGCAGAAGGGAGCATGTTTGTTTATAACCTCAATAAAGGCATCATAAAAGTAAATCCAAGCTAATTCCACATCATTAAGAAGGTAGATCTTGCTCCACTCAATACCCCACAAATCATGAAAAAAAGCTTGTTCGCAAAAATGCTTAAAGGTCTACTAAGTTAGGGGGGAAAAAAACGCTGTAAACATGTATTATTGCCTGTAATTCATGAATCCAGCATTTAACTTTCATAATTGTATGTCATACTGGCAAAAAAATGAAGAAACTAGACACTTTGAGACCTCTCCTTAAAACTCGTGAGCGATTGGCAAATCGGCTGTGACGTATGAGAAGTAAGTTGCACCGGAGCTTGTACACAAAATGACTTGTTTGACTTCTCATTTCAACAGCAAATTTGTGAAAGAAAGAAAAGTTATAGTTATCTTATTTGAGACAAATATTCTTATCGATACATTTTCTACATACTCAATGAAATGATTTGACACAAAATGTCCAGATTTTGTGGGTTTTTAACTTTTCCGTGAACAAAGCTCTGATCTCATCTGTATGGTGGCCGAGACCCGCCATCGCTGCAAATAAAATAAACTCTGCAAATAAAAAGGAATGCTGCTGCAAATAAAATAAACGCTGCAAATTAAAAGAAATGCTGCTGCAAATAAAATAAACGCTGCAAATAAAAAGAAACGCTGCTGCAAATAAAAGAAACGCTGCAAACAAAAACAAACGCCGCTGCAAAAAAAAAAAATAAACAATGCAAATAAAAAAGCCACAAAAGAAGTGATTACCGGGGACTGTTTTTGCCAATGCAAGCCCTTCTATATTTTTCAGCAGACTAAATAATGCATCACAACCCAAATACAACGGTTGCAACGAATAGATTCGCACTATTTTCAGTGCGATAAGCGATATATTATTGTGTATAGAGAGGCTAGCTAGCTCAATTGCCAATTAAACCTATCCTACGTCATCTAGCGAGCTACCTAGCGGTCGCTAAATGTGTTTCTTCATAAAGTCCATCATCCACAAGCTAGCCAACTACATTAACCTAATTCATATGCCAAACGACAACGGAAAACAGTGTCACTAACTAGCCACATTCGGCTATATTCGGTGTCCAGTGACGCTCCATTTACACAAGAGAAAAAGTGAAACTAAGAGCAAGGGCTCCTCGTCAGGGTCCAGAAGCACCTTTAATTATACGACGCGATAGGAAAGTTCCGCGTCTCAGTGGTATTGTTCACTAATATACAGGTCATAGATTAGCTGGGCAGCTGATGAAAGAACCATGGTTTAGCTTAGGACATGACGCCTAGCTGCATTAGCATTGATAACCCATACGTATGCTGGCCACAGTACCAAATTAATTCAGCATTCACCAAAGTCAAAATGTGGGATGATAATGCTTCATATCAAAATGTGCGAGAATGAGATAGGAAAATACAGGTCATCCAGGATTGTTAGTAAGCTTATGTAATGCAATGTTACCGTTTGACTGACCATACTACCGTTAATGGGACCTGGCCGAGCACTCGCTCGCATTCCGAGGGGGATATCAATACACAGGGCCCACAACCGCAACTTCCCAGCGGTGTACAGCATTTGTTTCGCAACTGCTTCGCGTATATAAACAGCGTTCTACCCGCCACCGCAAGCAAGTTGTCAGCTCCATTCCTTTACTAGGACAGATATGACCCAGCATCTCGCCCATAGCGAACTATGAGGCATCGAGCTGATTTAGTTCCTTGGCCTCCTGTCAGCCGTTTGCAGCATTTCTTTTATTTGCAGCAGCGTTTCTTTTTATTTGCAGCGTTTATTTTATTTGCAGCAGCGTTTCTTTTTATTTGCAGCGTTTATTTTATTTGCAGCAGCGTTTCTTTTTATTTGCAGCATTTATTTTATTTGCAGCGGCGTTTCTTTTTATTTGCAGCGTTTCTTTTATTTGCAGCAGCGTTTCTTTTTTATTTGCAGCGGCATTTTTTATTTGCAGCGTTTATTTTATTTGCAGTGATGGCGGGTCTCGGCCACCGTACATCTGGGATTGCAAAACGAAAAGTTTGCATTGGTCGTAAATGCGTGTACAGTCGTTTTACGCGTTCTTGCATTGTATACTACACAAAATGAGCGCAAATTTTGGACTTCGAACATAGAAGCGACTGAGAAACACGGCAACTTCATACTCGCATGGACCAGTCGCTTGTGTTTATGTTTGGGTTTTGCTTTCGGATATGTGCCTTACCGAAGTCCTAGTAGTCCCTGGCGACTAGGATCATGACATGGCCAGTGTTTGAGAAACAAACACAAATGCAAAATTAGAATGTCATCATCAACAACAATGCTCAACCATACTAAGTTACTAACAAAAACAAAGCAACGTAAACACAAGCTCACTTGTCAGCTGGTCTTCACAGCACTCTTACATTGACATTTACACTGAAACCGTACAGCGGGGCTGTGCCGTGGGCTACCCGCGCCGGGCCCGGCGGGGTAGCAGCTGAGCAAGTGGGGTGTAAGCACGAGAACGGATCTCAGAGATGCCAAGTTTCATGCATTTGACGTAGGTCCTATGCATTTTTTAGGCTTATTCACCGTAGTCCGCAATTATGCAACGAAAGCTTATTAATGAGATTCTCACGCGGAATTAAAATCCTTGTGCATTGAAGTTTCCGTTTTACTTGCGTTAAGGTGGACCTCACCACAAGCAACATGGCCAGCGATTATGACTCCAGACTTCTCCTGCTTCTCTTTACTCGGGGATTGGAAACAATGCATGAGTTTCATGATTGCTTAAATTGTTAAAACCATTTGAAATGTCTTTATGCAATTCCATTGCTTTCAATCCCTCAGTAAAGTCAAGCGTGAGAATTCCGAGTCATAATCATTTTCCGTGTCACTAGTGGGGAAATCCACCGTAATGCACGTGAAACTGATGAACTTAAGGCACAATGACTTATATTCCGCAAGTGAATTTCTCCAGTGCGTGTTGATTGAAAAATTTCTGACTATGGCACAGGAAGGTGAATGCCATTAAGAGGCGAGAGACTCCACCGAATGTGTGAGACTTGGCATCTCTTTTTTGGGAAGTGATGTAAACTCACACCATCGTTTGGAGTCTTGTTACAGCCTGCCACTACACACCTATTTGGCATGTTGATGAATAAACCTTTAAAATCACGTTTAAAAATAATTTGCGACCTTAATTTTGGCAGTTTAGCTTGTCTGACTGTTGCTACTGCACAATGGTCACTTAAATCGTTAGCAAAAATACCAACACTTGAGAATTTATGGGGAGCATTTGTTAAAAACAATTCAAGAAGGGATGATTTTTCTGTGAATTCAGTGTTTAGCCGGGTTGAGCTGTTTATTAGTTGTGTAAGGTTAAAAGTGTCACAGGTGGATTTAAAACTTTCGGAAACAGGAGACAACCAATTCAGGTTAAAATCTCCAGCAAGGAGAAGCTCTTTAAAATTCAAGGACTTAAGATGTTCACACAGTAAAGGTACAGACTCGCTGCTTGCTGAAGGGGGTCTATAGCAGCCCACAACAGTGATAAAATGACAATTCAAAAGCTCTAAATTTAAAGCCAGAAATTCAAATTGTCTGGAGTGAGATACTGATTTCAGGACAGTAGCCTGAAATTTGGTGTTAATATTAATAGCAACTCCTCCACCCTTCTTGGGTCGGTCACACCGAAATACTCTGTAACTCTTGATTCCGATATCTTTATCTAATATTGATTTCTTCAACCAAGTTTCTGATAAAATTAGAGTATCAGGATCTGTTGAATTTACCCAGATTCTCACTTGATCCAATTTAGGAAGGAGGCTTCTGACATTAATGTGAATAATTCCAAGACCTGATCTAGCTTTGAATTCATCAGGTGTTTTCAAGCAGTTTAACTCAGGGCCTTGGTTTGGCTCAACATTTCCTGAAAGTAAAAGCAGCAAGACAATTAAACATTTCCTTTTTATGGATTTTTGTGTTGTGTTTTGTGTGTGGGTAGGTTGAGTAGACACAATGGACAACACAAAGAATAAGAATGGAATGTAAGCAACCAGTTAGATGTGCAAAAAAGGTTGTCAAATTAAATTTGTAAGATCATTGGAAGACTTGATAACACCACTTGGAGAAGATAGGGAAGAAATTAAAATCCCAATTTGTACCAATTCGGGAGGGTAGAGGATCAAGCACATTTTCACTCCCATGTCTTATTTGACCCTCATTTGAATGCAATGCAGTCAAAAAAAAAAAAAAAAAAAAAAGGCCCACTGAAGGAATCATGCTGGTAGGCATGTATCAGGAGGCTGGAATGCCGCCGAAAACCAGGTCAATGTGGCCAATACACCAATCCTTCCAAGGACAATCCAGGTCCATTCACCAGAGATCACCATAGAATCCAGTCCAGGTTTTCGGACTCCGATGATGACGTTGCGCAGCGTCTCACCAAAACAGGAAAACAGACTTAGCGGGTTAATGCTGTAGATAAAATTGACTAAAATTAAAAGTAAATGGAGGCTCAAAGAGGCGAGAATGCAATTTTCAAAAATCAGAAGGCATATTTACGCCAAGAGGGAAGCACTTCCCTTTAAAATGAGCCATTTGGGCCCATCAGCACCGTGCTGTAAGCAGCTGCCAGCAGCTCCAGGAGGGAAAGCCGGGCGCCGCAGGCTCCTCACTCTGTCCAATGGCATGATCTTGGTCTTCCAAAACCGCTGACGAGTAAATTACTCGTCAGATTATGACGCGAATAAGCTTACTTATTGATTTAAATCCTTATTCGGGCCGCAATGATGATTAGAGCAGGCGATGACAAAAAACGACTTGAGGGTATTTACCTGCGCACAGATATTTAACTGCAACAGGCCAACTAACGTCGGATTTTCCGATCAAATTAGTAGTTTGGACCACTGCTTGCCGTAATTGTGTAAGAGTTGTCTGGAAATCGTGAAATTAAACCGGTATTCTCAGGACGTTACAGGCAAAACTCAAATAATACATAGATATTCGCGCAGACATACAGACAGGTAAAGACGTGCTGCCATCTTGGAACTGACCAACTCTGAGGAAAATGTTTTTTTTTTTCCTTTTGTTTTTAATAGTAAAAACACCCTCTAGTTTGAAGTTCTGGTCTAATGAAAACAAGCATGAAATACTCACATCCCCCGCCACGGATATGTTTTTTTAAAAGTAGATCTATATATATGAAGATTGATTTGAGAGATTATTGATGATGATAATGACATAATGATAATATTTGAAAGATTAGATTGTGATCAGTCAGTTTTTTTGAATTTTGCAAATTAAGTATTTTGTGGGATTGCTCCAAGATACTTGTCTCCTAAATTACCTTATGAAAAATTGGTAAAAAAAAAAAAAAAAAAATTTTCAAAAATACCAAAATATCAAAAGGCACCAGTTCACCACTAGACTAATATGCATGTGAAGTTTCGTGAAGATATCTTGAATGGTTTTTGAGATCTGCTCCGGAAACGAATGCAACCCTGAATTTTCAACCAAATTCCAACTATGGGTAACACTGCACTGAAATTCAATGTAGCATTGCATCCTAAACATGAAAACATCAAAAGGCACCAGTTCACTACTAGACTGCAGTACATGTGAAGTTTCATGAAGATATCTTGAACGGTTTTGAAGATATCTTGTCTGCTCTGGAAATGAACGATACCCTGTATTTTTCAACAAATTCCGTTTTTCCCAAAAACGCAAAAAAATGAAAAAAATTTTCAAAAATACCAAAATATCAAAAGGCACCAGTTCACCACTAGACTAATATGCATGTGAAGTTTCGTGAAGATATCTTGAATGGTTTTTGAGATCTGCTCTGGAAACGAATGCAACCCTGAATTTTCAACCAAATTCCAATGTTTTTCCCCAAAAACGCAAAAAAAAATTTTTTCAAAAATACCAAACCATCAAAAGGCACCAGTTCACCACTAGACTGATATGCATGTGAAGTTTCAGGAAGAAATCTTTAACGGTTTTCGAGTTCTGCTCCGGAAACGAACGCAACCCTGAATTTTCAACCAAATTCCAACGTTTTTCCCCAAAAACGCAAAAAAAATATTTTTCAAAAAGACCAAACCATCAAAAGGCACCAGTTCACCACTAGACTGATATGCATGTGAAGTTTCATGAAGAAATCTTTAACGGTTTTTGAGTTGTGGTCCGAAACGGCGCGTGACGGACGGACGGACTGACGGACAGCACCCATTCCTATATCCCCCTTCCACTTCGTGGCGGGGGATAATAAAAGGGTCGTTAAGAAAACTTGACTGGATTTAGGTTGAACTTCCATCCTTTCTGTACCGGCCATCTTGATTATAAGAAGGAAGGGTGGAATTAAGGGAACTGGAAGGAATTTTGAATCACACCAACCTAACATTGGGAGCCCTCCAGTGTGTTATGGATTATGAGATAATTATTTTTTTTGGGGGGGAATTTTTCCTTTATTTGATAGTTATACAGTGTAGAGAGACAGGAAAGTTGGGGAGAAGAATGGGGGAAGACATGCAGCAAATGACCCGAGCTGGATTCAAACCCAGGTCGCTGCGGGAAGGACACAGCCTTTATGGTACGCGCGCTTAGACCGATGAGCCACCGGGGCACCCCTAGTGTGTTATGGATTTTGGGGGGGAGGGACAAGCCCCACCCAGGCATCGCATATTAATGTTCGGGCAGATGCCCTGGGCATCTATAAGACAAACAGGACACCTGTCAGAGTTTTGAAAGCTGTAGGCATTCCATAGACATCAGTAAAAAGCCCATTACAGAAGTATTTGACGGGAAAGGTAAGCATCATATGAAAATACACCAGCCAGGCCCTGAACCTAGAAGCTTCTGATTTAAGGTAGTAGCAATAACCGGAGTGCCACAGACTACTTTAGATGTATTGCTAACAGATTAAAATTTACCCTATTTAAAAAAAAAAAAACAATAATAATAATAATAATGAAATTTCAATTCCCTTTCCCCAAACTTGATCTCAGATCAATGCAATGTATTTTTGAAATTGTGGTTGCCTTTCCCCAATCCTGTTTAGCAACAGCATCAAATAATGATATCAGAGGGCTCCCTTTGTGTCGTATATCGCGGTTCTGACAGAGCGTCACTATACAAAGAGTCAGTCTTACAAACGTGTCCATCACATCCACACTGAGCCTGAGTGAGTCACATCAAAAATTTAATCAGTAATATTATCATGTTTTTGTAATTTCCGCCATCTGTTCTGCAGATTAGAGTTGGCACGCTGCTAATTCCTGGAGGTGCTGTAAATGTGGATGTCCTTGAGGCCGTTGCCCCCTGCTAACTCACTGATGTAAATCTCCTGGTGCAGCCAGAGGTATAAAAACACTGTTTTGTTATCTTTACATGATTTTATATCTGTGGGTGCGGCTGTGGTCAGCAGAAGATGGTGCCCAGACTGTGGCAGGGCTGGGAGTGCTTTTCTCCCTCTCTTTTAATGATGTGGATTTAAGGAGGGTTTGGTCAATTTCTCTTTTCTGCGTTGGTTTATTTTTTGGGGAGGAACTTGGATTAACATTTAAATGAGAGCATTTGCTAACCCCCTCTCATATGAGAGGAGAATATGTGGGAGTTTACCACAGAACTGTTCTTTTTCTTGTGAATACAGGCCAGTGTTATTACTGCTTTGCCTCTCTCATTAGTTTTTATTGCTATGCTTGAATTCCTGTTCAATTTGACGTCCACTTTGTTCGTTTTTTGGTTTATGTTCATTTTGAAGTCATGTTTCGTTTATACTATTCCATTTTAGTTTCTGTTTTAGTCCAGGAGCTGAAGGAATGAAACGCTGTTGCCTTCAGAAAAACAGATTGACTCATCGGACACTTAAATCCAGTGTTATCGTATATAACATGAAAATAACATGAACATGAATGGCGAGAACAGGCCGTTCAGCCCAACTAGGCTCGCCAGTTTCTTTATACTATTGCGAATATATCCCTTCAGATACTCAATGACTCAGTGGTATCTAGCTTTAAGTCAAGCTGGATCTAGAAAACTCCCAAGGTCTCTGCCTCAACAATATGGTCAGGCAAGCTGTTCCACACCGAAATTACTCTTTGGGTGAAGAAATATTTCCGAATATCAGTGCTAAATTTACCTTTGGTCAGCTTCCATTGGCGACCCCGAGTTCTACTCACAACACTTGGTTGAAGGAATCCTACATAATTCACTTTGTTAATCCCTTTAACATATATAAAGACCTCAATCAGATCATCCCTTAGTCTCCTTTTCCTAAGACTAAAGAGATTAAGGATCTTCAGCCTTTTCTCATAGCTTTCATCTTTAATACCCGGAATTAGCTTAGTGGCTCTTCTCTGAACTTCCTCTAAAGCCTCTATGTCTTTCTTAAAGTATGGTCCCCAGAACTGCACACAATACTCTAAATGTGGTCTGACGAATGTGTTGTACAAAAGAAGCATCACCTCCTTGGATTTGAACTCAATACTTTTGGCAATGTATCCCAGCATCCGATTGGCTTTTTTAACTGCTACAGCACAATGGTTAGAGCCTGTGAGGGTTTGGTCAACAATCACTCCCAGATCTTTCTCGTGTGGAGCACATTCCAGTTTAAAACCTCCCATGAAGTAATTCCGTCTAATGTTTTTATTACCTACATGTACAACTTTACATTTCGCTACATTAAATTTCATTTGCCACATATCTGCCCAATTCTGGATTCTATCCAAATCATCCTGAATCACTTAGTGGACTCTAAACTATTTGCCAAACCTCCCAATTTAGTATCATCTGCAAATTTAACTAATTTTCTCTCAATATTCCTATCAAGGTCATTAATGTAGATGAGGAACAGCAGGGGTCCCAACACTGATCCGGGACGCCACTCCCCACCATACCTAGCTCAGATGAGATACCATTGACCACCACTCTTTGTGTTCTGTCCTGTAACCAGTTTTGAATCCACTCCAGAATACCTCCTGTAACTCCAATGGAGCTCATTTTAAAAATTAGTCTCTTATATGGTACTGTGTCAAATGCTTTCTGAAAATCCAAATATATGATGTCATAAGCCCTGCTCTGGTCATAAGTCTTGGTGGCCTCTTCAAAAAATTCCAGAAGGTTTGTCAGGCATGACCTTCCTTTACGGAAACCATGTTGGCTATCCCTCAAGATATTGTTACGTTCAAGAAATAAGTCCAGCTCATCTTTTATGATAGATTCCAATATTTTGCACGCAATGCAAGTTAAACTGACTGGCCTGTAATTATCTGGCTCAGTACGGTCCCCTTTTTTATATATTGGTATTATATTGCCCTGTTTCCAATCATTTGGTATTTCTCCAGTTTCTAAAGACCGTCTAAAGATGTCAGACAGCAGTTTAAAGATGATCTCACTAACTTCCCTGAGCACTCTAGGATATAAGCCTATTATGCAACTTGTCTAATACTATGTTATCCCTAACCTCAATTTCTGCTAAATAATCTTGAGCATTGGACATGCCCTCTGGCCGAATAAAGACCCGCTCTAAGGTAAAATTCTCAACAAAGTAACTGTTTAAGGTGTCCGCAATATCCTTGTTATCATATAGCAGCGATCCATTATTAATCTGCAGCACTTAACCTGCTCTATGACTTTCCTTTTTCTGCTACAGTACTGAAAGAAGCGCTTAGGGTTAGTTTTTGCCCCCTCTGCAATTTGTCTTTCATACAGTCTTCTAGCATTCCTCAGCTCTTTTTTTGACCACAGCCCGCATTTTACAGTATTCAGCCTTAGTAATCTCATTGTTATCCGCTATGTACATCTTATAAAGATTCCTCTTTTCCCTCAAACTCCTACGAATAGCTGCGGTCATCCACTGGAGATTCTGCTTTTTCAGCTTACTTTTGGACACCTTTGGAATGAATTTGCATTGTGAATCAAGTAA
Source organism: Gymnothorax javanicus (assembly GCA_029692085.1). Taxonomy (NCBI): domain Eukaryota; kingdom Metazoa; phylum Chordata; class Actinopteri; order Anguilliformes; family Muraenidae; genus Gymnothorax; species Gymnothorax javanicus. The sequence continues at coordinate 104,046,634 of CM056202.1, read as the reverse complement.
AACCCCCTTAAATCTTTCCCACATCTCATTTACAGACTCACAGTCCAGGAGTGTCTCCCATTTTATTTCACTTAGATATGAGCGCATCCTGTCAAAGTTTGCTCGCCTAAAATTGAAAATTTTTGTTTTTGGAGACACCTTTTTAACTTCCCATGAAACCTCAAAATTAACAATAGAGTGATCACTTGTCCCAAGTGGCTCCCGTACCTCAACATTGCTAATTCTATCTGGGTCATTACAGAGCACTAAGTCTATAATTGCCTTCTCTCTTGTCGGTTTATTAACATACTGCACCAAAAAATTATCATTTATGACATCTAGAAATTCTTCCTCCCCCCTACCCTGTCCTTTCACCATTTCCCAATCAATACCAGGATAATTTAAGTCTCCCATAATAATAGTCCCTCCTCCTCTACAAGCTTGTGTAATCCTCTTAAAGAGCATTTCATTGACTGTACTGTGCAAAGCTGGTGGTTGATAGCATACACCTATGTTTAAACCAGTCTCGTGTTTGCCAGTGAGCCTGACCCAGATATGTTCGCAGGGCAAGGAATGTTCAATTTCAGGAATTTCCTGCATATTTATGTTTTCGTGCACATAGAGTGCTACACCCCCTCCTCGCCTATTGTATCTATCCTTCCTAAAGAGCTTATAACCCTCTACATTATATTCATCTCCATCCTCTTCACTAAGCCATGTCTCTGTAATTCCAACTATGTCATAGCCTTCACTAATCATAACGGCCTCAAGTTCTCGAAATTTATTTTTAATGCTTCTTGCATTTAGATAAAAACATTTCAGGTTATCACGAACGCTTTTTTTCCTTCGATTTCCCATGTGCCCGCTGCTCAAAGCCCCCACCACGCTTTTTTGCTTTAAAAATATCATCAATAGTGCATGTAACGCTGTCAGCTTCCATCAGGGCAGTCTGCATTTCCCTCTGTGTAACACTCTCTAACCTCCCTGCCCCCCAAGTCCCTAGTTTAAATAACTCTCTGCTACCCTCAACATACGCTGACCCAGTGCAAGGTACCCCTCCGGTTCAGGTGTAGCCCATCCGGCTTGGACAGGTCATCCCTGTCCCAGAAGTAGTTCCAGAGCCCCATAAACCTATACCCCTCTTTCCTACACCAGGTTCGTAGCCACATGTTAAACCTCCAGATAAAATTCTGCTTCCCTCTGCTTGCACGTGGTACCGGTAGAATCCCAGAGAAAACTACCGTTGAGGATCTGCTCCTAAGCTTTTCAGCTAATTCAACAAATTTGCTTTGCAGAACCTCAAACCTACCCTTACCTATGTCATTTGTCCCAACATGGACCATGACAACTGGATCCCTCCCCGCTCTGGCCAGGAGCTTGTCCGCACGCTCCAGGAGGTCTCCTACCTGGGCACCAGGCAGGCAACACACCGTACGAGACTCCTTGTCGTGCGAACAGACTAAACTGTCTATTCCTCTAAGTATTGAGTCCCCCACTATCAATAACTCTCTTTTCTGAGGGGTAGAGGCCAACAGGGTGCCCTGCTGCTCATCAGTCCCCTCACTCTCAGGGTCAGGGGCCAATTTGAGTTCCTGCAAGGGCCAGAATCGGTTGGACACCGCAACCACTGGAGGAGCTGTCGCTGTACGGTGTGCATGCCCTTTCCTGCGCTGTCCTACCGTCACCCAACTTTCTCTCCCTGCCTGCTCTGGGGTCCCCACACCACCCTGCTTTGGCGTACAAACCATTTCTCTAAACGACATACTACTTAGTTCCTCTAGGAACTCTACTGATTGCGAACTATGTCACGCCGCCAACTGGCCCTGAAGATCAAGGAACTTGCTCTCCAGATGCTCAATTAGCTGGCACCAGTGACAGACAAACCCACCCTGGAAATCTCTTTCCAAAAATGCGATCATCCTGCAACCGTCACATAGTTTTGGCCGTATTTTGAACCCCCTACCTAATGACCTCGCTCACCCTAGATAAAAGAAAATTACTAAGTGCTAAGACAAAAGCTCAGGAACCACAATTTATTAATTTATTAACCTGAGAAGCCCTAAGCAGCAGTCACAATAGAAACCGTGGGGAAACTATGTGAATGGATAATAAGCTTCTTTTAACAGTGGCTTAGTTTCAGTGAACAGAAATGAAATACCAAATTGAGAAACTCTATAGATAATAAGCACTCCTAATAAGCCAACTTGAGTTTATTTAGTCCCGGTACTATTAATATACTAACCTAAAAATATCACAGGGCTTAGCTGAGAACCCAGATAAAAAAGACTGGCTACAACGCCCAGGAGAAAATGGAGGAGGGAGGAGGCGGAGCACTCTGGTAAAGCTTTCCGTTTAAATTCCAACCTAACCGAATGGATGACTCAGGTGACTGCTGCCCTACTAACTAAATACTAAATCTCAGATCCTCAGCCAAAAATGCAAACAGTAACTATCTAGCTAGCTAGCCACAAATACAACCCAGGGTAACCGAGATAAGAGTAAAGCCTCGGTTCCCTTTAATTAAAACGGACCGAATAAACAAGTCGTTTACTTTGTGAGCGAACTATACATGGTATCTCCCCCAACAAGCTGTCGCTAAGCACTCAAACAAGCAGTTAAACTTTAATCAGCTGATCAAGGCACAGCAACCGGAGGAAAATACAAAGATAACGCAATTTGCAATGTGTTTAATCAGAAGAGCCCTTCGATAATAATAAAATTCGAAAAAGACAAAAACCCTGGTTAGCGTTAATATTCAAGCTTGGCAATGCGTTTATGCGGTAATGTGGTCAGGATAAGAACGAAGGGGACTAAAAAACCCCCGTGAAGATCAATATTTATTGGCTCGAAGACTGTATGAAAGGCAAGCGACCAAGTATGAAACCAAGCCGGGTTATAGTTAGATATCCCGGTAATTTGATATATTCTTGGCGTTGAGAGCTTACTAAGGTTCGTTAGCTAAATCAGCTACAGAAAAAGCAGGCGACAGTGTACCTCAATCCTTGAAAACAACTCTGTTTTACTTTGTATATCACGCAATTCACTTAGTTAGACAATTATTTAGCGTTTAATTTATTCTTTAAATTTAGCGTTTAAATTTAATTTACTTTACCTTACTTTGCTCCCGGGAGACTGAAACCCCCCCCAAAAAACCCCAAAAACCCCCGTCGCCTTTGTTTGACCAGATTAGCGACTTAATTTGGCTGTTTGCTCACCGAGTTGTTACAAGGGGGAAAAAAGGGAAAAAAAAGAAGACGGGGGAAGATTCTCCCTGCCCCTACTGCGACAAAGGTTATACCTCGGGAGCAAATCGTCTAATCTCTATTAATGTTTGAGCTTTAACACACAAATTATTTTCAGAAAACCCCGTTTGCACAATAGTAAATCTTCAGCTTCGATCCTCCACACGTCTTCCTCTGTCTCAACCCAAGCAGAATGAACACCAACGAACAGCGCTACAGCACAGCCAAGAGGTACAGCCAAGCAGTGTTTTCAATCCTCCAAAGCCTGCAATCATTTAAAAACTCAATGCACCCAAAATCTTTGTCATAACATTACCATTTCACAGATTACTATCGCAAACCCTGGACAATTTCTTTTAGTTTTTAAATGTTTTTTTCCCGCATCACCTCAAATTATACGCGGTGCCACCAAACTTTAATTAACGTTACTTATATACTCCAAATGATGAATGAAAGTAAACATTCGGTTCAGGCAGCTCATCTGAGCAGGCAACAGAAAACCAGTGAAAATATTTTTGAGGGGAATCATAGGCCCTGTCTCTCAATAAAACCCAAGAGTGAGAGCAGAAAATTTATTTAGTCAAGCAAACTAATTCTTCTAAGTAAAAAAAAGAAAATAAATGAAACATGCAGAAAATTTAGTTAAAGTGATTGATTGTTTGCCAGATAAATTTATTTATTGTTAATACATGTATTAAACCAAATAAAAAATGAACAGTAACACTTTATATTAAGGTCCTTGTAACTGAGTTTAATAAGCCACTTATAACACCTTTTAAGGTAGTCATAAACATGAATTATTAATCTAAATAAAAGAATAATTGACACATTTATTTTTGCTTATGAGAACTTAAAGGCTCTTTTTAGAAACTTCTTAACAGTTTTAATACCTGTCATAAACATTAATGGGATGTTTGTAATCATTAATCAGATTTTATAATGAGAGAATAATTTACACATTTATTATTGGTTTATAAGATACTTGTAGCAAGCTACTGAACATTTATAGACAGCTTATAAAGATTTATAAGATGTTTATTAACAATAATAAGACTATGTAGGTGTTAATTAAAATAATAACTAACATAATTATTATTGCTTATTTGCACCCCTATAAGCACCTACTATACACTTGTTAACAATTTGTATTTATCTTATGAACCTTAGTACGATGTTTATTAACTTTAAAAAGACTTGATGAGTGTTCAGTATACCATAAAACACATTTGTTAGTGGCTTTAAGATAAAAATGAGCTGTTATCAGAAACTTGGTAACAGTTTACAGCCTATTTAACAATGTTAATAAGATGTTTATTGACAGTAATAAGATTATTAAAGGTTAATATTAATGCAGTATAAAAGCTAACAGATCATCAACTATGGACTAATTAACAATTAACAATTCTCCTTCTCTGCTACTGCTTTGAAAGTGGGAACAGTGTCTTATTAAAATCAATAAATCATTTATTGTGCACTTAATAACAATTAACAGTGCTCCTTTGCAGCTACTTGATCTAAAGTGGGAACAGTGTCTTATAAGGTCATAAATTTTGCTTATTAACTATTAATTGCCACTTATTACAAGGAACGTAATACAAAGTGTTACCTAATTTATTAATTGTAGGTTATCATTCTTGCCTGCCCAAGAAAACCCCTGCTGCTTATGATTTTTTTTTTTTTTTTTGAAAAAAAAAAAAAGTTAGAATCGCACTAAAATGAAACTGCAGAAACTGCTCAGAATCCCTGCTCATGGATCAGATGGTCTATTTGGCTTTCAATCACTATAGCACTTATGCGTTAGGCAGATTTGATTCTTTATATTAATACATGTGCTTGTGATTTAGATTTGTTACACCTGCCCTGAATATTGGAATGTGAAGGATGCCAACCAACTATTATATATATATTTTTAATGGCCTAATGTCAACAAACACGGGATGCCACTTTTGCTCGGCACATATGAGCTTTATGCCTTTTTCCAAAAAATCTGTGCATCACCTCTTACGCTGCTGCCCTGATGAAAAATCACTATGTTTAAGTTATAGTTATCCCATATTAAATTGATGGTATTTTCACTATTATAGTGTAGTATTACTATAGTGATACTATATTTATTCAAACTACAGCAATACAGTTGTGTGAACTATAGTAATATCATGGTACTGTTGACTATGGTAATTCTATAGTTATAATGTGATGGCAATAGTACTAGTCTGGTTATTCTATGCAAACTATAGTAATATTATGGTTATGCCAAAAATACTATGGTATTACTGAGAAATAACTATAGGATATTTTCAGAGGGGTGACAATATCGCTGTAATATTCTCTGCATGTGTTATGAGTCAAGCATAATTATGGAACTCTTTTGTCAGCACAAGTGTGCTGACGCTTGCAGTGTAGATCCTGTACCTCCCTTCTCTCTCTCTCCCTTCTCTGTCAATTACTTTCACTCTCTCTCCCTTCCCTCTCTATCGCTTTCTCTCTCTCACAAATGCATATAATACAGATACTGTTGTGTGAGTAATTTGGAAAATTCAATCTGGTTCTGGATTGCAATTATATGACTTACAGTGCTAATGTTTTATTGATAACTCAAAATTTAACATTTCATTTCTGAATAAAAAATGTATGATCTCATTTGGAATACCGTCAATAATGACTAATAAGATGGGAGTAGCATTATTACACAACAAAATAACTTATATTTCTGACAAGACTGGCTGCTGTTTTCCCTATTTGAATGTGAAGTTACTCAGTAAGATGAACTATGAGCGAATTGTGCTTGTTTTTATGCCTTCTTGTGACTCCATTTGTGTGGTGATGTGTGTGAGTGAGTGTGTGCATGTGTGTGTGTGTGTGTGTGTGTGTGAGTGTGTGATCATGGCAAAATGTGGTCCTGGAGACACCCATTGTAGCAAAAACTACCACAGGAATGGTTTTAAGTACCTTTCTGGGCGTTTATATGTCTGCCGATCTGTCTGTTGGGCAGATTTTGTCCATTCAATAGTGCAAAACAGCTGTGCAAGATGTAGCCACATTTGTGTTGGGATCAAAATGAAGGCGGAGTTTGAAGGTGGGTGTGGTCTGGGCAAAAACACCCAAAGTGGGGAGGGGGCTGGTTTTAGGAAGAGCAGCTGGTGTGATCCCATCGTAAAACGATCTTTATCTACCCTTCTGCGATTCTTGCCGATGGGGTATTGTCGGCCCCTCCGTCGTGTTAGTCCATTCGTCTGTCTTCCCATCGATTGTTACCGCTCTTCCTGATGAACGGTCATAGGGACAGCCCTCACATTTAAAAATGTTTTGCATGTTAGATGTCTCCAGAGGCCGATGTGATGTCAAGGCCATCGCTCCCATTTTGACCTCATTTTTGTCGGTCAAAGGTCAGACACGCCCACCTGTAAGGCGCATTGAGGGGTATATAGCACCGAGCCCAATCTCAGTTTTGTCTTGCAATAAGCTGAAGCGCTTTCCACTGATTTTGGTAAATCCTCGGCAGATAATATGCTTCAGTACGCTTCAGAATTGATTCCTGTAACATTAGGAGTTACTTCATGTCACCTGGGTCTGTAGCTGCATTGGTAGTGAAGCCTCTGCTGGTCTGTGTGTTAATCTCTCTACAGACAGAAGCTTCTGAAACTTTAAGCCCTGGAAGATTTTTTCTGACCTGTAGCACACATGATGGTTTTTACTCATCATCCATCTCTGTGCTCACAAGCGCTCTCAAATGCAGTTGTTCCAAACATGATGGAGGGCACTGCATGTCCCATTGAAAACAAACTTTATTTGCTTCAAAAATAGCTCAGTTGTATAGAGCTTTCTCACCTCTGACCATTAGCTGTTTTGCTAATGACTAGTGAGAGAAATGGGCAGATTGTTACCATAGCAACACAAAGAATGTATCATAAGAAAATGCCAGAGCCTCATTTGTTGATGATTTTTGCCACTGTTATAATACTGAACCAAGTAAATCTTTCAGTGCCGATGACTTTCATTTCTGTACAACCTTCCTGACACCTTACCCATCAAATCTTCAGACCATCGCCATCAGCCCTTGTGTATTATATGATAAGGATTAAGGTGTACATTTAAGTGATGCTAAGCAACTCTTATACACTATAATGAACTGAGCATCTAGGATTTGCATTGTAGAAGTACAATCAGTAAGTTGCAGGAGAAGTTGAAGTGAACAATGTCACATTAAATTGCTTGCCAAGATAGAATACCCATGCTTTAGTTTTGCTGGATATGGTAAAAGTTAAAAGTGCCCTGTATGCAGTGAAGTGACGATTGTACCCCATTTAAAATGGTGTTGTAGATGTCAGGACATAACTAACCCTTGAAAGCTTTATCTGGTCATTACAGTAGATATAAGCCAACCTCATTCTGCGGGCAAATATCACAACTGGTTTAATATGGGCATGTATTAATTCAGCTGAAAACAAGCAAAAGTAGAAACCAAGTTAGTGAAAAGGGAAGGACTTGTGATTCAGGCGCTCGTGTCGCCCCATTTTTGCTGCGAAAACCAGAAGTAATAATTCTCTGTATGGGTTTAACAGGCTCTTACATTGCTTGCTACCTCAACCCATTCGGGACCTCGTCACAAAACTTCCCCTGCAAATAAATGTGAGAGGACACACTTATGCATGGCTGTCTGAGAAGTCTATCGCAGCATCTCAGTGAGCCTCAGGTCTGGCTTTTGATCGGGCCGCTCCAAACTCTTCTGTTGTTTTTAGAGAGATCATAAATTTGTGGATTTACTGGTGCACTTCCACCGTGGTCCAGTCCACTTCCTGCCAAACTTTTGCTTCCAAGAATTCATCATTGAAATGATGTTGAAAGACTGCCAGTCCTTTTACATCCTTTGCTTTTAACTTGACAGAGAAAGTTGATAAGATGGCTTTGCTTTCTGATTATTTGCTATTTCAATTTCATAGAGCATCATGTGATCTATGATCCATCAACACATCCATAATTTAACATGGCAGGTATTTTAACACACTTTCTTCTCTACTTAAAAGTGAAAGTTAAAAAGATGGCGTCGCTTTCAGATTATTTGATTTTCCATAGAATATTGTGTGGTCTATGATCCATCCATCCATCCATTTACCTTCTGTCTAACTCGCTTATCCCTGGTAAGGGCAAAATTTCTTTGTCTAAGAAAAAAAAGGTAAGAGAAATAAGTGTTTAAGTGTAAATATAAGATTAAATATTTGGTAAGATTTTGTTTTTGTAGTGAATGGGTGTGGAGCGCACAAATCTTTAATTGTAGAACAAATTTCACTGAACACTGGCTTTGGTTGTGACATCATGGAGTATCCTGGGGAGTTTCACTGTCCGGGGGGTTGATAGGCATGGCCTCTGCTCTTGTGTTCATCTACTTCACTGCTACTGCAGGTGTGCATGTCATCAGTGTGAGACTTTCACAATTACTGTCAGGAAGATTGTATATGGTTGATTATTTTATAATGATAAATTGTTCTTTTTTTTTTTTGGCTGGCAATGCTTATTGCCATCTAATAATTACTTGCCGAAGCCTTACAAACTGACCAGGCTTTCAACTGGACAGTATGTTGGGTGTGCTGATGTTATTAATCACATTAAAAGTAAAGACCACCCCATGACTCACTGGCTTTCCTTGTGGGTGCCCTATAGCCCCTGAGCATCTACAGGATGCCTACGTCTGACACAATCCACTGAGCTCAGTGCCAACGTCTGACACAATCCACTGAGCTCAGTGCCTACGTCTGACACAATCCACCGAGCTCAGTGCCTACGTCTGACACAATCCACTGAGCTCAGTGCCTTCGTCTGACACAATCCACCGAGCTCAGTGCCTACGTCTGACACAATCCACCGAGCTCAGTGCCTACGTCTGACACAATCCACTGAGCTCAGTGCCTTCGCTCTGACACAATCCAATCGAGCTCAGTGCCTACGTCTGACACAATCCACCGAGCTCAGTGCCTACGTCTGACACAATCCACTGCGCTCAGTGCCTACGTCTGACACAATCCACTGAGCTCAGTGCCTACGTCTGACACAATCCACCGAGCACAGTGCCTACGTCTGACACAATCCACCAAGCTCAGTGCCTACGTCTGACACAATCCACCAAGCTCAGTGCCAACGTCTGACACAATCGACTGAGCTCAGTGCCTACGTCTGACACAATCCACTGAGCTCAGTGCCTACGTCTGACACAATCCACCGAGCTCAGTGCCTACATCTGACACAATCCACTGAGCTCAGTGCCTACGCCTGACACAATCCACCGAGCTCAGTGCCTTCATCTGACACAATCCACCGAGCTCAGTGCCTTCGTCTGACACAATCCACCGAGCTCAGTGCCTATGTCTGACACAATCCACCGAGCTCAGTGCCTACGTCTGACACAATCCACTGAGCTCAGTGCCTACGTCTGACACAATCCACTGAGCTCAGTGCCTCTGTCTGACACAGTCCACCGCGCTCAGTGCCTCTGTCTGACACAGTCCACCGCGCTCAGTGCCTACGCCTGACACAATCCACCGCTCAGTGCCTTCAGTGCCTACCACGCCAATGACACAATCCACCGAGCTCAGTGCCTATGTCTGACACAATCCACTGAGCTCAGTGCCTACGCCTGACACAATCCACCAAGCTCAGTGCCAATCCACGCTCTGACTGACAAATCCACCGAGCTCAGTGACTACGTCTGACACAATCCACAGAGCTCAGTGCCTACATCTGACATAATTCAATTCAATTCAATTCAATTCAATTTTATTTGTATAGCGCTTTTCACAGGCAGGCTGTCACAAAGACGCTTTACAGAGAGGAAAGGGCAGAGCCCAGACAAATCCCTAATCCCCAAATAGCAGGCAAAAAAAAAAAAAATCCCCCTGTAGGGAGAAAAAAAGCCTCGAACTGTGGTGAGAAAAAACTCCTCAGTGAGAAGAAATCTCAGGAGGAACCTGGCTATTGTGGGGAAGCCCATCCTCCGCTGGCTGGCTAATTAATTGATGATAGTAAATTAAAATCCAAAGTTCTTTAAACAATAAGGTGTCCAAGCAGTGACATCTGCAGCTTCAGGAAGTGGAGAGGCGGGGATCAGGGGATCAGGACAGCAGGAAGACAGCAGTCGATGACAATGAGGTAATGACAGGGCTTAGGTGGTCCAAGGACTGAGTTCCGGGGGACGGCGTTCCTCAGAGAAAACACAAAAACAAAAGAGGGTTAGGTACTGGATAAACTAATACATACTACACAAAATGTTGTCCTGTGTCGGGTATCAAGTTACGCTAAAATACTACAACTCAGGGGTAACCAGTATAGAGTAGTCAACTCTCCTTCATCCACTTATTGCAGCACAGAGGCCCTGAACTTCATCCGACTAATGCTGCATAGTTTTTCAATTAGACACCACAAACACCATGTGGACCTACCTGGTGACTAAGGCCGTAGCAAGCCCCACCGGTGCCGTGTATGTGCAATCTCAGTGCCACCGGTTCCACATGGATTTATACAATATTAACAACCAAAACCTTGTCACAAGAGGTGAGCATACCCAGAGACTAGGCAATCTCCCTAAAAACAGGTGGTATAAATGCTCATAATGTGTTAAGTAAAAATGTGTTAAATACTTAGAGGAATAGACAGTTTAGTCTGTTCGCGCGACAAGGAGTCTCGTACGGTGTGTTGCCTGCCTGGTGCCCAGGTAGGAGACCTCCTGAGCTGCGTCTTGGGACAAGCTCCTGGCCAGAGCGGGGAGGATCCAGTTGTCATGGTCCATGTTGGGACTAATGACATAGGTAAGGGTAGGTTTGAGGTTCTGCAAAGCAAATTTGTTGAATTAGCTGAAAAGCTTAGGAGCAGATCCTCCACGGTAGTGTTCTCCGGATTCTACCGTACCATGTGCAAGCAGAGGGAAGCAGAATTTTGTCTGGAGGTTTAACACATGGCTACAAACCTGGTGTAGGAAAGAGGGGTATAGGTTTGGGCCACTGGAACTACTTCTGGGACAGGGGTGACCTGTTCAAGCCGGATGGGCTACACCTGAACCGGAGGGGTACCTTTGCACTGGGTCAGCGTATGTTGAGGGTAGCAGAGAGTTATTTAAACTAGGGACTTGGGGGCAGGGAGGTTAGAGAGTGTTACACAGAGGGAAATGCAGACTGCCCTGATGGAAGCTGACAGCGTTACATGCACTATTGATGATATATTTTTAAAAAGCAAAAAAAGCGTGGTGAGGGCTTTGAGCAGCAGGCACATGAGAAATCGAAGGGAAGAGCATTCGTGATAACCTGAAATGTTTTTATCTAAATGCAAGAAGCATTAAAAATAAATATCGAGAACTTGAGGCCATTATGATTAGTGAAGGCTATGACATAGTTGGGATTACAGAGACATGGCTTAGTGAAGAGGATGGAGATGAATATAATGTAGAAGGTTATAAGCTCTTTAGGAAGGATAGATGCAATAGGCGAGGAGGGGGTGTAGCACTCTATGTGAACGAACACATAAATGTGCAGGAAATTCCTGAAATTGAACATTCCTTGCCCTGCGAAGATATCTGGGTCAGGCTCATTGGCAAACACGAGACTGGTTTAAACATAGGTGTATGCTATCGACCACCAGCTTTGGACAGTACAGTCAATGAAATGCTCTTTAAGAGGATTACACAAGCTTGTAGAGGAGGAGGGACTATTATTATGGGAGACTTAAATTATCCTGGTATTGATTGGGAAAAGGTGAAAGGACAGGGGAGGGGGGAGGAAGAATTTCTAGATGTCATAAATGAAAATTTTTTGGTGCAGTATGTTAATAAACCTACAAGAGAGAAGGCAATTTTAGACTTAGTGCTCTGTAATGACCCAGATAGAATTAGCAATGTTGAGGTACGGGAGCCACTTGGGACAAGTGATCACTCTACTATTAATTTTGAGGTTTCATGGGAAGTTAAAAAGGTGTATTCAAAAACAAAAATTTTCAATTTTAGGCGAGCAAACTTTGACAGGATGCGCTCATATCTAAGTGAAATAAAATGGGAGACACTCCTGGATTGTGAGTCTGTAACTGAGATGTGGGAAAGATTTAAGGGGGTTTTACTTGATTCACAATGCAAATTCATTCCAAAGGTGTTCAAAAGTAAGCTGAAAAAGCAGAATCCTCAGTGGATGACCGCAGCTATTTGTAGGAGTTTGAGGGAAAAGAGGAATATTTATAAGATGTACATAGAGGATAACAATGAGATTACTAAGGCCGAATACTGTAAAATGTGGGCTGTGGTCAAAAAGAGCTGAGGAATTTAGAAGACTGTATGAAAGACAAATTGCAGAGGGGCAAAAACTAACCCTAAGCGCTTTTTTTCAGTACTGTAGTAGAAAAAAGGAAAGTCAAAGAGCAGGTTAAGCGGAGCAATCCGAGATTTCTGATCTCCGCCAAGGGATGATGTTGATACAAATGCAAAAAGATTTCAGGACCAAACAAGTTTAAATGGGATTTTTGTATGTTTGAAGCATCCATTCTCCAAAGCCGTCATCAAAGTACAGAGCGATCACATGATCTACCTCTGGTGAAAATTTCATGAAGATCCGTCAAAAATGAAGTTTTCGAGAAATGCCACTAAAATTGTAAATACAGATCCGGATCCAGAATCCAGATCCGGATCCGGATCATCAAAAATTTTAATGGAGTTGTCCCTGGTCCAAGATCTACCTCTGGTGAAAATTTTCATGAGGATCCGTCCAGTAATGTCCGAGAAATGCTACTACGATCGTAAATACAGATCCGGATCCAGAATCCTGATCCGGATCCGGATCATCAAAAATTTTAATGGAGTCGTCCCTGGCCCAAGATCTGCCCCTGGTGAAAATTTCATGAAGATCCATCCAGTAGTTTCGAGAAATCCTGTCCACAGACAGACAGAAGGACAGACAGACAAATAAATAAATAAATAAACCGACTGATCGCATTATCTCCTTGGCGGAGATAATAAAATGGATCGGCTATATAATAACAAGGATATTAAGGACACCTTAAACGGTTACTTTGTTGAGAATTTTACCTTAGAGCGGTCTTTATTCGCCAGAGGGCATGTCCAATGCTCAAGATTATTTAGCGGAAAGTGAGGTTAGGGATAACATAGTATTAGACAAGTTGCATAAACTAAAGGCAGATAAGGCGGCAGGTCCTGATGGCTTATATCCTAGAGTGCTCAGGAAGTTAGTGAGATCATCTTTAAGCCGCTATCCGCCATCTTTAGACGGTGTTTAGAAACTGGAGAAATACCAAATGATTGGAAACAGGGTAATATAATACCAATATATAAGAAAGGGGACCGTACTGAGCCAGATAATTACAGGCCAGTCAGTTTAACTTGCATTGGTGCAAAATATTGGAATCTATCATAAAAAGATGAGCTGGACTTATTTCTTGAACGTAACAATATCTTGAGGGATAGCCAACATGGTTTCCGTAAAGGAAGGTCATGCCTGACAAACCTTCTAGAATTTTTTGAAGAGGCCACCAAGACTTATGACCAGAGCAGGGCTTATGACATCATATATTTGGATTTTCAGAAAGCATTTGACACAGTACCGCATAAGAGACTAATTTTTAAAATGAGCTCCATTGGAGTTACAGGAGGTATTCTGAAGTGGATTCAAAACTGGTTGCAGGACAGAACACAAAGAGTGGTGGTCAGTGGTATCTCATCTGAGCTAGGTATGGTGGGGAGTGGTGTCCCCTAGGGATCGGTTTTGGGACCCCTGCTGTTCCTCATCTACATTAATGACCTTGATAGGAATATTGAGAGCAGATTAGTGAAATTTGCAGATGATACTAAATTGGGAGGTTTGGCAAATAGTTTAGAGTCCACTAAAATGATTCAGGATGATTTGGATAGAATCCAGAATTGGGCAGAAATGTGGCAAATGAAATTTAATGTAGCGAAATGTAAAGTAGTACATGTAGGTAATAAAAACATTAGACAGGATTACTTCATGGGAGGTTTTAAACTGGAATGTGCTCCACAAGAGAAAGATCTGGGAGTGATTGTTGACCAAACCCTCACAGGCTCTAGCCATTGTGCCATAGCAATTAAAAAAGCCAATCGGATGCTAGGATACATTGCCAAAAGTATTGAGTTCAAATCTAAGGAGGTGATGCTTCTTTTGTGCAACACATTCATCAGACCACATCTAGAGTATTGTGTACAGTTCTGGGGACCATACTTTAAGAAAGACATAGAGGCTTTAGAGAAAGTTCAGAGAAGAGCCACGAAGCTAATTCCGGGTATTTAAGATGAAAGCTATGAGAAAAGGCTGAAGATCCTTAATCTCTTTAGTCTTCGGAAAAGGAGACTAAGGGGTGATCTGATTGAGGTCTTTAAATATGTTACAGGGATTAACAAAGTGAATTATGTAGGATTCCTTCAACCAAGTGTTGTTAGTAGAACTCGGGGTACAAATGGAAGCTGACCAAAGGTAAATTTAGCACTGATATTTGGAAATATTTCTTCACCCAAAGAGTAATTTCGGTGTGGAAGAGCTTGCCTGACCATATTGTTGAGGCAGAGACCTTGGGAGTTTTCAAGAGCAGGCTTGACTTAAAGTTAGATACCATTGAGTCATTGAGTATCTGAAGTGATATATTCACGATAGTACAAAGAAACTGGCGAGCCTAGTTGGGCTGAACGGCCTGTTCTCGCCATTCATGTTATGTTATGTTATGTTAAGTATAGGCTTGATTAAAGAGGTTGTTTTCAGCCGACTCTTAAATACAGAGAGTGTGTCTGAGGCCCGAATGTTTGTTGGGAGATTGTTCCACAAGATTGGGGCTTTGTAAGAGAATGCTCTGCCTCCAAATGTAACTCTGGATATATTTGGAATTTTCAAATATCCAGCACCCTGCGAACGAAGTAATCTTGGAGGTGAGTAAGGAATGAGAAGTGCACTAAGATATTCTGGGGCCAAATCCTTTAAGGCTTTGAAGGCAAGCAGTAAAATTTTATATTCAATTTTAAACTTGACAGGCAGCCAGTGAAGATTTTTGAGTACTGGGCTAATGTGGTCATATTTCTTTGTCCTGGTCAGAACCCTAGCAGCAGTATTCTGCACTATTTGAAGGCGATTTAGGGTAGAACTAGAGCAGCCTGACAGTAAAAAGTTACAGTAATCCAGCCGAGAGGACACAAATGCATGAACCATTTTTTCGGCATCCTGAAGAGACAACATTTTTCTCAGTTTTGATATGTTTCTAAGATGGAAGAAAGCCACTTTTATAATGTTGTTAATATGACAGTGGAGAGAGAGTTCTGAATCAAGGGTGACACCGAGGTTTTTGATGACAGCTTTGGCAGAAACCGGGAGTCCATCAACGTTGAGAGAAAAATTGAGGAATGTGTCTCTGAGCGTTTTGGGACCAATTACCAATATTTCAGTCTTATCTGGATTTAATGAGAGAAAATTCTGTGTCATCCATGCCTTAACAGCTTTAAGACACATCTCTAATCTAGTTAGTGGATAAATTACACCTGGTTTAAAAGATATATAAAGCTGTGTGTCGTCTGCATAACAGTGGTACTTCACATCATATTTACTTATGATGCTTCCAAGGGGAAGCATGTATAAAGAAAACAGCAAGGGGCTCAGAACAGATCCTTGAGGTATTCCAAAGTTCACCTTGGAATACTCGGATGGATTGCTATTTACCCCCACAAACTGACATCTGTCGGAAAGATGAGACTTAAACCATGAAAGGGCAAGTCCAGAAATACCAACCAGATTTTCTAGCCTGTAAAGAAGAATATGGTGGTCAATCGTATCGAAGGCAGCACTAAGATCAAGTAGGACAAGGACAGAGATTCGGCCACAGTCCATGGAGAGAAGTAGATCATTCATTACTACAGTGAGGGCTGTTTCAGTGCTATGATGTTTTCTAAAGCCAGACTGAAACCTCTCATGTACCTTATTCATTTGCAAGAAGAAAGTACGCTGTTGGGCAACACATTTCTCAAGGATCTTAGAAAAAAATGGAAGGTTTGAGATCGGCCTATAATTAGCCAAGACTGTGGGATCTAAATTTGGTTTTTTGAGTAGAGGCTTAATTTCAGCCATCTTTAATGAGGTCGGAACCAAACCCGAGATCAGGGAAGAATTGATTATGTGCAGAATTGGACCGCCAAGAATGGGCAGGAGTTCCTTCACTAACTTAGTTTGGATGGGATCTAAAAGAGAAGTTGTTGATTTGGAAGTAGTGACTAATTTGGCAAGTTCGCTCAGGGATATGGGAGAGAATGAATCAAACTGGTTTATATGCATAGCATGAGGTTTTATGTTGAGGCCTTCACCATCTGCTAGGGAAGCAGTGATCTTTTCTCTAATTCCAATTATTTTGCCACTAAAGAATTTTAAAAAATCATCACCGCTGCAGGAGGCTGGAATTTGAGGGGAACTTGCAGCATGGTTATTAGTTAATTTGGCCACTGTTTTGAACAAGAATGGAGGGTTATTTTTATTTTCCTGTAGAAGATTTGCAAAATAAGAAGACCTAGCACCAGAGAGAGCGTGCTTATATGCAACAAGGCTCTCTTTCCAAGCACAATGGGACACCTGGAGTTTAGTGGAGCGCCATTTGCGTTCTAGTTGACGGGATTTTTGCTTTAGAGTCCGCGTCTGGTCAGTGTACCATGGGGCTGGTCTCTTCTTCTGAGTAGCCTTTTAAAATTTCAATGGAGCAACTACATCGAGGGAACTACGGAGAGCATTAGCAAACTTATCTGCCATTTCGTCAGTACAGAGGGGGCTGGCTGGATAATCAAGATAAGTTGGTCGTGCTTCAGTGAATTGTGAAGCCGTTGTGGCAGTAAAAGTATGAATTGAGCACATCCTAGTTTCTGATAATACGGGGGGGGGGGGGCAATTTTAGACAGGATTTTATAAGAAAATGGTCCGATAAGCTGGGATTGTGTGAATGGATGTCAACCTTGTCAATCTCAACACCAAAGCTTAAAATCAGGTCTAAAGTGTGACCATGAATGTGTGTTGGGCCGATGACACTCTGAGTGAAGCCAACCGACTCCACGACTTTAGCGAAGATGGATGTTGAAGAATTATCTACCATCTCGAAATGCAGATTAAAGTCACCCAAGATAACAATTCTATCATAGCTTAAAACTAATTCTGAAAGGAATGCTGAGAAATCATGCATGAAGCCAGAATATTGACCGGGTGGCCTATAGACTATCACCAGAGCAATAGGCTGAGCAGGGATGGAGTTCGTACCTGTGTCAAGCAATGAAAAATTAATTACTAGTACCTCAAATGAATCAAATTTATATTGCAGTTTGGGCACAGAGTGAAAGGAGTCGTTATAAATAACAGCAACGCCCCCTCCTTTCCGGTCAAGACGGGGGTTATGAGTATATATGAAACCAGGTGGAGAAGCTTCATTCAAAGAGGAGTTTTCATCTGATTTCAGCCACGTTTCTGTGAGGCATAGTACATCAAGACTATAATCAGAGATTAATTCGTTCACAAGAGCTGCTTTCGAGTTAAGTGATCTTATATTAAGTAGTCCAAATTTGAGAGAGGGTTTTGTATTCATACAGGTGTTGATATAGTTTGTTTTAATGAAGATCAAGTTATTGTGGACGACTCCACGATTCTTCCTTTCTGATTTCATTGGGATTCGGGGAACAGACACAATCTCTATTAAATTTGATCGAATCAATGATTTATCAAGACTAACTGTATTAAATGTCTGTGATCTAGATTCAATACTTGGCAGTCAATTGCACTGGTTTAAATTGTAGGCGAAATTTTTTGATAAAATGAAGGTGCCCTCTCGAGAAGGATGAACACCGTCCCTCCTCAAAAGACCAGGTCTGCGCCAGAAAGTTCGCCAATTATCTATGAAGCCGATGTTATTTCCTGCGCACCACTCAGACAACCAGCAACTGAGTGAATCTAATCTGCTGTACATTTCGTCACTACATCGGATCGGGTATGGACCATCAACGAACGCGACAGCTTCTTAGCTTGGGCGCAGACAGACTTAAAACCACTCTTCGTAATCTCCGATTGTCTTAAACAAATGTCATCTGTGCCGGCGTGGATGATAATTTTGGAATACTTGTGTTTACCCTTATCAAGTAATTTCAAATTAAGCCGATATCCATGACACGAGCGCCAGGAATACAGTTCACTGCCGTAGCTGGTTTAAACACTCTAACATCTCTCACTATAGAATCACCGATAATTAGTGCGTTTTCTGGCACTTTCGTTCGCATACAACTGTGAATCTTCGAGGGGAGCGAATGAATTAAATTGTTCGACTGGAGAGAGCAGATGGCTGTCACGCATTTTTTCCCTCCGTTTACCTCCAACTGTTACGAATCGTCCTGCTGCTTGAGGCCTACCGCAGCAGGCATGGAGGGGAAACCGAAGAGAACTAATATTAAGCGCAACTATCGGGCTGGACAGAAAAAAGAGTCAATGAACTCCTCATTGGTCCGAATATTCTGAAGAGTCTTAATGCAAGCTTCCAACTCCAGAACCTTTTCAGCTAAATTGGCATAAGCAATGCATTTGTACATGTATAAGTGCCACTGAGGGTGGAAGTATCGTAACAAAACATACTGCATTCAGAACACAGGACTGGGGAAAGAGGTCGGGGAACAAGGGGAAGCAGCCATGGTTGGTTACTTACGCTAGCTAGTCAGAAGGTTGACCTCACGGGCATCTTGGTGGAATGGCGGTCGGCGAAAAACGCGAAATTTGCAGGGAAAAAAATTCAAATTCCTAGGGAATTAGAAACAATTGTCTCAGGAAAGTTTATGAGGGTTTGAAACGACTAATTATTTTTATATAAAAAATTAAGGAATGAGAATGCTCGGCACTGCAGGTGCTGAGAGTCGATCGTTGGCCAACGCGAAGACAGGAAACAGGAAACAGGAAATCATCATATCTCACTTTTGCAACTCCACTGAGCTCAGTGCCTACGTCTGACACAATCCACTGAGCTCAGTGCCTACTCCTGACTCAATCCACCGAGCTCAGTGCCTACGTCTGACACAATCCACCGAGCTCAGTGCCTACGTCTGACACAATCCACCGAGCTCAGTGCCTACGTCTGAAACAATCCACCAAGCTCAGTGCCAACATCTGACACAATCCACTGAGCTCAGTGCCAACGTCTGACACAATCCACTGAGCTCAGTGCCTACGTCTGACACAATCCACTGAGCTCAGTGCCAACGTCTGACACAATCCACTGAGCTCAGTGCCTCTGTCTGACACAATCCACCGAGCTCAGTGCCAACGTCTGACACAATCCACTGAGCTCAGTGCCTACGTCTGACACAATCCACCAAACTCAGTGCCTCTGTCTGACAAAATCCACCGAGCTCAGTCAGTGTTTGTGAGCTATCTGCTTCTGCTTATAAAATAAAAGGCAAATGCGTCTGAATTAAAAAATTGGTGGACAGAATGGCTCAATTGGTGGACAGAATATTTTTCTGCCCCAAAAAAATAAATAAATACAAATTTTCAGTTCTCAAGAAATTTTACACAAATACATTCCAATGTACAGACTGCATTGTTTCTTTACAAGTTACATTCCATTAAAAAATAAATAAATACAAATTCTCAGCAGCTTTGTTTAATTTAGGCCAGAGGCCAAGCAGTGTATTTGGAAGGAAAGAGCATTTTTGTCACTATATGTTTTCTTGCACATTATTTTCAGTTGTTGGGGTCTGCTTGACATATTAAAGATTCTTTAGACAAAGATTTGGACAGGAAGGAAAAAGTTAGGGGTAGACAGGAAGGAAAGAACATTTCAGGTAACTAAAAAGCAGTGAGGTGGGAATGACAGAATTCTTTTACTCTGTCAGACAGGAAGGAAAGAACAGTTCCTGTCTGTCACAGGAAGGAAAGAACAGTTGTTTAAGAATGGTGGTCAGACAGTCTTCTCTGTAGGCCAAGGAAAGGCACAAGCAGTGTATCTGATCATCAGGAAGGAAAAAAAGAGCAGACAGGAAGGAAAAAAAAGAACAGTTACGGGTCTGTCAGACAGGAAGGAAACAGGAAGGAAAGAACAGTTACGGGTCTGTCAGACAGGAAGGAAAAGAAAGAGCAGTTACGGGTCTGTCAGACAGGAAGGAAAAAAGACAGGAAGGAAAAAAAGAACAGTTACAGACAGGAAGGGTCTGTCAGACAGGAAGGAAAGAGCAGTTACGGGTCTGTCAGACAGGAAAGGAAAGAAAGAGTAGTTAGGGGAAAAGAACAGTGGTCTGTCAGACACAGGAAGGAAAGAGCAGTTAGGGGTCTGTCAGACAGGAAGGAAAGAGAGCCGGGTCTGTCAGACAGGGAAAGAGCCGTCTGTCAGACAGGAGAAGCTAACAGCAGAAAATCTGTTACCACCAACTGAGTGAAACTGGATGAAGAGGGGTGTGATAGTGCAGGATGAGCTGGGAATGAATCAAACTGGGAAACTGGATGAAATGAATCGGGAAACTGGATGTGATAGGGCAGGATGAGCTGGGAATGAATCTGGGAAACTGGATGAAGAGGGGTGTGATAGGGCAGGATGAGCTGGGAATGAATCGGGAAACTGGATGAAGAATCAAGGGAAACTGATGAAGGGCAGGATGAGCTGGGAATGAATCTGGGAAACTGGATGAAGAGGGCTATGATAGTGCAGGATGAGCTGGGAATGAATCGGGGAAACTGGAAGAGGGGTGTGATGGTGCAGGATGAGCTGGGAATGAATCGGGGAAACTGGATGAAGAGGGGTGTGATGGTGCAGGATGAGCTGGGAATGAATCGGGGAAACTGGATGAAGAGGGGTGTGATGGTGCAGGATGAGCTGGGAATGAATCGGGGAAACTGGATGAAGAGGGGTGTGATGGTGTAGGATGAGCTGGGAAACTCGGGCCATATACATGCATCTATCATTGTGTTGGCCATCCTCTGGTCCTCTTGCTTCAAGTCCGACTATGAAGGAGACAGCTTGTGTGAGATTTCTAACATTACGGACAGATACTTGGATTACACATCTTAAAGGGGAAACTGAGTCAGAGGTTTACAAATATGCCAGTAATGTATTCTTGGGCTGCAGGGCTTGTGCATAATCTTCATAACAATTTTATTTTATGTTAAAGGAATAACAACGGAATTTCAAAATAAGGTTTGGAAGATGGATCATGTCATAAAGTAACGATTCATGCGAATGTTTGAACATATAGAGCTCATACAACTAAGCTATCCATCTCCGAAAGTCGGTTCTGAAGCAGTATTGACGATTTCATAGATGCCGCCATTGAAAATATTTCAACCAATCAGAAGAATCCTCGTGGAGATGCTCTGACATCACATGGGCACAGCACGTCGAAGCTATACATGGCGAGTGAGCCTGCTCAAGCATCGGGATAGTTGTTAAATTACTCACTGTTGTCACCATTTTTCTGTGCCAAAGGGCATTGTTAGTCACAAACAGACCCTACTATTCTTGAAAATATTCAAGAAGGCTGTTTGAAGGCCGAAAGAGAGAGAACAATATGCCTGCGTGTGCAGCGGTTGGGTAGCCTGACTCCGCCAGCCTTCGTACTTCCGCTTAATTTCATTTCACTTCAGTACTCAGTCTGATCACTCGGAGCTCTGCACCGTTTACCATCCGTAGAAAATACGCCGGACCAACCAATCGAACAGAAGGCGTGGCCGACAGCCATGATGTAGCCGCTTGTGCGAAGTTTGAAATTGTAGTCTCGAAATCAACAATGGCCACGGACATGGACACTGGAGGCCATTCGCTCTGTCGTGGAGAAAAACCCGGGTATCAGCAACTTATAGCCACAACAAGATGAATGTTTGGTTAGTTTTTTGAATGGAAATGATGTTGTAGCGCTACTCCCTACAGATTGTCATATCTACCTAATAGCCATCATGAAATAGGCACCCTGTTCATCTCTGTGAGAGATAGCCGAACCACCTCAGCTCGCTTGTAGCTTCTAGTGTTACATTGCCCGCGAATTTCACACTATTTAAGTTGGCTGTGAACTTTTTAAAGGCCGTGTTTTTGTTCATGTTACAAGACCTATTCGCTGTCTCAGTGTTATGTTGTCATTATCCATTAATGAAATGGCTGTCTGAGACAGCCAAACGCTTAAGAGCCAAACTGTGTTGCTATAAAGTTAGATAGCAAGCTCGGTATGATGTTAGCGCAAGTATGGCTAAAGGTTCAGTTTTCGTGTCAACGCAGATTCCGTCCTGATGTAAATAATGTGTTATTCTCGCCGATTCTGCCGTTGGTTTCGGGTCTCTTACGTTTTTTTTTAACAGCAGCAGTATCTGCAGGAAAAACGATAGCTCAACAGTTTATTTCTTGTAAGGAGAACAGAAGAGCACCTTTGGTTCTTTGAAGTTAATGAGTGAAGGCTAAAATTTGGTAGATGGGCATATGTATGGGTACAGTATTAACTTTAATGTACTGATCAGTTTGTTTTCGCTGCATTCCTGGTATGAAGGACTGTAGTTTCCAGCGGAAGTACTAGGCGGCTAAATCGGCGCATAACATGCGTCATTGCCAAACGTTAGTGAATAGTTCACGGGTACACCAATGATTTTAAACTTCTGACAAGCGCCCACCCACCAGGAAGTAAACACTTGTCAATGACGACTACCCAGACTCTGTGTAGCAAGCAAAGCAAAGTAGCAGAGTCTGGTTTTACCAGGCTAGCGGTTGGGTGTACATGCAGGACTGGTTCAGGTCAGCAGCATGACCGCACGTTCTATGCTGCCGTGCAAAGACAAAACATCGTAACATCACATTTGGTCGAAAATTGTCATTTTGGGGGTATTGAAGACCTCCTTTATCATGTGGATGAATATTTTGAGTCAATTTGATTGTTTTTATGAAAAAATCAAGGTCTGTGTCAACAGTAACTCCGAAAATCCCACCATAAACCATGACAGAATGCCGTAACTGCAGTTACTGTGCTTAGCCTTTGTTTCAGGACGCTGACGTTGAGTTAAGGCACTCTGGCTTTGTTTCGCTGTTTCGTTACTGTACAGCCCTGAAGTTACGGTCAGAGATAGTCGGTGCAGGCTCGCCTACGTGTCACTCACACACCTCCCTGCCAGCTAGCCTGCCGGTCATCAGGCCCATAAACAATTAAATGCACATCCTACCTTTTCTTGTAAACCGATAAAATCCATGCCAGCCACCTCATCTGGAATTTTTTTCCACGATAATCCTAGCGTTAGAGTAAATATTCCTTAGATGCTGCAGGCGAGCAGACCAATTCTTTATGATCAAAAGCGAGTCCAAAGCTAGGCTACCAACGTCCACTGTTGGTTTTTGCAAAAGCAAACCGTTGAAAAACATTCCGGGTATGAAACTTTTTTTAGTCGATTGTAAAGTGTCTAGCAGGAAAATCCAATTCCATAATTATACATATCTACTATGTCAGGCACATCATCAGTGATGTTTCCACAATAGAGCAGTTACTTGGATGCAGGCTAGCAGACCACTTCTTTATGATCAACAAGTCCGCAAGCTAGTCCTACCTTACGTCCATAGTTTGTTGCAAAGCAAATCAAACACACATTCTGCCTGTAAAACCCTTTCTTTGGTTGATTGTGTCTGAGTTAAGCTGCTTGGTCTCACTTTATTTTGATGGTCCCTTTGTGGATGCTCAACAGACTAGAAAAAACATGTTAACTTTATAATGGTTGATTTTCAACAAAGGATGATTTGTAGCCAGTTCAAATGTTATAACAAAAACATCATCATACTATCTACAGACTATCTTAGACAAAACCTAAATATTTGTGTTGACAATCTACAGTGACATGTTCAGAGATGCTCAAGAAACATTCATTTAAGTATCAGTAGACATGTTATTGATGTCAGCAGAGCATCTGCAAGCATCACCCTGTATATTAACCTGATCATCTACTGACAATGTGTTGATAGTGTGAGTGGAATCAGCATGAACTGACTTAACTGAAACATGTGGATCATTTGCCCAAAATAGACAAACGGTGATACCGACACCACATTTACTTGATCATCCATTAAAACTTTATTGATGATAAGTTGAGTATTTCCAAGTATCTCCCTGAATGTTTACCTGATCATCTGCTGGAACTTTATTCAGTGTCAGTTGAGCATCTACAAGCATCATCTCATATATTGACCTGATCATCTATTGATACTCTGTTGATAGTTTGTTGAGCGTCTCCAAGTATTAACCTGATCATCTGCTGATACTCAAGTTAAAGTTTCTTGAGCATCTATTAGCATCATACTGTAGATCGTCAACATAAGGATTAAGGTCGCGTGTAAGACACTTAGTAGACGGTGTGATGATGTGTTTGTTTATAGTATTTGAACTGTCTACAAATCATCCTTTGTTGAAAGTCAAGCTTTATGTTGTTGACACTTTATTTCCTGTTTGTTGAGCATCTACAGAGGGACCATCAAAATAAAGTGTTACCAGCTGCTTTCATATCGGACGCGAAACAAATTTTTCAACAATAATCCACTGTTCGAGCAGTTTCTTGGATGCAGACTAGCAGACCACTTCTTTATTATCATCAAGTCCGCAAGCTAGTCCTACCTAATGTCCATAGTTTGTTGCAAAGCAAATCGAACACACATTCTGCCTGTCAAACCCTTTCTTTGGTTGATTGTGTCTGAGTTTAGCTGCTTTCACATCCAACGCGAAACAAATTTTTCGCACGACAGATTACATTCAAAGTCAATGCAAAGACGCGAATACAGGCGAAACGCATGTATTCGCGTCTTTGCATTGACTTTGAATGAAAAATAATTTCCTGTATTTATTCATACTGTATAATGCAAAGTAACTTATCTGCTGGCATTCTGTTTCTGGTGCCGCACACCAAACTGGAGCTATTCTCTATCATGAAGATATGATGTTGTCACCACAGCTCTGCATAGCAACAATTAAATGTATCTAATTCATTCATAATCATTCAAAACAAATGTCATTGATGGTTAGGCTTTAGGTAAGTGCTCTTCTAATGGTCTTGTGTACAGAAAACAGCAACCAAATATTGAATTTATGCAAGTTCACGGTACAAGACCAAAGCGCCAACAGAAGAGTAATGAAGAGTGGAGATTCACCCTTGCGCCCATGTGACGTCACGTATCGCCCTTCCGGGAGGCAAAATGGCAGCTCAGTAGTGGCCTTCGGACTGCCACACAAAAACGCTCACAACTTTTTCATAAATGGTCAAGTATGCCTGAAATTTTTCTCATGGGCTCTTAATATTATAAGCTATCAACCTATGCATATACTTAAATTCTGTTGTCTATTCCTATAAGAAGCCTGGATATGAGATTAAATATAAATAATTTGTCTCTTTTATTCACCCTTCATGGATCTGGAAAAATATATCGAGATCGAGGGAAGAGAAATTGCCCACTGCACTTTTTCCCAGCTTTTGTTTGCACTAGGGGAAGTTATAAACAGCTTCTGGACCAATTCCTGACAAGCGTAAAAAAAGATTTGTGGTGCTGGGCACCGCAGCTTTGATTCTTCCTCCAGCATCCTAGATGTAACCGACTTTTCGCCCACCGTCATTGCTTTATACCTGACAGTACATTAAATTTATTCACACCTGGGCAAAAACCAAGCCCCAAATAGCAATTATAAGGGTTTTATAGATCTTAAAAACAAATAATGTGTCAGAAAATGAGAATGGGTTAAACAAATGCGCTCCTGAGGCCTTCTGTGCCACCATTTGCTTGTTGACATTTGCTGCAGTGAAATGTTTGGTGAAAAGCTGGAAACTGCTTCACGGTGAAGCTGAGCTGCTTCGCGATGGATACCCAGTTAATGCTTTGGAGTACAGGAGAGTAATGCAGAAGGCTTGCTCTCCATAACTGAGAAGTCGTTTCCTGTAGAGGAATCATCGGCTGATATTTTTCCATGCTTCTTTCTGCAAAAGCTGTCAATAAGCTTTAAGCTCGCTTTAATATGCCGAGGTATGTGTCGCTGTTGCCAGCCATTGATTGGTTTTCTTGGGGAGCATGCGGCCATGATTGGCTGCCGAACTGGTGGGTTTTGACCAATCACGGTGGGGTTGTTCGGGCCAGGATTGTTTTTGTCCTCTGGCAATAAAATTGTTTTTTTTTTTCCCCATTGAAAACATATCATATACAAGTTTAAAAGTACAAAGTTCAGGTTTATACAATATTCTCAAACAAAACACACAAAGTTTCATAAACATGCAGCGTTCATATTGCTTTACTATTTGCAACATTTTTGCAAACATTTATACAATATTAAAATTCAATTTTGAATATTTGCCCATTTGCATTTATGTATTTGCGATATTGATGTTAAGTGTGTGTTCTGTCAAAATGAAAATTAGTCTTTTAATCATTTATTTTATGATTGCATAAAAGCCTGAAACCTGGTTGGAAAGCTCGGTGGTTGTCTCGTCATTCGGTCGCACTGCGGGGTAGATAGCGCGAGCGGAACGCTGCAATATCATAGTGGTGTGCCGTGAGATTTTTTTCATGACCGTGTGCCGCAAGAGAAAAAAGTTTGGGAAACACTGGTATATAGTGCTGAGCGCAATCTACTTATTTTTTTTATCGTGAGTTTAGTGTTGTACAACCTCATTTCCAAAAAAGTTGGGTTGCTGTCTAAAAGATAAATAAAAACAGAATTCTGTTGTGATTCCAGTGTTCTGTGCCATTCTGCCAGAACACTGGTTGGGGTTTAAACAGTTTCTTGTGCCAGGTTTCATCATTCATAGTCATTACTCATGTCATGATTTTAACAGTTCTTGTATCAGGATTCATGATTCACAGTTTTCACGTTTATTATTCATCTTTTTTAAATTTTCCATGTTTTTTTATCTTACCAGGTCCGGTCTGCCCAGCCAATCCGCCTCTCCAGTGTCTGCCTGGTTATTTCCATGTTTTACTTCTCGCACTGCATTTGGGAGTGGCTTATGGTTTCAAACTTCTTTCTGACGTTGGGTGAAGCTAGATCCGGAGTAGTTCAAGTACGCCGTGCGACTGAAATCTCGTAAAATCTCGTTTCCGCGATCCTCGGTAATTACTAGTCAATAAATAGTGTCATGGTTTTAGTGCCTTGAGTTATTAAAATAATTCAAATGACTAAAACGAGTTTTAGTCATTTAAAAGAGCGTGTTCCTGTTGTCGATTGCTTGCCATGGAAAAGGAAAGAGGGGGAGCTCTGAATTCTTGGTTTTTTTTTGCTTTTGACTACAATGCTTGTGTAATCCCATCCTAATGTTTATTATACAGAGGGAGGGGAAGGAACGTTTCAGTTTAATTTTTCTACCATTTCTTTATTTGTTTTGGGTTTTAATAATCCCATGAAAATGGAGGATCTATGTTATCAATTCAGTAATGACCCATGTACACTTCATAACTTTCAGAAAGGACGGAGGACTGACAGATGACTATCAATGAGTATTAACTGACAGCACAATTAGTCCCTGCATTATTAAAAGCAGCATAATGTTCAGTGTAGCATCTTAGAAAATCCACTGGAAATAATTACAATTTATCTGTTCATCATTTTAATGTACATCTGCACTTATGTATTGGTGTTTAGTGATTAGTTCAAAACAACTTTTTTCATTAACTTTTTGCCTGCAGAAGGTATAAATTTATCTAGGCTTGCATGTACAGTAAAATTTTTAGGAAAAGCTCATTAAACACTATACATCGAAACATAACAAGACACATTAAAACACAAATTTATCTCGTTATACATTTACGTTTTATGTATCTTTTTATTTTGCACTTACTGTATGTACTGAAAATACTTCATGAAAAAGAAATCTTCAATAAACTCAGAAACATGAATAGCATGTGAAGCAGTTTGTCTGAGCCCTCACCTCCATGTTGTTCTTGTATATAATCTCGACCATGGTTTGCTGTGCTGTGTGGGGATGCTCCAATCGCTGGGAGGTTGAGTACAAATGTACGGTTTCTCCAATGACGTGAAGAAGAGAAAAAAATAAATAAATTGTTGGCTCAATTCAGCAGGAGAAATCAAACAAACATTAAAAATTACAACAATAAAAATGTGAGGTGATCGCATTCAAATACTGCACTTGCACTTTTTCTCAACCAAAGACCACATTTTGGAAGCTTATTGTCCAGTTTATTAAAAGTTAAGAACAGGGAAAGGCTTGCACAGCTTAGGGAGTTAAGACTCACGGTGTAGGGTGAGTGTCCTCTGTCATTGCAGGGAGGCTTTTATTGAATTGCCTGCAGCTCTTCAGCTGAAGGGGGGGGGGGTAGAGAAAGACAAGAGAAAGGGTTAGACACATCTATATAGGCTTGGATGGGAAATTGTGCTGAGAGATGAGGTGTGGTCTTTGTTTCCCTACTTAGGTTATGGAACTCAAGTAGCTGTGATCAACAGCTTTTGCTGCTGATGTTTAAGTATGGCAAATGGCATCAGTTACAGATGTGACAGGAATTAACATAAAGTTGGATCATGTTCTTTGCAGTCTTTCAGACAAGAAATACAGTACAGCTCAATATTTTTAGTATTCAGTATGATTCCCCACTTTGGCCAAACATTTTGGAAAATTAAGCATAGAAGGCTATTTGGCCAATACGTTGTTTTCAATCTTCTTGGTCCTCCAGCCTCCCTCTCCCTTAATCATCAATCCAAAATTAGCTGAGCAGTGACATTATATTGACAGGTAATGTCAACAGAATCACAAATCCTAAAACACTCAAGAGATCACGTCTAAGTTTACTGAATAGAAGTTAAAAAAAAAAAGCTCCCACAATCAATATTAATGCGATGTATCACAGCAAACGATGGCTCTTCTTTATTATTCTGTAACATTAACTTTATTACACCAGCTAACGCTAGCTACCTTGTTCTCAAAGAAAATCTCGCTTCACCACATCCACTGCTATAACAAGTCTGATGGTATATTTCGTTACTTCTCCAACATTTCCTCCCCCCCCCCCTCCAAAAAAAAAAAAAAAAAAATATCACGTTTAAGAAGCATTTTTCCCCTCTAATTTGTCTTTGGATGAAATGGCACTGACATGATGGAGTTTACAAGTATGCTGCTGCTCATGGTTAGCGGTAGTAACTGTCGCTAACTGTACCTAGCTAGTATTGTAGCCCAATTTGTTGTCCGTAAACATTAAATATCTCTAGAATTGTGCAGGGAATAATCCAGTAAAACGCTTTACTGTACGTGTTATTTAATTCAGATGTGCTGACAATATTCAGTCTAATTCTTTAAAGGTCTTACCTTTTGGAAGATCATCACGTCACGGTCCATTCGCTTCAGCTCAGCTGCTGGACTAGTCTTGTCGCACTTCCGGCGAGATTTCAGTCAACTCTCGCACAGCGTACTTGAACTACTCCGGATCTAGCTTCACCCTTCTGACATTTTTTCCTTCAGGGCTTCCTAGTCTTCATGCTTGTTAATTATTTTAATTTATTACTAACAACCTACTAATCAATCAAGGGGGGTGTTTCCATTAGATAGGCACGTACTAACCATTACTAATTTACGTAGGGATTTACCCCGCATGCTTCCTGCTTTCGCTACATTCTTACCTGTGCTTTACTATTACCTAGTTTAACACTTTAACTGTTCATAGTATCTTATTGGGCTCTTATATGCTGCAGCACGCTCATTGTTCTTAATGAGCAAATACCTGCTCTTATTGTCTCGTCACGCCACAGGTGTTTTTCCTCTCTTATCTTGCGTGCCATGTAATTAAACAATCTAGTTTCTCCCTGTCGGTCTACAGGTGATCCTCGTTGTCTCGTGATTGTTCCTGCTATATCTGATGAGAGGTTGGAGTTGACTGACAGACAGGTCTTGTTTCCATGCCCGTTTCTTGCCCAGTTTGTTTTCATAGTGGTTCCTTACCATAGTCTTGCCTAGTGTTTTGTATGTGCTTTTTCATAGTTCGTTTATTTTCATTTATTGGTTATCTTCCCTAGTGTTTCTAATGGCTTTATTTTTCCCGTTTTGTATTTTCTTTCTTAGCTCTGAAGCTTTCTTTAGTTAGATTTTTGCAACCCTTTGGGCCAAGTTTTTTGTTGGCTATTGTGCCTGTTTTGTTTTCTCAAGTCTTCAAACCAAGCCTTGCTGTCTCGCGCCTGGTGTCCGAGTCTCGCAAAAAATTCAATGATATTCAAATCATTAAAACTCAATTTCTAATTGAAAATGGCATGAAAGCAATATATCAGATGTTGTGTTACATGCTGGTCATCCATTTCTTGGTCTCCAGCGGAAATCTGAAACTCCAATTGAATGAGCAGTTGATTGCAGGATTGACTCCACCTGTCTGCACTCTATAAGAAGACCTGCTGCAGTTTGAGAGGGTCTTTTGGAAGGGGACTGTGTGGCTCATTGCATGCAGTTTTGATTTGGTTTGACCCTGTCTTGGATTCCTGTGTTTCTCTGTGGTGTTTGCACAGCTTTTGTTTCTTTTTCTGAGCACATTTTTATTTCAGCTTTAGGCCAGAGTAGGAAACCTGCAGAAGACTCACCCTAATTTTGTTTTGTTTGGGAGAAAGACTGACTTGATATGACCTAGGGATGTAGCCTTCAGGGGCCCTGCTTTGGCCAGTCCAAACACCAGTTAAGTTGCTTGTGCGTGCGCATGTGCGTGTGTGCATTTTTACTGTGTTTTTTTTTTTTTTGGGAGATCTTTGTTTTTGTATTTAGAGTTTTGGGCAGAGGGACTTAAGTGTTGCATCTTTGTTTGTTTCTGAGATTGTAATATGCTGAACTTGGGACGTAAGCTGAAACTGAGAAATTCCAGAGAGGCTGAGTCTTTTAGAGGTAAAGACTGCGAGACACCAGATACAAAAGATGATCTTTCAACTGAAATATACTTTACAAACCTAATTTATGTTCATGCAATACATTAAACAGACCAGAAATAAACCATGAATCTCACACACCGGCAGATCGGTATGTTATGGCTTATCTTCATTAAGCTTTAATAAAAGCAGCAGAACTTAATCACATTTACAGCTTTGCTCAGCATTTGTTCAAATTTTCATATTGTATCATCTAGGAGAAGATATGAAATGTTATCCATAGAAAGGAAAGCAAGATATCACCATTAATATTTAATTTACACTGCCATTTTGCCAAAAGATATGTGAGCAAAGCTATGCGAACTTCAGAACAGCGGAGGTGCGATCGAAAGCTACTGGCCGCATAACGCTGACACCCGCCGGCTGTTGAATAAAGTGAGAAAAACTATTTGTTCTATGCGAGGACACAGGGATTGCCTTCTGGGAATCTGTCATGAAATACTGGCAAAGGGGCCTTCTCTTCACATCCGCCAGCTGCCAGGATGCCAAAATATCGCAAACAGATGCAACGCTGAGGAGCAGTAATGCTGGGCACACTCACTTTAACAGACACGCACACACACACACACACACACACACACACACACACACACACACACACACACACACACACACACACACACACACGGTTGGTGTTTCTCTGTCCAAGTCAGAGCGGTTTAACAATTGCAATTCACAACACTCCCTCTTTCAGTGGAAGCAGGCCAGAGCCTAAACGTCTGGACACAGCCACAGGTGTACTGTCATTTTACCTGAAGTGAAATGTTGCTCTGGGTCTGGACACAGCCACAGGTGTACTGTCATTTTTACCTGAAGTGAAATGTTGCTCTGGGTTTGAGCTTCCTCTGTCTGTCGCTCGTTCAAAAAGTGCAAAAATGGTGGACATGACAGGGCAGACATGAGTTTGATGTCTCAATGGGTTTTGATTGGCCAGGAGTGCAAGATCTAATGCCAACACTATCTACACAATATCTGCACGGACTAGCACTACTATGGATGAACTATGGAAAAATATAATAACTGAGAAAAACAATAAAAATACACAATAGATAACCTCATAACTCAGGCTAGAAAGGGTCAAGAGTCAAGAGCTTAGTATGATTAACTAAATCCTACGTAATGTCAATGATTTCAATGAGTGCGCACAATGAAGGGGCGCGCCCCTTAAATCTGCCTCTCCTGCTCTGGGTGAAGTGTTCATGGATCTGATGATGTGCTCATGTTAAGCATCGCTCAGGGAACATACTGTGGTCATTTCAGCCGGTGAATGTGTGATGAGCTGTATTTTGTGAGGTAAAAACTGCCAGTGGCCCAATTCAAACAAGCAGAGGGTACAATCCACACCATTCACTTACATTACTGAGAGGCATTGAATAGATCCTGTAATTTAAACTTGGATATCCTACATCTTCTGAATATCTGCGGAGGGGGATTTCACTTTTTTAGGTTTTAAGAGTGTTTGACAGTGTAGGCATTTTAATAGATCCTGGGGACTTCTTTGAATGTGTCTCAGACATTTTCATCTCAGAAGTATCTAGCGGCCAACTTACTGGATTATTAACTATTAATTTTGTTCTGACTATTTTTCCAAGTGTAGAATCGAGCCCCTGACGCAGGCAGTGATTATCTTCCATACAGGCTGCTGTTACCCTGCTCATGTTGGCCTCCCTGCCGCTACCATGAGATCTCTGCAGTTTGTCGCATCTGCTGTAGAGAGCTGCTTTCTCAGGAGTGGGGTGGGGTTGTGGGGGGTGTTTGGGGGCATCCAATGGGGTGAGGCAGGAATAAACCCCTAGCAATTCCTAGAGTTTTTGCCAAGCCGTCCAATCACATACTGGTCTCTCACAGACTCACACCTAGGGGTAATTTTTAGTCCATATTTGTCAGCCCGTATTAACCAAAAAAAAAAAAAAAAAAAAATCTGTTTAACTTGAAATTTTTACTCATTGTCACACTGATAATGCTTTAAGGGGTGAGGGTCTGCAATCTCTGATTTTCTTGTTGTCATTGGTTGATGTTTGTCACGTCATACTCCATCATATATGAGGCCTATAGCTGGGGTTCAGTTTAGCGCAAGATGTCCTGACCCATCTTTTCCAAGCATATTTCCAACAGCCCCCAAGCAATACCTGGATCATTTGTTCAGAATAAGTGCCACTCTTCGGCGGCTATGTAAGGTATACGTACGGCCTCTCTAACAACTAGGCCGCTGGTCATCTCCAGCAAACGCATCCCACGTTCACTCCGAAGCATCTGCAGTCGTCAAAGCCCAAAGATCCCTGAAGCCTTTTCAGTCCAGGGTAAGCTTGCAAATAACTGGTTGTCGGTGGTTGGCTTTTATCTGTATTTCCGCTGTCACTTGCTAATTGCATGCAGGGTTTTGCAGCCCCTAGCCATTGCTGGCTTTCATCACGCCTAAATAAATAAATTATATTTTTGCCAGGTCACGCAAATTCCTCGTCACACTTTAATTTCCAGGTTTTCAGGAGCCTTGGCCTGAAAGCAGCTCATCTCCGGTTGCGGTCCCCTCTCTAGGTTCAGCCTCCCATGCAGCCTTATTTGAATTCCATTAGGTTCTATATGAAGAGTTTCGCTCTCTCTGCTCTAAAACAGCATGATTCATTGGAGGATGTTTGTTTGTGTTCCTCTGTTTTGCCACTAAATCCTGTTTCAGTCATTGCCGTCTGTGCATTTATTACCTTTGTCCCGAAGGGGAGCGAGGGTATTGCAATCGGCAGTCTTTATGTATACTCATGCATATGTCTGTCCGTCTGTCTGTCCGCTCGCATAACTCATCAACCTCTGATCGGATAAACTTGATTTTTTTTTTTTTTTTTTTTTACAGGTGATGAGTGTCTACCGGTTCTCGGTCCTCCTCAGATGATCTGGATCAGGATACAGATTTGGATTTGGGAACCGTTTTCTGAATTTTTCTCCATATGCCTATTGGTCAGCTCGTATTAAAAATAAATAAATAAATAAATAAATATATGTCGGTTTAACTTGAAATTTTTACTCATTGTCACACTGATAATGCTTTAAGGGGTGAGGGTCTGCAATCTTTGATTTTCTTGTTGTCATTGGTTCATGTTCGTCACTTCAAACTCCATCATATATGAGGTCTATAGCTGGGGTTCAGTTTGGAGCTAGATGTTCTGACCCATCTTTTCCAAGCCTATTTCTAATGGCCCCCAAGCAATACCTGGATCATTTGTTCAGAGTAAGTGCCGCTCTTCAGCAGCTATGCAAGGTATATCTACTGCCTCTCCATCAACTAAGCCACTGGTCATCTTCAGCAAACGCACCCTACGTGCGCCCCGAAGCATCGGCAATATTCAAAGCCTAAAGATCCCTGAAGCCTTTTCTAGTCCAGGGTAAACTTGCAAATAACTGGTTGTCGGTGGTTTGTTTTTGCTGTCACTTGCTAATCGCATGCAGGGCTCTGCACCCCTAGCCATTGCTGGCTATCATCACGCCAAAAAAAAGAAAAAAATGCAGGGCTTTGCAGCCCCTAGTCATTGCTGACTATCATCATGCAAAAAATGCAGGGCTTTGCAGCCCCTAGCCATTGCTGGCTATCACCATGCAAAAGATGCAGAGCTTTGCAGCCCCTAGCCATTGCTGGCTATCACCATGCAAAAGATGCAGAGCTTTGCAGCCCCTAGCCATTGCTTGCTAATTTCCGGATTGTATAGTTCTTTAGACCTCATTCGTGTTCCATGTCATGCTCATCATGCTTTCTTCTCTCAGCAGCCCGTGCCTCTCGGTCATTATGTTGTTCCTCCTTGGTGAGTATTCCTTCCTTTGGAGAATTCATCAGGCTGTGTTTTCGGGGCTTCCGCCCCCTACTTTTGGGGGATTTTCCAGCTGCTGCTCTGAGCCGTGCTCCTGCTCTACGAGTATTCGTATAAGCCTCACCACTGTTCGAGGCTTTTTCTCCCGACAGGGAGTTTTTTGCCTGCTATTTGGGGATTAGGGATTAGTCTGGGCTCTGCCCTTTTTTCTCGGTAAAGCATCTTTGTGACAGCCTGTCTAAGAAAAGCGCTATAAATAAAATTGAATTGTATTGAATTTAATTCTACTCATGCTCAATGCATTATAAATTGTTCCTGATTTCACTCGAGTCTCTCCTGATTGAAATGCAATTATGCTTGACATCGATTTATTAATCATTCCTGACACTGAAATTAGGAATATGTCATCAGGAATTTGACACCATTTTTAATTATTGACCTTATTTCCCAAGGCAGAAATGTATGTAAATATTAAAATAAAATGGGAGTTCAAATGAACCCCTAAAGCCCTGAGCCTCTGGCTTGAAAATGACATGCCCAAAATAAAATGACTATCTCTGCAACAAATTGGTCGATTTGAATAATCTTGGTATCATAATAAAGGTAACACCTTGGGGATTTTTGTCATGGTGCAAAAATCAGTGTATATGTCACTGAGTCAGAGTAAATGAAGATGGAACACAGCATAAATGAAACATCTTTTTTTGCACCATACAAAGTTTTACTTTTATCTGTCTGAAAATTATTCAGTTGCAGTCTGAAACCCCTAAAAAATTACAGCACAGAATCTCACAATTATCTTTGCCAAAGTTCTTATTCTAAACAAGTAAATCAGAGCAAAATTAGAGAGGTTTTAGTTTGGGAATATCTAGGTGGCCTCTCCTAGCTGAGACTGTGCCGTTTCATATATTCAGTAGTACCAAACGGTAAAACAAATTTAATTTCGCTTATATGTCACTACAGGCATACATTCAATCCAAATACAACCACTTTTTAATTTTTTGAATTTTTGAAAAAATTTTTATTATTATTTCTGCCAGTCCTGTAGCCTATACAATTTCCCATTCAAAGATAATAAATACAAAGAAAATGAAGTTTCTTGAAGTATTCCCTGCTCCCAAATGAAGTAGATTTATTTAAAAAAAAAGCAGATAAATAAAATTATAAATACAAAGGTAATGTAAAAAAAAAAGTTAAAAAAGTGAAAAGAACAAAAACCCCAGCAATTATTTATACACAGAAAATGCTAGTAATGCCTCAGAGAATACATAACCACTCTGGGCATTGAACCCTGGTCGCCTGGGATGCAGCGCCTCACCCTTATCAGTTCACTGGATAAGGAAATCAATTTTCCAATATAAAGAATGAGTCAAGAAAACACGTCACTCACCCCGCTTGTACTATTGTGTTCGCAGTATTCACGCGGAATGGTGCAAAGATTCTGTCAGAAAAGGACTTTGAAAATGACTGTTGAATATTTAGCGGATAATTACACCGAAAATACCACAAACAAACCAGTTAAGCATTTATATTGTAGTGTTCATTAAGTACAAGTAAATGGCCCATGGACTCAGTTTGACGCACTGGGAATGCAAGGCTCTATCTCAGGCTAGGTTTGTGCGATTAAGGTGGTATAGAGCTCGTTGGAAATATCAGAACCCATAGAATCAAATGGCTACGGCAAAGTCTTACTGACAGCATCACAAGCCAATCACAGAGAGGAAAATACATTGCAAGCCAGCTGAATAATGAGGAGCTGAAATCTTTGAAGCAGTGCCCTGGAAAAAAAACATGCTTGGAGACTGGAAGATCTAGTTCGTTATAACATGGACACATTGGGCTAACAATAGCAAGTGCAGATTTACCCTCGAGCAGTTTTTTAACACAAAATATCATAGGTTAGAAAATTTTTTTTGCTCATCTCTAGACTGTAAAGTGTATGTGTCATGGTTTGTGAGGCGTGCATGTGTTTTGGACTTTTCTTTGGTGCTCTCGTCCCGGGACAAGATCGAATTCCTTTTCTATCAGATTCTTTAACCAGCTGGCTGATTGAACTGGGGCAGTGCTTCCCCGAACTCTATATAAGCCGGAAGTCCACCACGCCTCCTTTGCTAGCGTGTCTGTTTGTAGCTAAGCACTATAGCAGAAAATATCTCTAGTCAGCATTTGTGTGACTTTATATCTTCCAGTTATTTTTGGAGTTCCTTCCTCTTTAGGAATTTTCCCTTTTCTACTTTTTCTCTCTCTCGCATCGCTTCCATTTTTTCAGACTATTATACGTCCTTTGGAAGCGCGAGTACTTTCTGGTGGTCTGTATAATTCTCTGTGTTTGTATTGTTTCTGCGCTGCTCGCTCTCTCTCTGGCCGCTGCGTCTGGCCTCTCTATTTTACCAGCCATTGCAGAACACTCTAGCCAGCATGGAGTCGTCAGCAACGGCTGCGATAGAGAAAGTTATGGCTAATCAACAAGCAGTTCTCTCTGGGTATGGCAAGGCTCTTTCTAGTCTGAACAATCAGCTGGCAGAGTTGGTGGAGAGTCCACCTTCAGGCTAATGCCATGCAGTAACAGGAAAACGTTCTGTTAAGTGTCACTGAGAGTATTAGAGCCTTGTCTACTCAGATCACACAGAATGTTGCACAAGCACAATCTGTACACCTTCCCCGAGAGCCAAAACTCCAGTTACCCAAGATATGGAGGCGAGGCAGGAAGATGTAAAGATTTCATTGCCCAATGTGAAATATTTTTTAAAGCGCAGCCTTCACGGTTCATGAAGGAAGAGTCTCGGGTTTCATTTATTTTATCCCTGTTGACCGGTACAGCACTCACTTGGGTCGGCCCACTTATTCGATGTAATTCACTGGTTGTGAATACAGTGGAGACTCTCGTTAGAGAAATGGTATCGGTGTTTGATCAGGATGTTTGTGGTCAAGACGCGGCTACGCATTTAATGCATTTGAGGCAGGGCTCTGAAAGTGTCGCAAAGTTTTCAATCTCATTTCGCTCCCTCGCGACAGAGACAGGCTGGTCAGAAGCGCCTCTTATGACAGTTTTTGTTCACGCTTTGGCTGAGGAGGTTAAGGATGCTCTGGCTATATTGGAGCCTTGTGTTTCTCTGGATTCGTTGGTTCGTACTGCAGTGCGAATTGATAATCGCATCCGTGAATGTAACAGGGAGAGACGTACTGCATTGGCTCTTGCTGACAACGGGGTTAATGCTCCTCGCAGCGTGCATACATCTCCTATGCCGCCCACCGAGATTTCCACTCCTGGCGAGCCTATGCAGGTTGATGGCTCATATGAGAGCCAGGCTCGTAAGCCCGTTCGCAGACATATAATCTGCTATAATTGTAACAAACCGGGACATATCCGTCCACGCTGCCCTGAGCTTCAGGGAAAAGGGAAGTCCCTCCAGCGGTATGGGGGGCGCTAGAGGGACAGACCCATTTTCCCTTCTGAACTTTAATTTCTGTAGAATTGACTGTGAGGAGACAGAATATTTATTGAAGCTTTTTTGGACTCTGGTGCTGTGGATTGTTTTATGGATGTGGAGTGGGCTAAGAGACATTCCATTCCCATCCGCCCTCTTTTACATTCACGCACTGTAAGATCTTTGGACGGTCGCCCGCTGGGAACTGGATTTATAACCGAGGTCTCTGAATCATTGACTATGTTCGTCCCTTTTGGTGGTCATTCTGAGGAGGTCCGGTTTTTTATGATCAGTTCCCCTGTTTTCCCTGTCGTTTTAGGACACTCTTGGCTGCGGGAACATAGGCCTCACATCCTTTGGGGGAGTCAGAATAACCCGGTCGTCCAGTGGGACACTGATTGTAGGTCCCACTGTAGGTAGAGTTTGGCGTGTCATCCCGAGCATCAACCTATGGGGGAGGCTGACGCCTGCAGTGATTCTAGGGAGTTTGTCTCACACAACCCTCCTAATCTAGAAAAAGGTGCGGAGGAGGGTTGGAGTGGGATCCTTAATTTAACTGGCGGCAGCCAGAGGAGGATTGCTATTCGGAAGATTTCACTGACTTGGAATCAGACATAGAGATGGCAAGTTCCGTTCAGGGTGAGAATTTGGGGGCTGCTCTGAACTTTTGTCAGCCTCCTAATATTCCTAACGATTGTGTTGATCTCGCGGAGGTTTTTAGCAAGCAACGGGCCTTGACTTTACCTCCTTATCGCACGTACGATTGCAAGATCAATCTCTACCTGGGTACCACTCCCCCCAGGGGTTCATTATACCCGCTGTCAGGGCCTGAGCGAAGGGCCATGCGAGAATATATTCAGGAGGCTCTGGCTAATGGATTTATTCGGCCCTCCATGTCTCCTGCCGGGGCGAGGTTCTTTTTTGTGGGCAAAAAAGATGGCGGCCTGAGACCCTATATTGATTACAGGGGCTTGAATAATATCACCATTAAAAACAGATACCCCCTTCCGTTGATGAACTCCGCGTTTGAACATCTGCAGGAGGCGTTGTTTTTTTTACCAAGCTAGACCTCCGGAATGCTTATAACTTGGTTCGGATCCGGGAGGGGGACGAGTGGAAAACGGCATTTAATATGCATGACGGGCACTACGAATATTTGGTCATGCCGTTCGGATTGGTTAACGCCCCTTCTGTGCTCCAGGCACTCATTAATGACTTCCTCCGAGAGATGTTGGAGAAATTCGTCTTTGTCTACCTTGACGATATTCTGATATTTTAATCAACTTCCTCGGAGCATAAACAACATGTCAGACAAGTGATTGAGGCCCTTTTAAAGCCAAGGTTTTTGTCAAGGCTGAAAAATGAATTTTTCATGCCAAGACAGTCTCGTTTCTTGGCTTCATTGTTTCTGAAGGGTCGGTCCGCATGGATCCTGACAAGGTGGCAGCGGTCAGAAATTGGCCTGCCCCTCAAAACGTTAAGGAGGTTCAGCGGTTTTTGGGCTTTGCTAATTTTTATAGGAGGTTTATCCGTAATTTTAGCATGGTGGCTGCTTCCATTATCACGCTCACTAAGAAGAATACCTCCTTATTGTTTGCTTGGTCTCCAGCACCTGAGGCTGCTTTTCAGGAGTTGAGGAAATGATTTAGCTCGGAGCCCATTCTCATTTTTCCTGACCCCTCCCTCCCATTTTTTGTGGAGGTGGATGTGTCTTAGGTTGGGGTGGGTGCCATTTTGTCCCAGCGCCCCCTTCGGGACAATAAGTTGCACCCATGCGCCTACTTCTCCCGGTCGTTGTCGGCGGCTGAACGGAATTACAGCATTGGTGAACGGGGTTGTTAGCTGTCAAGTTGGCGTTAGAAGAGTGGCGCTATTGGTTGGAGGGGGCTGAACATCTGTTTATGGTTTGGACGGATCATGAAAATCTCCAATATATCCAACAGACCAAGCGCCGTCATTCCCGGCAGGCGGTGGTCATTGTTTTTCAATCGCTTTAACTTTACGTTAACTTACCACCCTGGCTCCAAAAACATCAAGCCTGACGCCTTGTCGCGAATTTACGACCGCTCTGGTCGTGATCCGATTCCTGAGCCGGTTATTCCGGCAGCTCAGATTGTGGCTCCTATTCAGTGGGACATTGAGTCTGTTGTGCGGGATGCCTTGAGGTCCGATCCCAGTCCTGGCGGGTAGCCGCCTGGCTGTTTGTTTGTTCCGATAGCGGTACGGTCCCAAGTTCTCCAGTGGGGGCACTCTTCTCGCCTGGTGGGTCACCCGGGGGT
Source organism: Gymnothorax javanicus (assembly GCA_029692085.1). Taxonomy (NCBI): domain Eukaryota; kingdom Metazoa; phylum Chordata; class Actinopteri; order Anguilliformes; family Muraenidae; genus Gymnothorax; species Gymnothorax javanicus. The sequence goes on along the minus strand of CM056202.1, from coordinate 104,006,035 downwards.
TCATCAGACCAAGCGGTTCTTGGCCCGAAGTTTTTGGTGGCCCAGCGTGATTGAGGACATTCGAGAATTTGTGGCGGCGTGCTGTATCTGTGCTTGGAACAAGGTTTCCCCTCTCCCCCCTTCTGGTCTGTTGCGGCCGTTGCCTGTCCCCAAGCACCTGTGGAGCCATATCACTCTAGATTTTGTTACGGGGCTGCCTGTTTCTGAAGGCAACACTGTCATCTTGGTCGTGGTCGACCACTTTTCTAAGGCCACCCACTTTATCGCGCTGCCCAAGTTGCCTTCGGTGCGGGAGACGGCCCTTCTTGTTGTGGACCATGTGTTCCGGCTGCGTGGTCTTCCTCAAGATGTGGTTTCTGACCGGGGCCCACAATTTACAGCTAAATTCTGGCGTGCTTTTGGCAACCAGTTAGGGGCCACCGTGAGCCTTTCCTCTGGTTTCCACCCAGAGACTAACGGGCAGACAGAGCAAATCAACCAGTCCCTGGAGAATACTCTTCAGTGTTTAGCGGCTGAGAACCTGTCTTCGTGGAGTCGTTTTTTGGCCGAATATTCCCACAATTCACAATGTTACTCCTCCACAGACCTTTCCCCGTTTGAGGCTCAGTTGGGTTATCAGCCTCTGCTGTTTCCTGAGACTGAGAGGGATTCAGAAGTTCCTTCGGTCAACCACTTTGTTTGGCGTTGTCAGCCGGTCTGGAAAAGGGTCCGTTCCTCTTTGTTGCGCTCTGGGCGGAAACAGAAGACCGCCGCGGATAGAGGCCCCATTTGGCTCGGGACCTTCCCTTAAGAGTGGAGTCACGGAAGTTGGCTCCCCGCTTCATTGGTCCTATTAGTGCGGAAGATCAACCCTGTCACTATTCGGTTAAAGCTCCCTAGATCCTTGCGTATCCACCCCTCTTTTCATGTCTCCAGGCTTAAACCGGTTTGCACTAGCGTCCTGGCACCGGTCGATAAACCCCCACCGTGGATGATTGAGGGGGGGCCGGGTTACACTGTGCGTCGTATTCTGGCCGAGAGGCGTGTTGGTCGTGGGGCCCAGTTTTTAGTTGATTGGAAGGGGTATGGTCCTGAGGAGCAGTGCTGGGTCGCTTCTCGGGATATCCTGGACCCCACCCTTATCTCAGAGTTCCGTGCACAGGATTCTCTGGGAACGTCTGGAGCCGTCCCTTAGGGGGGGGGTCCTGTCATAGTTTGTGAGGCATGCGTGTGTTTTGGACTTTTCTTTGGTGCTCTTGTCCCGGGATGAGATCGAATTCCTCTTCTATCGGATTCTTTAACCAGCTGGCTGATTGAACTGGGGCGGCACTTCCCCGGACTCTACATAAGCCGGAAGTCCGCCACGCCTCCTTTGCCAGAGTGTCTGTTTGTAGCTAAGCACTATAGTCGAAGATATCTCTAGTCAGTATTTGTGTGACTTTATGTCTTCCAGTTATTTTTGGAGTTCCTTCCTCTTTAGGAATTTTCCCTTTTCTACTTTTTCTCTCTCTCGCATCGCTTCCATTTTTTCAGACTATTATACGTCCTTTGGAAGCGCGAGTACTCTCTGGTGGTCTGTGTGATTCTCTGTGTTTGTATTGTGTCTGTGCTGCTCGTTCTCTCCCTGGCTGCTGCATCTGGCCTCTCTATTTTACCAGCCATTACAGTATGCCTGCTGTTCTTTGTGGTGTCGGTTTAACATGACAAGGCTTATATCGTTGGAATCTGTGGACTTTCCTCTTTTGTTCGAGGTGTCGTTTGTATGCATAGCACAAATTCAGTAGAAATTCTAGTGACTCAGTGCTGATTAGATTTTATCCTATGTGTGGCTCCATGCTTATTTACTTGCTTGGTGCTTGAATTGTGTTTGGTTGAGGTAAAAACAGTCAACATTAGCTTTTTGACGAGTTTCTTCGTGTAAAGTGGATAAGCAGTGTGACAATATTGTGATTAGGAAACATGCTGTATTTATTATGCGTAACGACCGCCCCTGGGCGTTTGGGTTTAAGGGATTAAAGTTCAACCACAGAGACGTAGGGTGCCTGAGTGATTGAATTCAGACAGCCAGTTTTAATCATTGGAAAACCATGTTAAGGCCCGTAATACAACTCCGATTCAAAAGAAGTAGGGATGCCGCGTAAAATATAGAATGCAATGATTTGCAAATCTCAAACTGATATTTTATTCAGAATTGAACATGAACAACATATCAGATGTTGAAATGAGACATCTTGCCATTTCATGAAAAATATCAGCTGATGTTCAATTTGATGGCAGCAAAAAATCTCAAAAAAGTTGGGATTGGGCCATGTTTACCATTGTTTAGTATCCCCTCTTCTTTTAACAATGGTCTGTAAACCTCTGGGAAGTTAGGAGACCAATTTCTGAAGTTTTGAGAGAGGCAATGTTGTCCCACTCTTGTCAGATGTAAGATTCTAGCAGCTCAACAGTCCTGGGTCTTCCTTGCCGGATTTTTCGCTGTGATGCGCCAAATGTTTTCTATTGGTGAATGATCTGGACTGCTGGTAGGCCAGTTCAGCACTCAGACTCTTCTACTGCAAAGCCATGCTGTTGTGATGGATGCAGTATGTGGTTTGGTATTGTTTTGCAGGAATATGCAAGGCCCTCCCTAAAAGAGACATTGTCTGGATGGGAGTATATGTTGCTGTAAAACCTCTATATACTTTTCAAAATTGATAATGCCTCTCCTAACTCCTACAAAATCATTCAATTGTGAGACAACAGCACCAGATTCAGATTCATAGTGGCAGAGGGAAGTGGTCTAGTAGGCATGTATGGTCAAAACAGTTTCTTGATGTATGCTGGAGCTGTTCCTTTGATTGCCTGATAGGCCAGTATCAATGTCTTAAATTTGATGCGAGCAGCAATTGGCAGTCAGTGAAGACTAGTGAGCAGGGGAGTGACATGGGAGTGTCGAGGGAGGTTGTGGACCAGGCAAGCTGCATCGTTCTGGATGAGCTGCAGGGGTCTGGTAGTAGAAGCAAGGAGGGAGTTGCAGCAGTCCAGGCGGGAGAGGATCAGCGCTTGGACCAGGAGCTGGGTCGAATAGCTGGTGATGAAGGGGTGGATTTTCCGGATGTAGTAGAGGAAGAATCTGCAGGCCCGGGTCACGCCTGTCGACAAATAGGACCCCAAGGTTCTCCACACACGGCAAAGGTAATATTATGGTTTCCCCCGGGGTGATGACCAGGTCCAGGTGGGGGGAGGATGGAGCAGGGATGTAGATCATCTCAGTCTTGTTTGGGTTGAGCTTCAGGTGATGGTTGTCCATCCGGCAATGGATGTCCCGCGGGCAAGCAGAGATGGGAGTGGAAACCTGTACATCAGAAGGGGGAAAAGAGAGAAAGAGTTTTGTGTCATCAGCATAAAAGTGATAGGATATGCCATGAGCAGAAATGACAGGGCCAAGAGACTGGATAAAGAGAGAGAAGAGGAGTGGACTTAGGACTGAGCCTTGGGGGACACCAGTGGTAAGAAGGCGAGGTGTCGATAATGCACCAGCCTAGCCAACCTGGAAGGACCGACCGGAGAGGTATGACCTCATGCAGTTGAGGGCTGTACCACAGATCCCCAGTGCAGGAGGGAATGACAGGAGGATGGGGTGGTCTACGGTGTCAAATGCAAACCGAAAGGTCGAGGAGGATGAGGATGGAAGAGAGGGAGGCGGCACGTGCTGTGTGAAGTGCCTCGTTGACGGAGTTGAGTGCAGTCTCAGCCTACTGCTATTTAAAATCCAAACTCCATCCTAGCATCCACCTGTCAGCTCAGAATTTTGGGGGTCAATGTCCTCACACTTTCTGCTCACTTCTCCTCAAGCTCAGTAGTTCACAGGGTGTGTCAGGGTCAGAACCTAAATGCTGAAGTATAACTGTTTCCTTTTATTCGTTCTCAAACTCTTTACACATGAATTTTCTGACTGAACTGATGACTCATTAAATGCAAAGTCAGTTCTGATATCTGAATGATTAGTAGTTTCTAGTAGTAGTAGTAGTTAATCCTCTATCGCATGTCATGTGATAAAAGTAGTAACTGGTGTTTTCTAGACAAGGCAAGAAGTGGTTCAACTAAATCAGTAAGACTTGATAATGAGGTTACATGAATTTACATTAGTGAATTCAGTAATAAGCACTATCAGTTAATTAACTGTGAATTAATTGATCAGAGTGCTGAATAAGCATTATCCACCTTAACTATTTTCTATGTCCTTTGTCTCCCTTATTGTGAAATTGAAAATGTCCCTCATTAAGTATTTAAGTAAAAAACTATTCCATAATGTATAAATTAATGCCTTTGTTGAAATGAATACCATTTGTAAATGATTACTTGACACATTAGTTAACTGATAATTAACTGTTAGTTAATGCTTATTATTGCTTTAAGTACTGTTAACGCTGTACAATACAGGTAGATGAATTAACTCTAAATCAAAGATCAAGTATCCCAAGTGTTTGGTGACCCTCACAGGTCTGAAAATGGTGAGCTTTGTTGGATGCTTTTTTCTTGTCTCTGCTTTATGCCACCCGTATATTAAGCACAATAAACTGTATTCTGTGGAAATTAAGATGGATAATGCAAGCAGAAGACACTAGCCCCCCAGTGTAGGGGCAGATTAGTCCAGTAAGCTTTTGCCTTCCTTCCCTCTATTGATGGCAATGTGGAAAACTTGAGAGTGTTGCATTCATTTTGCCTCCCCTCCAAGAGTAATTTAACACAAATATATGCACACAGGTACAGAAAACATCAAATGTTAGGAGCTGGATCTCCAAAATTTCCTTTGGTGCGGGAGGTAGGTTGAGACGAAGGCTAAAGGGTGGGTTTCCAATGTAGAATGTAAAGAGGGTGCGCAGCAAACAACACCAATATGTTAGAGCCCCTGATTAGACTGTTAGAGCCGCAGCACAAAGGATAACATTAGGGTTGGGGAGGGTGGGGTATTAATGAATTATAGTGGAACTGTGAAAAGCAGAATTTGCAGGGTCTTGTCTGGTTCAGGATGTAACTTACAGGGGGTTTAGAGGGGCGAGGGATGTGGTCATGAACCCCCACCCCCCTCACCAGTATAACAAACTTGCTTATAATTACATACGCAGGGGTAACCACCACTAGAGACAGGGTCTATGCAGGATGTCTCCCGCCCTCATGTTCAAACCAAAGTGATGCCCTCAGTGCAACAGACGGATTAAGAAGTGTTTCCTGTCCAGAGGCTTCCTGCCAAACAGCATTGAAATGCGAAGGACGCAGAGCCAAACCCGTCTCCTGCGGGGGGCCAGATGGCAGAAGCAGCTCAGGTTGGGAACTGCCACCTCCGTCTCGCGCTCACGGCGAGTTGCAGGATGCGAGAACACGAGCCTGTCAAACAGACAGCACAGGCACCTGCGCTCGCTTGGTAAAGGTGATTTAAACAGCGGGGCACATATGGCCCGGGTCACTGCAGGCATCACTGGGGAACACCTCTGGCACCGATCGCTCAGAGCCCACGACGGGCGAGGGCCGCCATCAATTATTTACTCCTGCATATGTTTCCGGCGTCAAGATTGATTGGGCCGCACCGGAGCTTTTAAACAGGCAGAATCAATTCCTTTCTATATTCATAGTCCATTGTATAATCCGCAATACTCAGCAATCTTTCCGTCTTTTACAGAAGAAAGGCAGCCAGAGGGTTGGTGTAAACATACTGATGTGTGCATTTCTGGCATCAGCAGGTGCATGATACACTGTTAAAGCCCAGCTTTTCACCCACCCCAGGTGAGGGTATTAATTATTGATCTTCTGGGGACTCCAGTCGAATTGATTGTCGGACTTAAATGCAGCAAAACCACCAAAACAGGAGGACAAAATGGCCCGTGACCAAAAAATCCACCGCATTTGGTCTGCGACAGTCCCAGTCAGAAACTTTAAGACACTTCACTTGTGTTCCAGAACTTTCAGGTGAATTTTAGTGGTTTAACCTCTGAAACTTAGAATAGTTTGAACTTCAAATCTTTCAACAAGTTTGAATGATAGAATTAATTTCAAATTATAATTGACAGCCCTAGTGTAGATAGTCCAAGGTTTTGACCTGGTCTTGTTTAGAGGTGTACTGAGCAGGATTTGTCAGTGGTGGTTTGTAAACACAACATTCAAAGTTGGCCCCTCCTCTCTGGCTCAGTGACACCAGAAGTGCTACCCTGCAGTATATTGCTATGTCCCGCCCTCATACCCTGCGCACTGTTATTGGCTGGGGGCTGAACATCCACTGCCCTAAACACTGATGTCCAGAAGCATCCTGTACAAAGAAAAATTAGGAAATACAGGCAGATGGCAGTGTCTGTGTAGCTACAGACACCGACACACACTTCCAATGGGTCATAAGTGATGATTGAGAGGGATTATTTTTGTAGAAGTCCTTAGAGTTTTTTTTAGTAGAATTCTGCTTGTAATAACTTTCAGTTTCAAGAACTTAACCTTTTTACAGGAAATGTTGCAGGGGAGAAGGTCTAAAACCGAAGCTCCTGTCTCCCTCCTCTCCCTCTCTCCCAGTCTCCCACCCTCATATTTGTCGGCTTAAATGGGCCGATTAGAGCCACGCTCCAGTGCAAATGCAATTTGGCCAGTAAGAAGATCAAATGCTGGAAGTTTATTTTGCTCTTCGGTCCACACCAGTGACTTCATATTAGCATTCCAGACATTACTGTTATCCGCTTTAAACCCTTGAAGAAAGAGTCAAGAGAAAAACAGGGAAGGCATGAAGGCATATTAAATATATATTTTTAATGGCTGAGCAGGATGTAATGGAAAGTTTGAAATGCTTGAACGGAGTTCTGCAAGACGGGGCGCCTCGTCCGCCCAACAACTGCTGTAATTACTTAATTTTCCTCCCTCTGTTTTTATTAACCAGACACACCGCTTACATAAGAGGAATGTATTCAACACTGGTTTGCATGCGCACAAACACAGGGGCTATTAGTGCAGGCTGTTCAGTCTGGTCATAACATTACAGTTATTCCACTGATGCTTTATTTACGACAACTTACAGTTGGTTAAACTCAGCAGAAAGACCACTAACCTGTTTGATTATGAAGAAAATCTGATTTTAGGCCATTTTAGGAGCACTTCGGGTTAATGCAGATGCAATGGTTTGAGTCTGAATCTCTGCCAGCCCATTGAGTAACTGAAAAATGTTTACTAATAAATTTACTTTAACAGAGCACACGTGATCCGTGCTGAACTCAGATGTACTCTGTAGGAGTGAAATTAACACTGAATTAGAGGCATTTACTGTGGCAGAACAGAAAAAAATAAAGCAGTTTGTTTTGTCACACTATCAATGCCCCACCCCTTGAAGAGGAGCTGATTTTGAAATGTTAAAATATTGACTCATTTTAATTGAATAGTGTCATGTTATCAATTCAAATGCATAATGAGAAGCACGTCTCAAATAATGACTGCAATGAATCAATATGAAAACAAAATGGTTCATTGGGTCAATTTTATTTTGCAATTCACTGACAAATTGTGCATAATTTGTTTATCAGCATGGATGTTTTAAAGAGCGTCAGCCACATTGCAAGGTTATTTACATTTATAAATGATAAAATGTACATTGCATGTTATGTATGGTTGGGTAGTCTGATACAGTATTCGATATATCAAATTAAAAAAATGTATTTCAGTCAGCCAGCTCATGTGCAAATTGCAGTATTAAGATTTAGACAAAATGTACTTGTTTCTAGGTTCTGACCCTGCATATAACCCTTATAAAAAATTACTATAATTCCAAGCCATACTTATCCTATAGTAAATGGATGGTATTTTGGCCGCCATAGTGTATTATTACGATGGTGATACTATAGTTATTCAAACTACAGCAATACAGTTGTGCGGACTGTAGTAACATCACAGTATTATTGACTGTGGTAATACAATAGTCATGTGATGTGATGTAATGTGATGGCTACAGTACTACTCTCGTTATACTATGCAAACCATAGTAATACTATAGTTATGCCAAAGATACTCTGGTATAACTAAGAAATAACGATCAGATATTTTCATAAGGGAATGCTGCCCGCTGAGCATAAGCAGAAGACTGCAGAAAACGTCAGGATAACCCCCATAAGCGGAGCCCACAGGTGGATGCTGGGGCACAGGGGGGATGTTAACTAGCAGCAGCAGAGAGTGATGCAGCGCAGCAGCAGGTGATGACAGTTTGCAGCAGGGCAGCAGAGCAGCTCATATCGTCCACATTATTACAGAGGGTTGAGGCTGTGGGCTGATATACATGAACACGAGAAGTACTTATGAGAACGAGGGCATGTCTCCAGCTGTCTGCCTGAAGTTATTTTGCAAACTTACAGGAAAATGGTTGTTTTTCATGGTACCTAAAGACTGTAGTACTGTTTTTTGTTTGTTTGGTTCTTATATTTACAAAAATAAAAAAACAAAGCCTTTGAAAGAGCCTGCAAAACACTGACTCATTTTTGAAATCTTTAAAATGTGAAATATCTAAGGACTGCAAAGCCCTTTTATGTTCTGTTCATCTGAAGCAAAACCCTTGATACCTACAGTAAGAAAGGCCAGGGAAAGATTTACTCATGTATAAAATCTAATTCTAATATCTGTAGAGACTAATGAGATAAAAAAAGGTTTCATCCATTTAATTTATTTTCCCCATCTGAATGTATCATAACAACCTCTGGCGTTAAAAATGATAATAGGATGACTAGCTCAAATAAAGTATTTCTGAAAATAGAACAGAAGACATTCTCCCCTAATTATGTTCAGGGGATGAATAGCTGTATCCTTGGAGATGTGAAAATATGTTTGTCCGGTGAATTCAATGCGATTTTGCAGTCAGTTCAGATCAGCATAAGCATGGGCGGCACGACGCACACCAGGGCTCCCAGTTCACTGAGTGTCTGGGGTCCATTGTCCATTATCAATTGCTCTCTGTCTGTTTTTATAGTTGCTCGTGCAATTGCACAAGCACACGCACACACACACACACACACACACACAGGAGGCGGTGGCTTTGTTTCACCTCGCGTCACCTGAGAAATTAGCCATGACCAGCGCTGACAGGGATATTAACCTCAGTGACAGGCTCCACACTCCGGACAAGCAGAGAAAATATGTCCCGTCAAAATTAATCTCCATCCTCTCAGTAATTAATCGCCCTCTCCTCGGAACCTCTGGTGTGGCCGGCTTGAGTGCAGATATACGGTGCCCTCTGGCTGCAGTCCTGCAGGGATGATGTGTCCTGCAGGGGTTGAATGAATGCCAGAATGGATGAATGAATGAATTTAGGGGGATGAAGAATGACACAAATTTTCAAAATAACAATAAATGGCTTCAGGGCGGGACAGGGGTTGAGCCTTTTACAAGAGGTAATCTTAATCCAAATGAATGGATCAATGAAATACACACAGATTCATTTTTCAAAATAACAATAAATGGCAGTAGCGGGCGGGACTAGTTTACCAACATAGTAAGCCTTTTACAAGAGGTAATCTTAATCCAAATCAATGTTTCAACATAAAACTACAAGCAACATTTACATTATGAGAGACAATTACACAGTAACGCATTAAATAATTTAGAAGATAATGGTCTAAAGAGATCAAAATTTTGATAAGATAGTTTTAATTAAATTGACCAAGTTGGATAATTCACTAACTTTTCCAGTCTGAAAAAGTTTCCTAAATTGAATTATACTACGTCTTGAGTAGTACCATTTTTTAATAAATTTTGCATGTTCAGAATTAAAATTTGAGCAGATTAAAATATAATGCATCTCATCTCCTATATCACCACTGTTACACAAAGTACAGTATCTTAATTGGTCATCTTTCTCAAATCGACTAATGTTTTTTGACAGGGATTTTGCTATTTGCACAATGAAATTTAGTCAAAATTATTTGATCACAAGGAGATAGACTATTTATATGTGATTCAAATTGACAATCTTTTTTAAAGGGCCGATAGCTGTGACATGAGCTGTTTGTATCAATGTCATAGCCAATTTTGTTTGCATATGTCATCGATTCTTTGTTTGATACTAAGTTTCATCCACTTATGATTCACAAACATATCATCAGACCACAAATTCGAGTACCCGCAGTTATCTATAATACTCTTGATTTTAGATAACCAATTTGATTTAAAAATATTTCTATTATACATGGATTTGAGTAAATGGTACATCACATTAGAAAGTTTACAGGTCTTAACATCAAGAATTCTTATCCAAAAATTAATCATTCTTTTTTCAATAAAACTATTCAAAGATTTCCTACCGAGTTCTCCGTATACCATACAATTAGCTGTTGCCTTGTTCACATGAAGAAGACTTTTAAGAAATTTCTGGTGAAATACATTATGTTGTTCAAAATTTTGAAATCCCCAGACTTCACTCCCATGTAACAAGACAGGCCGAATCATAGAATCAAACAGTTCACATTGTAGGTCAATGGGAAGGTTAATTTCATCATTCTGAATTTGAAAAATTTTTAATTTTAAAACTTTTGTTTGGAGGTATTTACATAGCCACAGCTTATTAACAGCATCTAAAGCAAGTTGGAGTCAGGGCTTTTGTGTCATCTGCATTAGTGAAATTTGAGAAATTTTGAAATCATCATCACTGAGATGGTTCTTAAAATCCTGTTTTAGTAATAGCTTTTGAAAATTTACCATTATAATTGAATTTCACACCTAAATATACATAGTCATCACACACCTCAATTTCATCATTCCTGAATTTGAAAACAGGTTTACATCTCACTTTCCCTCTTGAAAAAATAACAACTTTTGTTTTGGAGGTATTTACAATTAAGTGCCAGGTTTTGCAGTACTCATTAACAGCATCAAAGCAAGTTGGAGATCGTCAGGGCTTTCAGCTAAAACAACAGTGTCATCTGCATAAAGCAGTGAAATTTGAGAAACACTTCGAAATCATCATCACTGAGATGGTTCTTAAAATCCCCAGTTAATTGACCAAGCCCATTATGACTCCTCCTTATTGAGTAGTCAAAATCGTTTAAATACAAAGCGAATAATAAGGGAGATAAATTTTCTCCTTGGCGGACACCAACATTACAAGGAAACAGCCGAGACAAATTACCACCAGATTTGACACAGGACTTAGCACTGTTACACATATTAATTATCACATTTAAAACTTTCCCATTGATACCCTCAGAGACAAGCTTCTTCCAGAGAGAGGTTCTGTCAACAAGGTCAAATGCCTTTTTGTAATCAATGAAAGCACAAAATAATTTTTTTTCGCCTAAAAAGATAGATTTCGATGATTGAGCTTAATACAAAAATGTGATCCATAGTACTGTATCCTTCCCTGAAACCAGCTTGTTCTTCCCCTAAGATCCCTAAATTCTCTACATATGATGTTAGTCCCCAATTAATAACCTAAGTAAAGAGTTTACCCAAACAGCTCAATAAAGTGATTCCTCTGTAATTGTCAGGATCATCAGGCGAACCCTTGTTCTTATACAATGGTTTAATAACAATAATACACCAACTGGTTGGTACGACACCGGACTCAAGCACAACATTAAACAATTAAACAATAATATCTATTGCAATGCTAGGTGAATTTTTAATAATCTCATTCAGGATGTTATCATCACCACAGGCTTTGTTGTTCTTAAGCTTTCTGATAAGACAAACAACTTCCTCTTTAGAAATTGGATCATTGATAAAACAATTTAGGGAGTTATCAAGATTTCTTAGGTCAAACACATCAAAATCATTCTCAGAACCAGCTGAATTTTCATAGCTGAGCTTACTAAAGTGATCAACAAGAGCCTCTAGTGGAATATTACAATCATTAACTTTCTGACATGAAGAAGCCTAATTAATTAATGTTCCAGTAACTACGAGGATTACGCACCTTTAAATTCCTAAGTTTATGGTTTAAATCATCAAAGTATACCTTTGATTTCTTTCTTAACATTTTCTGGTAAGATCTATGCTTATCCTGAAGTTCAGTTTTTGCTTCCCAAGTTTTAACTTTTTGAAGTCTATTTTTAGTTCTCATATAATCAGATCTCAATTGAAAACATTCACTATCAATGTTATGACTCTGCCATGCCTGTTCTGATTTTGCCATGTCTGTCATTATTCTGCTATGCCCTGTTATGTTTCTGCCTTGTCTGTTTGTTTTTGCCATGTTCTGTTTAGTTTTTGTCTTTGCCATGTTTTTGTTTTTGCCATGCCAGATCCACATTTCTGATAGTCCAGTCCATGTCTTTGCCCATGCCCTTCATTGCACTTTGTCCCCCTGTCTGGTCTTTTGTTAAGCTACAGCTTCTCCCCAAGTCCTGCGTGTCACATGTTTAGGTGATTTCATGGTTTCTGGGTTTCCAAACATTCCTTCTAATCTCGTTTGCTTTCTTCGTGTTGCTTTTTTATTTTACTAACCAATACTAACAGTTCGTTATTTTGTTAAAGTTACTAACCAAGACTAACATTGTATATAATACTAATTTACTAACGAGCACCAGGGATTGTATAGCTGTACTTACTAATTGATCAACAAGCTCTCAGCACTCGCCCTGTTCTAGTCTCCACCTCTTGCCTTCTCTTAGTCTTTGCTGCAATTCAGCGGATCCTCCGCACCTGCTCCACTCTGTCCTGCCTCTCATTATCTGTGCACATTAGAACTCCCTAACCGGAGCTGTATGTTTTGTCATAGGCTGTCTCGTGTTCCCTGTCCGCATTTTGGCTTTTGCCAATTTCATGTGGTTAGGTTCTCCCTCGTGTTTGCTCCCACGTAATTAGTCTGATCCCATTCACCTGTCCCTGATCATAGCATGTGACTTCCCTTGTGTGTATTTAAACAGTCTTCTCACAGCAGCTCCCCGTCAGAACATTTCTCTTGGTTTGCCTGTGCTACGCTTGTTTTCGCCTCGTATTCTCTTCTGACTGGACCGTACCTGATTTTTGATTTTGGCTCTGTTTTGGATTGCTTGCTACTTCTGTGTATCGAACCTTCTTTTGTCTGACTACGAATTCAGTGATTGGTGCCCTGTTTACGACCCGGATTATGCCCTGTGGATTTTTGATTTTTGGATTGTGGACTTTGTACCGTTGCCTCCTGCTCTGCGGGGGTTCGCCCCCTTTCCAATAAAGATGCTATTTTACTGCATTCCTGGTTCTCGCGTCTGGTTCCAGATCGTTACCTAACAATCAAACCACGGTTTGGATTTGCTTTTGTCATTACTCAAGATTTTTAACATTTACAACTTCAGATATACCTACAGATATTGCAGTGTCTATATAAATTTTACCAAGTTCTTCTGAGAAAAGATCTAAATCAGATTGCTGAACAGAAGAAATATCAACGTTGTCTAAATTTGAGTGCATTTTTTGTAACTATTCAGCATGGTTTTCGAAAGCATTTCTAAATTCATCACTCAGTTCAGGACACCAGTGTGTTTTGATATTTTCATGCTCACTCCAAAACTGACTGTGCTGGTTAACACCATTTAGAGTTGTACAAATATTGCCAACAGATATCTCTTGTGAATTTGTATCACTTTTAACCTGAATACACAGACTAATTGGAAAATGAACATTGGATAAAGACTTTTCTTGTATATCAACTACAAAGTTATAAATATGAGGAAAAAGGGTGTCAGATGCTATGGAGTAATCGATAACACTACGTCCATTCGGCTTATAACAAGTAAAATTGCCATGGCCCATATCACTTCCAATTCTCCCATTCACAACTTACAAATTGGTACCTTTACATAATTCAATCAGATCGTAACCATTGTTATTAGTGAGTTTAGAGTCTTCACTGAACCTCATGGTGGGAATACTCAACTCTTCATACAGTTTCGTTATCATACAACTCAACATCATCAATACCAATCTCTCTTTTCAGATTTAAATTGACATCAATAAAGTCATTAAGTAAACCTGTTCTTGAATTAAAATCACCAAGCATAAGTATAGGAGATTCAAAGTTACCTTTCAAATAAGTAATGTCTTCCGCAAGATGATCAAAATATTGAAAAATATCAAAATATTTGGAACCTTCATGAGGTAAATAAACTGAGCCAAGAATCAATTTTAGGCCAAAGGCTTTCTTATCAATTTTAAGCCATAATACATTTTCAGAGACCGTATTATCAACTACTTTAACAAACCGAACATACTTATTCCAAACCAGGATACCGAGACCATGAATACCGCCAAATGGGTGATTAATACGCTTTTTCAACATTGGAAAATAGGTGAAATTATCAAATGCACCATGTTCCAGTGAATCTGTTTTTGTTTCACAGAAACAAACAAAATCAAAATTATCAACATATTTCTGTATAACACATTGACTAAGTTTTGAGTTCAGCCCACAAACATTACTGGAGAATTTAATTACCTTAGTCCCAGATTGTTGAGCATATGAATGTTCATCGCACAGGGGAGTAACTGACCAGCCGAAGAAGAGGTCATAATTGTCCTAAGCATCGATGTACAGTCCAAGTCCTTGAATCCTATCCTCAGGCCAAACTTTATAGAGATCGTCAGGCAAGTCGTAATGTACCACCTCCTTGTTGTCCAGGACAGTCTTACACAGAATTCTGCTGTCCCTGGTCCACACACCTTTGATGTTTTCATCTTTCTTAAGTTCACGAACAATCTTCCCTCTAAGTGGAGTCAGATCATCATTGATATATGCTTTCCCGTACTCCTCGACCTCATTGAGTGTGAAGTCCTTGAGTTTCTTTTTATTCCGGAGGATTTGGAACTTGACATCTCTTCTCACGAACTTTACAATCAGGGGCTTCGGCTTATCTGTATGACGATTGGGTATCCTGTGGCTGACACAGATATCCTTGTTTTTCACAGCAACTCCAATCTTGTTGGCGAGGTCGATGACATGATTATTGGTATTCTCATTCTGTACTTCTTTCAGCCCATAGATGCGAAGCGAATCCCTTCTGGTATATTGCTCTAGCTTGTCGATGCTGAACCGGTTTATGTTAACTTCTTTGGCAGTTCTTGCATTGCTACCAGCAACTCGCTTCAGCTCGTCATCACGCGCTTTGTTCAAGGTAATCATCATGTTCAACAGTTGCTCGGTCGAGGCATTGACGGCTGCCGTGACCACAGCAATCAGAGTTGGTTGTATAGCTGCAATTATTTGGACTACCAACTCCGCGACCAAGGCACTATCAATTGGAGATGATGTTGAAGTACCAGCGGAGCCGGAGCCAGGGCCTGAGGTAGCATTAGTGGCCAAACTTTTCGCCCAGGCCTCTCGTTTTCAACGGATTACTTGCATGTCTCTCTGGTTTCTTCAGTAAAGCGTTAGTTGCTGCGTTCTGTACTGCTTCAGTGATGAGCATATTGAAGTTTCTTTGACATTTTCGACGTCGATTTCAGCATCTCTCTCCGAGAGTATTTTGAACTTGTTCCCGCAACCACGAGCGCTGCCATACCTCACCTCCATAGCGGAACCGGAATCCAATGCACGATGCACTCTGCATCTTTGCAGGGGTTGGCGGCTGAGCTGGGATCGGATGGCATGCTTACGAGGTGCTGGGTTCACATCGCGCACACACACACACACACACAAACACACACACACACACACACACACACACACACACACACACTATGGGGGGCATTTTATGCCAGCGAACTATACTAAAACGCCTTAACTGCATCACCTACGCCTGCATAAAAGACTGATAAATACGCGTGCGTACAGGCACGCGTATTGCGAGTACACCAAATAACGAAGGGTGACGGGTGACAAGTGTCATGCCACGTGCGAACGCAGGGGACGCCTGTGTGCACGCTTGTCTCAATGTACGAATAATTATTTACTTGATGACGAATTTTGAGTTTAACAGCTGCTTCGCTTCACAATTCAAGCAGTCCATGTATTACCAAGAGAGATCGATGACACAGTTTAGGCTATTTCAGTCTTCACGTGCATATGTTAAGGCGTCTGAAGCGCTCGCTTTAGTACAACAGTGACACGCGCTAACGCTTATAACGTGTGCACGCCTATAACGGGATGTTGAAGTATATCGGGGACTGTACCATGGCTTAGGCGCATCATCGCATCATTTTCTCCCTCAGACTGGTTCACCATCTCAGAGTCAGACCAGAGGCTACTAACAGGTCCATGTAGGCCTACCTTTTGTCAGTTTGATATTTCGTTTTAACCAAAAATATATATATATATATATATCATGTCTGGAATATCATGTCTCTACAATATTGCATGAATACAACGTTTTGTCATTTGCTGCGGATTATGTTGGTTGGTAACGTTTTCGTTTTTTCAACAGGCCTCACGCGGACAACAACCTTTTTGTCTTTATTATTTTTCTGTTAATATTCTGTGATTTAGCCTATTGGTGAGAAGTCTAAGAGGTTACATTTGCCTAGTGATTCTTTAATTTATCTGTGTTTTTTCCATGGGACGTAGCCTATAGCTACTCATTTTAATTAATGTATTAATTTATAATTCCCGTACATCTTATAACGCCACTATCTCATGTTTTGCGCATCATGACCGCGTATTTCACTATAGTGTCTGTCGTTATGAAGAATGAAAAAAAACAAAACAACAACGGGACGACCAGGGGAATCCCGAGTGACGTCATGCTCCCAAGGAAATCCCTCCGCCCTGCTGCCCCCATCCACTCACATACCTTTTTTTTACATTTCATTCATAAAAAACAAGAGTTTGGGTTACAGGAAATACTTGCCTTCGTGTCCTTGGTCTTTCTTTTCACAGACAACACATAACAGACAGACTATCGACCCCACCTAAGTCTAGACCAACACAGTGTCACAACAGGTGGTGACATAGTAACGAAATTACGACTCAATATTTAATGAGTTTATTCTTGTTTTTATTCATGTATTTTAATTTTACAATTCCGGCGAGCAGACCAGACGACCCACTGCCCAAATGATGTCAATTTTTTTCGTCAGAGGTTTTCTTTGAATTAGGCTATGTAGGCAATTTAATATTTCCCAACACAAAAACATGAAAGTGTCCTTGACAGATAAAAATGCCAAAGCTTAATGTTAAGGCCATTCCATTAAATCATTTCTCTCTGGAAAATAAATGTTTTTGTCAGGTTTTGATAGCGGAAGAAAGGGGATGAGGTCTGTCCGACTACTAGCTATTTTTACAGAATATATCAAATATCTGCACAGCCGAAGTAGTAATTACATTGGCCCTCATTTATCAAACTTGCATAGGATCTGGTGTAGATTTTGGTGTAAATATCAGCGTTCGCCAGGTGTCACGTCTGATTTACTAAAAGTGCGTACGTCGCTGATTTCGGTGTAAAACTGGCGTGGCATTGATAAATCTGGCGGCTGAAACCATCGTAATTTACATGACACGCCCCTATAAATTCAAGCTCCGGGAGGCATAGTCCTGCCCACTTTACGACATGGACTCTCGAAAGACGGCAAAGAAGAGAGAACTTCACTGAGGAGGAAATATAAATTATCACGTCCGAGGTGGAGAAAAACAAAATAATTTTATTTGGAAGCCTTAAGAGTGGCATAAAGGGAACCCAGAAGGCTGCAGTTTGGAAAACTATTGCTGCTGCGGTAAACACCATTGAGGTGGAAAACCGGAGAGCAGCAGACGTTTGATTTAATTCATTAATAAATCGAAGAGACTATTCGCACTTTTAAGTGCGTCCAAGCACAAAAATTGATCGAAATTCGCGTCAGACGCACTTAGAAGTGTGGCCAAGATGCACGTTTTTCCATTGCCCACACTTATTTTAAGTATTTCCAGAGTTTATTTTTTTTCTTGGCCAAACTTATTTTAAGCGGTACTTTCTATAAGCGGTCCTGGAATAGTCATCAACTTGTGCACTTGTAAGTGTGGCCAAGAAAAAAATTCAGCATTGGCCACACGTGTAAGTGCGAATAACATCGGCCTTAATTAATTAAATTTATAGATCCAAGATATTTCAGGTTATATAGCCTACATAATTGACAATCCAAATGCTTACATGTAGGTTAAAAAAAGTGGTCCGATTTTAAGATCGCCACCAAAAAACGGGTTGCGGTGCTCAGGTGCAGCAGCGCACGGACCGGTGGAGGCCAATCAGGCTCAAACCTCCAGCTGTCACCGTTCGAGTAGCGTGTGGCAACACTGAGAGGTGGGGAGTCCCCACCGCCTCGATCGGAGCTGCATGAGGGTCATTGTTAAAATACAGTCTGCAGAGATCACTCTTCATTGTACTTTTATTAGTATTACTTAATGACATTTCATTGGGTGCCACACAAAACGAGCTGCCACTCGTCACTTTCCCGGAGGAGATCTTCTCTGTGCCAAAAGTTCCTCACACGTTGGACAGAAGCTTATTCCAATAACAATAGAAGATCTGCCATTGTCAAAATGTGATCATGGCCAAAGTGTCCGTAGGCCTATATATACTGAGCAACAAAAGGAACGCAAGTTAGCTAGTTAGTCAATGTACTCTTATGGTTACTCAGTCAAACTGACCGCAAAATAAAGAGAAGTTTGATGAAACGAGTGTAAATATGTGCGCTAGTAATAAATTTGCTTTTTCTAAAATAATTACGCGCAAACTTGTTTTCCAGTCTGCCTTTAATTAACTTGCGTTTCTTTTGTTGTTCAGTATATATCTGACTGGATGAGCTTCTGACATACCACACTGCATATGTGCCAAGCCACGCATTGCGCTTAATCAAATTGATTGTAATTGTCAGCCGTCAGTCCTGACAAGCAGGTTGTCTCAAAATATAAGTTAAATTAATTTCTCAACACAGGTGTCTTATTTATTCATTCATTCATTCATTCATCCATTTATTAATTTAGCCTATTTATATATTCAGCCTATTATTCATTTTACTAATAAGAGCAACAACAGCATGACGCCCGCATCGCTGCATATGGTTTATTACTCATTTTGACAGCTGCACTCGTTCCTGCATGTTGTTCGCTGGTTTAAAATTTACGTACACCTGGTCAGATCTGGCGTGAGATTTTTGGCGGACCGTTCGCTCACGTTCAGATTGATAAATGCCAATCCTTGCGGGAGATTTGGCGTACACCCATTTTTTTGGTGTACGCACGTTTGATAAATGAGGGCCATTGTATCTAGATCTGTGTTAGGAAAAAGTAAAGATGTTGCTTTATTTCTGCGCAGTGTCTACGTGTCCGAAAGTCGGACAGGGTTTTAATATAACTCCGTGTCCGACAGTCGGATGGTTTCAATGTAACTCCGTGTCTGACAGTTGATTATTGTTTATAATTTCTTCAAATCTTCTGAATATTTTAGACATTAAACGTAAATGTTTTGATAAGACGGCTCAGTTCTTTTTTTTATTTATTTATTTATTTATCCTTTATTTTACCAGGAATAAATCCCATTGAGATAAAAAAAAATCTCTTTTCCAAGGGAGTCCTGGCCAAGACAGCAGCATAAAAGTTTCACACAGAAAACAACAACAGACAATGACAAGGCGAAAAATACATTAACCGGTTTTAGCAGTAAAGCATGTACATGCACTGGTTAAGTAAGCCTTAATTCTGGTTTTAAAAACATGTAAACTTCTGCAATGATCCAGTTTAAGATAATTCTGTTGCCCGGACTAAGATGAGGGAGCAAAAACAGAGAAAGTTCGATTTCCAAAAACAGAGTGAGTTCGAGGGATGGCAAACATGATGTGTCCATAAGAACGCAGATTAAAACTGCTTACATTTTTTGGAGTCAGCAGAGAACATAGATACAAAGGCAGTTCATGCAGGATGGCCTTATACAGGAAGATGTACCGATGTTCCATTCTTCTATTGTACAATGAAGACCAGCCAACTTTCTCATACAACATACAATGATGTGTTTGGAAACCCAGATCAGAAATAAATCGCAATGCAGCATGGTACACAGAGTCCAACATTTTCAGAGATGATGCGGTTGCATGCATATAATGAACATCACCGTAGTCGATTACAGACAAAAATGTTGCTTGAATCAGTTTTTTTCTTGCGACAAATGAAAAACATCTTTTGTTTCGATAAAAGAATCCTAATTTTACCCTCAACTTTTTTGTCAGATACTCAATATGATGATGAAAAGACAGTTTTTGATCTAGGAGGAAACCCAAGTATTTATATGTTGATACACATTGAATCACCTCATTATTCAGTTAAAATCTGGTAACCGTCTTTAATTTCCCTTTTTGACCTTGAGAAGAACATTATTTTGGTCTTGTTTGCATTAAGTACGAGCCTTAATCTACATAAATTCTGCTGAACTACGTTAAAAGCACCTTGTAGGTCATGAACTGCACTCACTAAAGAAGATGAAGTAGTATATATAATTGTATCGTCAGCATAAATTTTTACATTTTACATTTTTACATAAATTATTGATATAAATAATAAATAAAATGGGACCCAATATAGAGCCTTGCGGGACACCATTCTTTATATTTAAAAAAGTCGAAGACAAACCATCAACTTGAACACACTGTGTTCTACCACTCAAATAGTTTTCAAACCATTTAACAGATTTTGGAGAAAACCCTATATTAGTGAGCTTCTGTATGAGAATTAAATGATCAACAGTATCAAAAGCCTTAGATAAATCTAATAAAAGTGCAACACAGTGTTCTTTAGAGTCAATGGCAGTTATGACATCATTTAAGACCTTCATTGCAACAGTGACTGTACAGTTTTCTCCTACACCCAGACTCATATCATTTAGAATGCCATTTTTAAATAAAAAATCCTTTATTTGAGAGCTAATAAGCCCTACCAGTACCTTGGCTAAAACTGAAAGTTTGGAAATAGGCCTATAGATATTCGGGGTGGATGGATCTCCACTTTTTAGCACTGGAGTGACATAAGCCGACTTCCAGATCTTAGGTATTTGCCTACTTTCTAGAGTCATGTTAAAAATATGAGATAATGGCTCAGCGATGATCTCCACAGCAACTTGAAAAAATTTGGATCTAAACCATCAGGACCAGCTGATTTCTTAGTATTTATTTTCTTCAAAGCATCACGTACTTCACTTACTTCAAGATGAGCACCGAGAATCTCAACCAATGTTTCTGTTTAAGCTCTGCTCAATATAGTGAGTCAACATTGGCGCGGGACTTAGTGCATTTATGACGAATTTAGCGACTGTCGGACAGAGATCCTAAAATACTCCATGTCCCACAGTCATAAAAGTTCTAATTTTCGAGTATTCCAGCAATTATTAGACATATAAACGTAGCAATGTTTCTGTTCGACCTTTGTAAAATGCAAATTGTAGCTATCGACTTTTCTTGGTCTTTTTATTCGTCTGTTTTCTTCCGTTGAAGATAGACAACAGTCTGTTCAGTCTCTCTTTTGAAAATTTGTCGGATGGATCGAACAGATTCACGCTTTATTTCCACACCAGAGGTAAAATAGTGCTTGTAGTCAGTGAGCAAATAAATTCCATGACCATTGACATTGTGAATTAAATATTGCATGCACGATCAAGACTGTCAGACGCGAAATACAAAATACTACATGTCCAGCAGCCAGCAGAAAGTAATAGTATTGATATGAGAGCAGATTTATAATGAAATAAAGAATAAAAATATATCACCAACAATCAGAACATTCAATGGGCACTGCAATCAATTTATTCGGGCCATTTTTTAAAATTCAACAAAGTCCGTACAATGCCTGTCGGACATTAAATGCAAAATACTCCGTGTCTGACAGCCAAAAAAAAAAAAAAAAAAGAGGATGATTAGAACAGATTGAAAACAAAATAAAGAATTAAAAAAAACATTTTAACAACAAACGGAACATCTATAAACACTGCAATTCATTTATTTGCGGGCCATCTTTTTTGGATGTTCTGTGCGAGCTCTAATGGGTAGCATTTTGATATAACCTATGTCATTATTCCCTTTTGTCTCTCTCTCTCTTAAGGTTTGAATGATATCGAATTGATATTTAATGATAGCAAGGGTGAAAGGGATAATTAAAATAATTTCAGCTACTTAAAAATAAAAATATCCTGAGAGCTCTGATGGGGCTTGGGGTTCATCTATAAGTTATGCTTTCTTATAAACAATCCCGTATGAACCTGAAACTATGTGTAACAGCTGATCTGTGTAGATATGCTGCAGAACATAGAAAGTGAATAACTGTCAGGTCCTGATGATCCAGTGTACCTCGTGTGTAAATGCGCATAGCCTCTTCCTCAGTTTTGCGCCTGAGCAACGGTACAGTCCCTGATATACCTCAACATCCCGTTATAGGCGTGCACACGTTATAGGCATTAGCGCGTGTGTCACTGTTGTACTAAAGCCAACGCTTCAGATGCCTTAACGTGTGCACGTGAAGACTGAAATAGCCTAAACTGTGTCATCAATCTCTCTTGGTAATACATGGACTGCTTGAATTGTGAGGCGAAGCTGCTGTTAAACTCAAAATTCGTCATCATAAAGTAAATAATTATTTGTACATTGAGACGAGCGTGCACACAGGCGTCCGCTGCGTTCGCGCGTGGCACGGCACGAATGACGCCTCGCTAATATGATTTCCACAAACACTACACAGCGTGTGCCTGTACGCTCATGTAGAATTGTACTTAATAGTCATGCTGGTCTTCATGTCACGTAATTCACCTGTCACGCACCCGTCACGTAGGCGTATGCGCAACAACGCGTGTGCAGCGTCTGTGCAACGCCTACACGACACTCGTCTGTCCATTGAAAGTGGATGGAATTTACACGGGCACGTTAGAGGTTTGATGTCATCGCATAGGTGCTGTACACGTGTTTTAGTATAGTTCGCTGGCATAAAATTCCCCCCATAACACACACACATACACACACGCGCACAGGCCAGACACACATAATGGTGCTGGCATATTTGTTCACAGACCTTTCAGCAGCAGCATAACGCTCCCTCATCAGCCCCTGGTATTGAGTTGCTGTTACACTGTGCCCGCTTTGCATAGCTGAGGCCCATTAATCCCTGGCTGACTGCCATCCCCTGAGAGGCCGAGCCGACACGATTAATGAGATTCAGGGCGGCACTGTGGGAGGGGGGGGGTATAGAGAAGGTGACCACAGCTAGCTGCTGGAGCCAGACAGCGACTTATCTTCGCTCTTCAAAAGCCGTCCGAGGAGGTTCTGGGAAGTCGTGAGTCTTTGAAGATCTGAAGGAGGCCAGAGAGGTTTGGAGGAATTCAGCCCAGTTCAATCACCTGGATCCTCGGCGTCACAAAACGCTTCTCGATGGAGAGCGCAGTTGAACACAACTGATTTAGAGATGATGTCGTGTCTTTGTTGTTTCTTGTGGGCCTAATTGTATTTTCTTGTCGCCATTTTTTTCCTGTTCACATTATTTGTTGATCTGGGGTGAATAATTTGCTTGATGTTGTTGATTATGTCACTTAAGGATGACTCCTGTCAACCGTGTTGTTGCATGGAACACCATAGTGAGTTTATTCTTCCAATGTGATCTCAGTCATAATGAAAACTGAGACTCTGATCTAATCACCCTGACATTGAAAGCTGATTGTTGCCATTGTCATAGGTTTGATACAGTGGCCAACAAAGACAATACAGTCTATGCCATCACTCCCAAATTTCCTGAAAATGAAATTCCTTAAACCTTGAATTTATAGTCGACAGAATGGGCTCTTTATCCAGATCTCACAGAAACATTAAACAGAGTCAGAGACACACAGCAGACTCCGGGCTTGTGAAAAAAGGCTTTGATGCAACTTTGGGGAAGGAGCCGCAATTCCTGCAAACACTCCGGAATGGGCCTAAATTCCGTTAGCACACTTTGGGATGCGTGCCTTTGGATAGTGGGAGGAAACAGGACTGGAATATCCCACAGCAACCCACTCAAACACGGGGAGAACATGCAAGGGAGGGTCCAGGCTGGGGCCCAGAGATCCGGAGCAGTGATAATCGCCGCACCACCGTGCTGATGGAGCTGCTGGGGACATGCAGCCTCATTAGCATTACCTCTGCGGCTTTGGATTAGCTGCACGATCTTGCATTAACATTAGCTGCGACGCTTTACGTTAGTGTTAGCTGTGCGGTCTTGCGTTAGCGTTTGCTGCATGGCCTTGGAGACTTTCTGCAGTTAATTGGCTGCACTAGATACAGAAAGCAGAATTTGAAAACCAGCAACAAATCAAAATATTATTGATGGTACACTGATGTTTCTGAGCGCACATGCTTATGTGACATGATTTCTTTTGTGCTCCCAGGCAGGCTAGAGCAGGCTTAGGCCCATGGTTATCATGCACCAGCAGCGGCTAACATAGGTTTACAGCTAACTAGCTGATTCAGCTGCACATAAATACAGAGTAGGAGCCATTAATATTGGAGTTGTAATTTGGGCTTTTTTTTTTTTTTTTTTCAAACATTTCCTGCCTGCCTGACTGGAATGCAACAGTTAACTTTATTTTTGACTCAGATTCGATTTCAGTAGTTGGCAATGACATGTTACAAACCGGGTATCTTGCCAGGATAAAATAATCTTGCTGGCTGTTTTATTGCTGGGTGAGATCTTACGGTTTAGAGACTATTCTATTGGGCATAGACTGTGTAGTAATGGACTCTCAGTGCAGTGTGAATAAAGCAAACCAGCAGGAGATTAAGGAGTGAGTAGTCAACTAAAATATGGTGCAGTACGACCCTTTTAAACTCAAGTAAGTTGAAAAAGAGCACTGAAGTCGTTTCTGAATGTAACAGGCAGCCCATGAAGAGAGGTGCTCACAGCAGTGGTATTTTCATCTTTTTAGCTTCTTTAAGAACGCTAGCAGCTGCATTTAGAACCAGATGGAAACTGTTTTAAGGTCAGATTAGTGCACCCAGATTGCGGAGCAGTACAGGAGAAGAGCTGACAGTCCAAAAATACTTTTTTTTTTTCTCGGCACCATGTGAGGGATGATATCGTCTTCAATTCAGATATACTCCCAAGGTGAAAGAATCTTGCGATACCGTTTCTGTGGGCCAGAAATGAGACATCAGAGTAAATAGTCATTCCAGGGTTTTTATAAAAAGCTCTGTAACAGTCACAGCATCTAACTTTAAACCAAAATTTATCTCATATACATGGGGCCTAAGTCAAATAAGAGAAATTGTTGTTGGCGTTTTAGGCACTCTCACAAAGCATACATATACAGTCAGGACCATAAATATGTAGACATTAAGTAAGTTATTGTCATTTTTGTTGCCTACAACTGTAACTCCACGCCTCCAGGACCCTCAATCACCGATCCTGCAAGACCCAGCCTGCATTCCACACTCCACTAAACCAACCGCATCTGTTTCTGTCATGGTTTTGCCCCCGCCAGCAGAGGACAACGAGCCGGCGGGCACTGGGACCATGTACCCAAAAGCAGATGAAGGGACCCAAATGCACAGGCTGAGTAATAATATAAAAAAAAAACTTTAATTCAATACAAGAAACGCACATGAGGGGAGCAGCAGCACAAACACACGCCAGGGACTTCATTCAGAATGCTGCTGCACTCTTCTGAGGCGCAGCCGACCCTTCGATAGCAGACCTTCAGCTCCACCTCAGCCAGCCACACCTGTTGCCCGTTAAGGTGGAAGTGAAGAATGCAGCAGCGGGAGGGACTGCAAAAACAAACCCTTACAGTTTCTCATTGTCTCTGTATCATTACCTGCTCTATATAAATCAGGGCTTCGCACTCATTCGGTGCAAAGTCTCATAAGCCTTGTAAGCCTGTTGTTTAGCTCCAGTCTTGTATAGACTTTGTAACCTTGTATTTGCGTTTATAAAAAACCTATACTTAAGAGCCATTCCATGAGAGAGTGACATTTGGTGCGCAGTTGACCCCCCTGGAATTGAATGAAACTTGGCACATAGGTAGATATGGGTGTCTCACAGAAAAAAAACTGCATTTTTAGGTCCGTATCTCACTTTGCCTGCCAATAGCGCCACCTGGAAGCCACTTAAGTGGCTCAGTTTTGCTGTTGACACCACATTTTACATCAACTGTCATTCCTTAAGGGTACACAGTACCAAATATGTTATACTTTTATCATGACCTGTGACACTTCAAGTCCAGTTAGACTTCAGCACCACATCAGCGCCAAGCTGGGTAACTACATTTTTGAGCCAGAATTATTTGAGAAATAACAATAAAAATTGAAAATGGGAATGGGAATAAAATAATATTCCAGACATATGGGCGATTTTCAGCCAAGTGTGCAAGTAACATGAAAGACAAAATCAAACCCATTTTTTTCCCCATAATTTGGCCTGATTTTGTTTTCTCTGTGAATTTCTAAGGATTCTACAAAGCTGCAATGCAAGAACTATCTTTAATTATGAGAAAATGCATTTAAAAATTTTTCATGTTGTCTTTCTTGTTACCATGTTTTTTGTCAAAATACTATTAATATATAAGTTTTAACCAAGTTTTGGGGTAAAACGGCTTCAAATGCACTTTACGTTGTTTCTAAAGTGTTTTACAAAAAGATTTAAGGGAAAAGGCTTAATATCTGCAGAGTAACAAAAAAGACCTACACAGTAACAAAAAAGAGAATGTATAAAATGGTTTCATATGACAATTTTATTTATTTTTTTAAAAGTGTCCAGCATTGAAAGAAAATATCAGTATGTCTTATTCTGTGCTCATGTCGCTCGTGCAACGGCACAGATTTGTGTGAATTAGTTTGCGCGGCTCATTTAGCAGTAAGACATGAGAATCCATTCTATATTCTGAATGTAGTTACACTACACTACAATGCACATGAAAAGCAACTGCATAAAACAGGTGATTGATGATGAATACTGAATATACCAGTGTTTCAAATATAGTGTAATTTAAAATGTGGTTATCTCTATATTTGTAAACTTGGGGACAGATTTTTATTTTCAAATTTTGAATCAAAAGCTGCTAATCTCTGCAGTACTCAAAGGTGGTCAAACGGCTAATGTAGGTGACATGGATCAGAGCGCTGCTGTGGTTTCAATGCTGTGAAAGGGAGGTATGAACACAGCTCTTTTCTGCTGGTCAGTCTTCCTGCGTATCTCTGCTCTATATGGCTGAAAGTGGAAAATAAGTGAACCTCCCTCATTACCACAGCAGAGCCATCTAAAATAGACAATTTCATTGAAAAAAAGAACCAATGGTACAGTGCATGAAATACCAGAAAGCAAGAAAGACCACATCTAAGAATATGTGAGAATTTATCATTGCGTAAATCACACACAATTCCAATGTTTGCCTCCTTAATCAATAACATTTCAACTGAGCATATGATGCAAAGACATTATACCCCAATTGTGTTCACCAGTGCAACATAAACAATGTATTTTACAGAAGCAAGGGAATCACTTCCATATGACTGAGTAAAGTAATTTCAAATGTGATTACTTAAACTGGCCAGATATCCAAGAATTTAATCATATAGAAGCTATTAATAAAGAACAGTCCAGGTTCTTCTGAAATATTTTATGCCTTTTTTGGTCATTATGAGGAATGATCTTATAATAATCTTGGGGCAAGCATCACATCATCAATCAAACAAAATGTCAAATATGTTCCCAAAGCCATTTTGGGTTTGGCCGCAAGAAACTGGACGAAACTGTTGTTCTACTTAGACTAGCTAGTATACAGTAGGGTGCAAAAATTTGGGCACCCCTGGTTTAAATGTATGTTACAATTAATCTCCAAGTGATCGAAACCAAATCTGAATGTTAAATGTTACAAAGTTAAACATGACACCTTTCTGCAAATTTAAAAGCAAGGTTTCTTTTTATTTTAATTTTTCTGAGTTTTTAAATGATAAGAAAGGAAAAAGGGCCCTGTGCAAAAGTTTGGGAACCCTTTTGGAATATTCTTTGTTACCTTTTAAGAAGATGATTACTAAGGCCCAGACCCAGGTGATTTACTCGTTTGGGCTTCAATGAGTCAGGAGAATATAATTTCAGGGTTGAACTATATATTCTGAAGTAACTCCATGCCTTCTAAAGTATCCGACTGTAGTGGCTTTTGTGTTTGCTGTTAAAAACCATGTGTTGCTCTAAACAGTTGTCCAGGGATGTCAAAATCATGATAATTCACTTCCACCAACAAGGAGAGGGCTACAAAAAACTCTTGCAATGTTTCAATCTACCCATTTCTACTGTCAGAAACATCATATGAAAATGGAAAATAAATGGAACAATTGAAGTCAGGGCAAGATCTGGAAGACCAAGAAAAATTTCAGATAGAATGCCTGAGATCTGGTGAGAAATGCTCAGAGGAACCCACTTATCACTGCAAATGAGCAGCAAAAAAGAGTAGCAGACACAGGTCTAGCTGTTCACAGGACAACAATACAGCGTACCTTAAACAACAAAGACGTACATGGCAGAGTTGCAAGAATGAAGCCTTTCCTATGACCTCAACACAAAATTAAGCGTCTGAAGTATGCAAAAGGAAACCTTGAGAAACCTCAAGCCTATTGGAACAATGTGCTTTGGACTGACAAAACCAAAATTGAACTTTTTGGCCACAACCAAAGAAGGTATGTTTGGAGAAAAAAGGCTGAAGCATTTGTAGGGAAGAACACGTTGCCAACTGTTAAGCATGGAGGTGGATCCTTTATGGTTTGGGGTTGTATAGGAGCTGAGGGCACAGGCAATACTGTGCGGGTGGAAGGAAGAATGGATTCCACCAAATATCAAGACATTCTAGAGGCTAATGTTCAAAGCTCAGTCCAGAAATTGAAGTTGAAGAGATGCTGCGTATTCCAGCAAGACCATGACCCAAAGCATACCTCAAAATCCACCATAAAGTACCTCCAGGGAAGACGGATGAAGGTTTTTTAATGGCCATCACAGTCCCAAGACTTGAATATTATTGAAAATCTATGGAGAGACCTCAAACATGCCGTGCATGCAAGAAGGCCGAAGAATATTTCTGAGCTAGAGGTGTTCTGTTAGGAAGAATGGGGGAAAATTCCAAAGACAAGAATTGAAAGACTCTTAGCTGGCTACAGGAAGCGTTTGCAAGCTGTTATAGCTGCCCGAGGAGGAGTTACAAAGGACTAGCTGACAGGGTTCCCAAACTTTTGCACAGGGCCTTTTTCCTTGTTTTATTAATTTAAAACTGTAAAAAGTTACAAATAAAAATTATGCTTGCTTTAAAATGTGATAAAATGTGTCATGTTTAACTTTGTAGCATTTAGTGTTCAGGTTTGCTTTCAATCACTTGGAGATTAATTGTAACAGACATTTAAACCAGGGGTGCCCAAATTTTTGCACCCCACTGTAGTAGGCCTAGGCCTTGACCTTGTTTCATCAAAATTTCATCAAAATTATGTCTGTGAACTGGATTTTTTTTTTTTTTTTAAATTGTGGCCTCATACCTGCCTTTTGTGTTACCAATTTGTCTTTTTTGTTACTCAATGATGGTAACAATAAAGACAAACTACGGTAACAAGAAAGACACATCCAAAAGTTTTTCAGGGTACTGTGGGCACTTTTACACACACAAACATGCCTTAATTATGGCAAACTGAAGCAGTTACACTATTACAGGTCACTCTTTCAGTTTCTACCTGGAATCATGCATTATTTTGTGGTAACAAGAAAGACGTGCAATTTGTGAGACACGCAATTTGGAAAAACTTACAGAGCTGTCTCTTCCTCCCACAGCTTCTTCAAATTCTAAAATGCAGCCAAAATAGATTCCTTACATCCTGGTATTTTAAAAAAAAACCATGGCAGTGACACCTATCGGAGACAACATTAATTATTGTCCTCAGATGTGATGGTGGTAACAAGAAAGACAGTGACTGAAACAAATTTGTGACATAGCTTTATTGATGAATTTCACTCGAGGAAAACTAGGAAATGGGGAGACAAATCTGTTTTAGAGACCTAAAATACAAAGAAACCTGTGAAGTTTTGTAAGTGATAAGATTTCTCAAGGGAAAAGAGAAAAAAAACGAGTAAAAGTGACCCCACTTTAGAAAGGTAACAAAATGGACATTTTGACCATAAAAATCTTGTTATTTTTCTTTCCCCCCCTTAAACATGACCAAACAATTTTTTTTAAACTAGAAAAAAGTGTTCTGCAACATACTAAATTGCTTCCTGGGTGTTTATTTTGAATTAAATTGGTTAAATGCGATAAGACATTTTTTACCCCTAAATTGCACACTTGGCTGAAAATCGCCCATATACCAAACCTGAATGCTTTATTATGTGCTTAATCACATAAAGAATATCATTTTCAGTGAATAATACCTTGGTATCTAGCTGTGTTTGTGCAATGGCCGGCCAGATAGATGGTCAAAATTCATTTTTGGTGCATGTTTGTGGTATATTTTCTCTGTAACCCGGATTTGTACTGTGAGGGTAAATGCTGTTTGTTGTGCATTTGGAACTCTTTTTCAGGAATACCAAGCATTTCTTTGTTAGTATCTACACTTTCAAGCTAGACAGAGCCAAAGTTGGAGGAAAACTCAAAGTGGACCATTTCATAGCAGATTGTGCCTATGATTAGGTCGCATTATTTTGTTTATCCAGCAAGATAGAAATCTGAAATTCTCTGGATATATAGTCCCTTTGGGGTGTATTACTGCATTAGTGAAATATTCAATATCAAACATCAGAAAATTTCGCCCAGAGGGGGCACTGTAGGCTGGATGCAAATGCTGGCTATCCCCAGCAATGTACCAAATACATTGTTTTTGAATAGTGATGCACACAGCTAGTTTCCTCTGAAAATGAAAATTGACCAAAATTCTTACAGCTTTGAAAGAACGCCGTTCGAATACTTAGAATGCGCTTCGAACCCACCTCAAATGATTCTTGCACATTCTAGGTGTATTAGCTCTCGAATGAAGCTTGAATGTAGTTGGAACGCTGTAGGAATATTTAGAATGCTGTTAGAATGCAGTCAGAATATTTAGAATACACTTCAAATACCGTACGAGTGCAGTTCAATTGCTGCCTGAACACCACCTGAAGTCTGGTTGGAAGGTGCCTCGAATGCTGTACGAATTCACCTTGAATGCAGTCAGAACGCTCCCGGATTGGCCGCCGAATACGGTTGGAATGTCTAAGAATTCAAACAGAATGCAGCTCGAATACTCAGAATGTACTTAGAATGTAACATGAGTGTCCCATATGCGTTGATTGAGTAATTGCTGACTACAGCAGGGGAACGTAAATATGCCACTAAAAATAACGCCAAATGCGTGAGTTAACAGGTATGCGTAATTAATGAAAACTGGCCACACCTGATAACGTTGAGAGTTTTCAGAGTTTCTGTAATGGTAATTTAAATGAATGATTAAAAACAGGTCATGACCAATCATTATTTTTAAGGGATTATTTTAAAGGTGAATTGTCTTAATATCGAAATAGATTCCGGCAGCAATCGAGATGCATTTGAGGTGCTTTCTGGCTCATTCGAGGTGCATTCTGGCAGGATTTGATGTGGCTTGCTGTTTCGATTCTCCCTTGAATGCAATCAGAATGTTTTGAATGCTGTTGGAATGCCGTAAGAATATTTATAATGCAGTCAGAGCGCAGTTAGAACACACTTCAAATGTCGTTCGATATTTCCCCACTTCAGGGCACCTGGAAAGTTTTGAGCATGGGCAAAACATTCGGGCCAGCCACAAGAACGGGCCCGAATATTTGGAATGCACTCAGAATGCAGTCAGAATTTTTAGAACGCACTTCGAATATCCAGGAATATACAAAGAATTTTCATTCCGGCTCATTCCGCCTCTAGTGTGACGAGGGTTTTACTGGATACCCGTGATCTTCGGGCCCTCAGACGCCACTGCATCACTCACCGGCATGATTCTGTCATTGACATTACTACATGGGCCCAGGAATACTTCAAGAAACCACTGTCTGTAAAGACAGTCCGCCGTGCCATCCACAGATGCCACCTAAAACTCTATCATGCAAAAAGGAAGCCATTGTTGAGCATGATCCAGAAGCGCCGCCGTGTTCTGTGGGCCAAGGCTCATTTAAAATGGACTGTAGCAAAGTGGAAAAGTGTCCTGTGGTCAGACAAGTCCAAATTTGACATTCTTGTTGGAATTCATGGGTGTCGTGTCCTCCGGGCTAAAGAGGAGAAAGACCACCCCTCCTGTTATCAGTGTTCAGTTCAAAAGCCAGCATCTCTGATGGTATGGGGATGCATTAGTGCATATGTTGTGGGACACTTGCATGTTTTAAAAAGCACCATGAATGCTGAAAGGTATATAAAGGTTTAAGAGCAAGATATGCTCCCCTCCAGACAACATCTATTCCAGGGAAGGCCTTGTGTATTTCAGCAGGACAATGCAAAACCACATACTGCAGCTATTACAACAGCATGGCTTCGTAGTAGAAGAGTCCGTGTGCTGAACTGGCCTGCCTGCGGTCCTGATCTTTCACCTATTGAGAACATTTAGCGCATTAAACAAAAAGTCCGTCAAAGGAGACCCAAAACTCTCCAGCAGCTGGAAGCCTGTAATAAACAAGAGTGGGATCAAATTCCAATGGCTAAACTCAAGAAACTTGTCTCCTCAATGCCCAGACGCCTCCACTCTGTGTTAAAAAGAAGAGGGGATGCTTCACCATGGTAAACAGGCCCCTGTCCAAACTTTTTGACCAGTAGCAGCCATCAAATTTGACATGAGGTCATTTTGTGGATAAAATTGTTAAATTTCTCAGTTTCAACATTTGCTATGTTATCTCTGTTCTGTTGTGAATAAAATACTGGCTGGTGTGATTTGAAAGTCATTGCGTTTTGATTTTATTCACAATTTACATTTTGTCCCAACTATTTCGGAATTGGGGTTGTAAATTAGAAAAGAATGCTGGTGGTGATTGTAGCATTGTGGCAACATGCAAGACTTTTTCCAGTAGTCAGTACAGTGCTGCAGCCCGCTATTTAATTCGGAGACAGACAAGCTCACTATCAACGGCCTGTAAGCAGGCCTGTTGAGACCCAGGATGCAGTATAGTAGGGCTTGCCTCGGGCTCAACTGTCTACTGCCTCTGCGAATAACATCGACCCGGATTGAACCATGGATGGCTACTTAGGGCCAAGGCCAAGGAGCACCTCTGGTGTGCACCACCAGGTGCCGCCAACCCACAATCGAATTCCAAAAACAGACTGAAGGATAGAGCCAGTCACATGCTGTGTTGAGATCATTTTGCTTTGGATAACATAAAAGTATGAAACAGTTTTAACTTTTGTACTAAACATTACCTTCTTCCCTAATAGAACAAATGGGGACAAGAAACCCAGTGAGTCATAGATAGAAGCCACAATTGAGAGAATGCCGCGTCGTGTGGCTGGTTTCTCAGTGAGTGAGACCTTAAAGGAGAAGGAATCAGTTTTCACGTCCCACCTCACCCCCAAAACACTCTGTACTGGAAGGTCACTATGGCTGAAGTCAACATTCTTAACTTCCATAGCACGGTCTAATGCAGAGACAGACTCAAGTACCTTCCTGCTGTTGGAGATGAATTTGTGGAGATGCAACTTCCTTTCTCACACACAGCTTGGGCTTGTTCCACCAGCCTAATTGCCATTGCAGCAGATTCCACACTTGCAAGTCCATCATCCACATAGAAATTTTTTCTAATGAAATTGGCAGCCAAGGGATACTCTCTTTCATACAAACTGGCAAGGTGCTTCATGGCATAATTGGCACAACCTGGAGATGAGGAAGCTCCAAAGAGATGCACCTTCATGCGATATTCTTTGGGTTCTGTGTTAGTATCTCCATTTTCCCACCACATGAAGCGCAAATAATCACGATCTTCTGGAATTACATGATATCTGTGGAACATTTTCTCAACATCGCATATGACTGCTATTGAGTGTTGACGGAACCGGCAAAGTACTCCAGTCATTCCATTAGTGAGGTCTGGCCCAGTTAACAGGTGATCATTTAAGGCTACTCCTTCTTACCTTGCAGAACAGTCAAACACCACTCAGATTTTTTGTGGCTTCTTAGGGTGATAAACACCTTGGTGAGGGATGTACCACACATGTCCTGCTTCTGGTTGCAGATCACATTTTTCTGCATCAAAGTCTTTAAAGATACCTTCCATAAACTGGATGTAATCCCATGTAAAGTTAGGATTTCTGTCCAGCTTCCCTTTAAGATGTTTGAGTCGAATCAATGCCAACTTATTATTATCTGGAAGATGGGGGCGGGCTTTAAAAGGAAGGGGCATTTCAAAGTGCCCACAATCATTTTGACGAATACCTCAACACTTCTAAGAATTGGATGTCTTCCTGGGATATACTTCTGTCCCCTGGTCGGGTATCAGCAAAGTCAAACTCAAGTGCTTTAATGACAGCAGATGGCGCCAGAGGAGGAAGTTCCTTAACAGATATACAGTGGAATAATCCAGTAACATCTGTGGAGTTCACACATGGGGATGCCCTCCCTACAATACTCCAGCCTAAATCAGTTCTGATAGCATAAGGCTCATAGTCACCACCAGTAATGACTTGCCATGGTACCAGGGCTCTAGAACAATCGTATCCAATCAGAAGTTCTACACTGCTATCCATTATTTTTGGCATTTCATCAGCTATGGCTGCAAGGTGGGTCCACTTTCTAGCTGTATCACAGGTTGGGATATGGGAACATTCAAGGGGAATGAAATCCCTTGTGTAAGCTGGAGGCAAGCAGATGACATCATTGGAAGAGAACGCTCTGACCATAAGTCCATTCACTCTCTGGCTTATTACGATCGTATCTTTTCCCATCATGGTAGAAAGCTTTAATTTTACAGGCTCTACTTCTGCCTGCAGTTTCTCACACATTTCCTGGTCAACAAATGTGTGACTGCTCTGTGTGTCTAATAAAGCATACACCAGGATTTCAGATTCCATGTTGGGAGATGAGAGCCAAACAGGGACAATCATAGATGTACTGCCGTCTTCTCCACCAGTCACACAGCATGATAAAGAAGGAGTGCTCTCTTCCCCTTGCACCACTTGTTGCGAGGATAATCGTCTGTTACAGGGCGGTGTTCGTGCATCAATGTTGGATGGCGTCTCTTGCATAATGCACGTGTCTCGATTTCTGCTGTCCTTAGAATGGTGACCCTTCCTTAAGCAGGCAAAACATAATTTGTTTTCTAGAACAAACCTTTTCTTTTCATCCACAGACTGTCCTTGAAGTTTTTGACACTTATGTATAGAGTGGCTTTCTCCACAGGAAATGCATTTGACTGACACAGAACCATGCTCCTGTGCGATCTTGGGTTCACTAGGATCTTCAAACTGAGAGTCATCTGCATCACTAGATGGCACTGTGGCTGAAGCTTTAACATTGGTAGCAAATGTATTTGCCCGTGATTGCTTTGAGTCTTTAAATAATCTTCCATCCACACTTTTCAATGCATAAAGAGATGACACTGGGTTACATGCAATGCGTGCTTCCTTTGAGAGAAATGAGGCGAATTCGCTGAAGCCTGGATAATCTTTGCCCTGGTCTAATTGTTCAGTCACGTGACGATTCCATCTACTTGTCACCCAGTCCGGGAGTTTAACCAGCATCTTTTGATTTTCCTCGCAGTCATTTAATACCTGGAGGCCCTTAACATGAGGCATAGCATCACTACATGACAGCAAGAAGTTTATAAGCTCTCTTAACTTCACGTACTCTTTTGCACCAATTTTTGGCCATCTGTTAAGTCTTTCTCTGAAAGCTTGTTGTACTACAAAGGAGTGGCCATATCTTGCATTCAGCTTTTCCCATGCTTGCTGGTAGGCCTGTTAATCTTTTCTATAGAAACTGCCTTCCAAAGCAGAGTTTGCATCTCCACTAACATAATTTTGTAAGTAGAACAGTCTGTCAGCTGGATTTAAACACCGTCTCTCTATAAGGGGCTTAAAGCTTGTGCTCCATTCAATAAACTTCAGCGGATCTCCCGAAAATACAGAGGGCTCTGGAACAGGGAGTCATGTTAAGGCCATTGACTCTTGTAGTGCTTGTGCTAGGAATGTCTCATTTGTTGTACTTTGCCCATTCAAGCATGATGTTTTATTTACAGGTGGACTGGGATCAATTATTTCGCGGCAGGCTTGGCTGCCCTGCCCACCTGTAGTTTTTGATTCCTCCTCTGGGTACACTTTTAACTGAGCCTTCATAACCTCAATGTGTCTACGATTTTCCAGCTCCTTCAGATGCTGCCGTTGTGCTTCAATTTCAGCCTCTATTTCGACTTCAGCTTTCTTTGCTGCCAATTGCGCAGCAATCTGAGCTCTTTTAACTGAAATACTTGCGGAGTCTGAAGAAGCATTAGATGAGCTAGCTGCAGTGACCCTTGAAACTGTAGATCCATATATGAACTTTGCATATTCATTGTCAAGCAACATACGTAATCTTGCCTTTTCTGCCTCGGGATCAAAATCTAGTTCATCTTCAGATACCTGGACATTCATTTGCTTAAGGAGGTCTGCAGTCAGAGCTACGCCTGCATCCATTTTTCTCCTAATTTCTTGGTTTGGTGGGGCTTGGAGTCTCAGGTTATCATATAACTCTGTCAGTACACCTTCTTGTTTCTCCTCAATATCCATCATCTCATACAGATCATTCTCTGAGCATTCATTCTCCAACCTTAAGCGCACATCTCAGACATGGGTCTTCCATTTGCCATATGCGGACTTAAATTTATTTTCCTTTTCAGCATATTCTCACTCTTTTAACTCCTGCATCTTTGGTGTTAAGCGTCTCTCACAACTAGATTTTCTTGTATCATTGGTTTTAGATAAAGCAGCATTGAGCTCTCTTTGCCTTACTTCAAATCTCTCTGTACATGAGGTGCATGATACATGGCAAGCCTTCTCATTTTCTGGTATAATCTCACTGTTGGCCGCTTGCTCTTCTTCTAAGAGGGAGACACTCTGCCAATTTGATTTATCACCCTTAGATTTTGATTCAAAGCCCTCCGCCATTTTTTACTTAAGCTATACTCAAGAACTAAAATGACTGGATATATTCTTAAAATTAATTTTTCAGCAGCAATAGCAACAAAGAACACTTAAATTTCTTAATACATATGTTAAAACATTTAGGTATATAGAATAGGCCCACTCTCCAAGGCACATTGAATTCATGAATGCAGCTCTTTATCAACCCAAGCTTAACATCCCAACAAAGCAATGTATGAGTTCTCTGCTCAAAACATCAAAGACATTTAAGTTAAAATATCAATCATTTAGACTATTAACAGCATGTTGTGGTCTAACCTGAAATACATGGCAACATCGCCTGTATCAGTGATGGAGGGCGCAGGACTGGATCGAAGTCGGAAGAAAAGCAGTCCTGTAGCTCGTTCCGATAAAGCTTCACGTTAAACCGGAAAGTGTGCAAGGAGGACGCAGACGATGAAGACGATTGTCCCCTCAGGAAGCTTGAGCACGGCACGACGAACCCGCAATAATCCACAAGGAATTAATGGGGAACAAAATCTGTAGTCCACTTGAGAGTGATGTAGCACAATCGCCCAATAATGTCTGGTTCCCGCCATGGAATGAATAGGCTACGAGCCGGGCACGAAGATCCGAGAGTGGCGCGAGTAGCCTACGTTGAATCCAGCCGTCTGGTTGCCTCGTATAGTCTCGGAGCGGCGCAGCTGAGCTTGGCTACGTGGCGGGCTGAAGACACCACAGGTAAGGAACAACTTTGGCGGCTGAGGACGGGCGTCTCCACAGGCACGTTCCTCCTTCAGGCACGTTTTCACTCTAACTACCCGCTGGCTGTACAATGACTCCATGTTCATACCCATGTCCAAAATCCAAGTTTTTCTTTTTGGCACACCATGAAAACTAGACAACGGACAAACAAACAACAACCCAAACAAATGAATTACCACAAACATCAAAGCAATCCACATATAAAAATTTCATAAACCATAAGATTAAAAGTTTCTATACCGTGTACGCCTGAAACCAGCTGTAGAGTTTGCTCAAAAGCGTGCTCTCATTGTTCAAGTCCATTGTTTGGGTCTATGTTACTTCCGGGTCAAATAGGAAAAGGTCATTTGATGCGCAAACAGCAATAATACTTAAATTTAAATACCATTATACAACACTGGCAACAATAAGAAAAAAAAACCAAATTAAATTACAGTACATACAGTATATAAACACATTTTAAGACATTTAAACAACATAACAATTGCAACATCAAGGCCATTACCTGGCTGACCTACGTCAGCTGCACAGCGCTTTCATGTTATTATATTTGTTTAGAACCTCACTTCCTGTTCATTTGTAATACTTAAGGGCTGTTGCTGTTATCTTATTTTAACCCCTTTGCGCAGATATAGACGGGTCCGTAAATTCCTAAATTTAATTCCTAAACGATTCTAAATTTGAATTTCCAAATGTCTTGCTTCACTGGAAAAATTTTCCAACGTCTCTGTGACACAAATACTGAGTTATAAAGCCTTAAATACACTCATGCATAACAAGAAAAAATTGGCAATATTTGTATTCTGCGCAAAGGGGTTAAGATTCCTTGTTTGTTTGTATTCTGCCTTTTATACCTTGCTGCCTTGCAGTGTCGGCTCAATAAACGATCCTGATTCATCTTTGCTTCTGAATCCAGTTCCATATTTCCCGTTTTTCTGTGCACTTTAGTCCGTGTGCAGAAAAAGCCCTCACAACAACATCCTATTGGGGCTCTGGCTGCATAGTGAATATGAAGTCAAAGTGCAGACGTTTAACTTTAAAGGGTGTTCACATCCAAACATACTGAATTGTGTATGAATTATATGCGACCACCCCCCCCCTTTTAATAGTTGGCTGCTCAAATTTTCTCAGGACAGGTGTGTGTTATTCTCTCATTATTTAATGTACAGGTTAGCATATTATAGTTCTAGAGTTCGTTTCAAGTGTTCCTTTCGCATTCGGAATCTGTTCCTCTTAACGCTCAGTATCTAGTCAAAATAGCTGCCACTACTTGTGAAGCAAACTATCATTACGCAGAGAAAACAAATTATGATGGACCCTTCACAACAGTTGGTCTAATCATAAAGTCCCTTCAAAAAGTGGGCGTATTTGTGTCAAGGTCAAGGAATCAAGTGAAGACTCCGCCAGATTCAGTACAGTTTGCCATAACACAAATATAAACTGGCCAGTTCTGGAACTCCATCCAATCAGCAGATGAGAAAAGATAATCAAGATCAACTTGTTCCAGTATAAAGGTAAGAAGAGAGTATAGAGAAGGAAAGGACCTGCTCACGCCTGCTCAAGAGCGTGATCAGTGAAGAATGGAGGTAGTGCTATGGTGTGCTCACGCCTGCTCATGAGCCTGATCAGGGAAGAATGGAGGTGTGCTATGGTGTCACGCCTGCTCATGAGCCTGATCAGTGAAGAATGGAGGTAGTGCTATGGTGTGCTCACGCCTGCTCATGAGCCTGATCAGTGAAGAATGGAGGTAGTGCTATGGTGTGCTCACGCCGCCTGCCTCAGTGTAGTGAGCCTGATTAGTGAAGAATGGGGTAGTGCTATGGTGTTCTCATGCCTGCTCATGAGCCTGATCAGTGAAGAATGGAGGTAGTGCTATGGTGTGCTCACGCCTGCTCATGAGCCTGATCAGTGTAGAATGGAGGAGAGCCTGCCTGCTCATGAGCCTGATCAGAATGGAAGAATGGAGAATGGACGCCTGCTAGTGCCTGATGGTGTTCTGGTGTGCCACGCCTCATGAGGCCTGATTAGTGAAGAATGGAGGTAGTGCTATGGTGTGCTCACGCCTGCTCATGAGCCTGATCAGTGAAGAATGGAGGTGAAGTGAAGACTGGAGGATAGTGCTATGGTGTGAGCCTGATCAGTGTAGAATGGAGGGAGAGCTATGGTGTGCTCACGCCTGCTCATGAGCCTGATCAGGGAATAATGGAGGTAGTGCTATGGTGTGCTCACGCCT